>NC_069474.1:28243244-28300744 GCF_026875155.1 Cherax quadricarinatus | reverse complement strand
AGTGACACAACAGAGAGTGTCAGGTGGCACAACAGAGAGTGTCAGGTGACACAACAGAGAGTGTCAGGTGTGTCAGGTGACACAACAGAGAGTGTCAGGTGTGTCAGGTGACACAACAGAATTAGGTGTGTCAGGTGACACAGCAGAGTGTCAGGTGGCACAACAGAGAGTGTAAGGTGTGTCAGGTGACACAATAGAGAGTGTCAGGTGTGTCAGTTGACACAACAAAGAGTGTGAGGTGTGTCAGGTGACAGCAGAGAGTGTCAGGTGACACAACAGAAAGTGTCAGGTGACACAACAAAGAGTGTGAGGTGTGTCAGGTGACACAGCAGAGAGTATCAGGTGTGTGCAGGGTCATGTATACACGAGAAGGAGACAGGAGGCAGGCGGGACTTACCCAGTCTTGTGACACAATAAATCCTGTGGGTAGGGGCGTCCCTGGGGGAGGGGAAGAAGATTAAGGGAAGGGAAAAACGAATACCCCCTAATGGGGAGGGGGAAGACCCAACACCTTGACACTAAATTCTCTGTCAGGGACGCATGACCTGCTGTCACTAGCAGGCCCCGCCCACCTATGACGCTACCTCCAACTGCAAAGCCTATGACGCTAC
Organism: Cherax quadricarinatus; assembly: GCF_026875155.1. Classification (NCBI taxonomy): domain Eukaryota; kingdom Metazoa; phylum Arthropoda; class Malacostraca; order Decapoda; family Parastacidae; genus Cherax; species Cherax quadricarinatus. The sequence goes on along the minus strand of NC_069474.1, from coordinate 28,300,133 downwards.
CTCCAACTGCAAAGCCTCTTCTCTAGGCTGAAGGACTGACCCACCTTTTATGAAGGTTGAGGGACTGACCCTCTTTTATCAAGGTTGAGGAACTGACCCCCCTTTTGTCAAGGGTGAGGGACTGACAACCTATCATCAAGGTTGAGGGACTGACCACCTATCATCAAGGTTGAGGGACTGATCACCTATCATCAAGGTTGAGGGACTGACCACCTGTCATCAAGGTTGAGGGACTGACCACCTGTCATCAAGACTGAGGGACTGACCACCTGTCATCAAGGTTGAGGGACTGACCATCTGTCATCAAGGTTGAGGGACTGACCACCTGTCATCAAGGTTGAGGGACTGACCACCTGTCATCAAGGTTGAGGGACTGACCATCTGTCATCAAGGTTGAGGGACTGACCACCTGTCATCAAGGTTGAGGGACTGACCACCTGTCATCAAGGTTGAGGGACTGACCATCTGTCATCAAGGTTGAGGGACTGACCACCTGTCATCAAGGTTGAGGGACTGACCACCTGTCATCAAGGTTGAGGACTGACCATCTGTCATCAAGGTTGAGGGACTGACCACCTGTCATCAAGGTTGAGGGACTGACCATCTGTCATCAAGGTTGAGGGACTGACCACCCGTCATCAAGGTTGAGGGACTGACCACCTGTCATCAAGGTTGAGGGACTGACAACCCGTCATCAAGGTTGAGGGACTGACCACCTGTCATCAAGGTTGAGGGACTGACCACCTGTCATCAAGGTTGAGGGACTGACCACCCGTCATCAAGGTTGAGGGACTGACCATCTGTCATCAAGGTTGAGGGACTGACCACCCGTCATCAAGGTTGAGGGACTGACCACCTGTCATCAAGGTTGAGGGACTGACCACCTGTCATCAAGGTTGAGGGACTGACCACCTGTCATCAAGGTTGAGGGACTGACCACCTGTCATCAAGGTTGAGGGACTGACCACCTGTCATCAAGGTTGAGGGACTGACCACCTGTCATCAAGGTTGAGGGACTGACCACCTGTCATCAAGGTTGAGGGACTGACCACCTCAAGATTACCTCTCAGCTATTTTTCTCATCATTATTATATTCGACTCGTTATTCGACTGAAGAAGCCTACTACGTGGGCGACACGTTTAGCCAGTTAAGGTACCACAGGTTGGGACACTGATGGTCCACAGGTTGGGGCACTGATGGTCCACAGGTTCACAGGTTAGGACACTGATGGTCCACAGGTTGGGACACTGATGGTCCACAGGTTGGGACACTGATGGTCCACAGGCTGGGACACTGATGGCCCACAGGTTGGGACACTGATGGTCCACAGGCTGGGACACAGATGATCCACAGGTTGGGACACTGATGGTCCACAGGCTGGGACACTGATGGTCCACAGGTTGGGACACTGATGGTCCACAGGCTGGGACACTGATGGTCCACAGGCTGGGACACTGATGGTCCACAGGTTGGGACACTGATGGTTCAGATGTTGGGACACTGATGGTCCACATGTTGGGACACTGATGGTCCAGATGTTGGGACACTGATGGTCCAAATGTTGGGACACTGATGGTCCACAGGTTGGGACACTGATGGTCCACAGGTTGGGACACTGATGGTTCAGATGTTGGGACACTGATGGTCCAGATGTTGGGACACTGATGGTCCAGATGTTGGGACACTGATGGTCCAAATGTTGGGACACTGATGGTCCACAGGTTGGGACACTGATGGTCCAGATGTTGGGATACTGATGGTCCACACGTTGGGACACTGATGGTCCAGATGTTAGGACACTGATGGTCCACAGGTTGGGACACTGATGGTCCAGATGTTGGGCCACTGATGGTCCACAGGTTGGGACACTGATGGTCCAGATGTTGGGACACTCGTGGTCAGGATGGTGTGGTCGGACATATAATAGATTACTGGGAACCTTCACTAATTTGGTAAAAGCAGGAAGGTTGGACAATATCAGGAAGACTGGACAATGCCAGGAAGATTTTACGATACCAGGAAGACTGGACAGTACTAGAAAGACTGGACAATACAAGGAAGATTGGACAATATTAGGAGGACCGGACAGTACCAGGAAGACTGGACAATACCAGGAAGATTGGACAATACTAGAAAGACTGGACAATACAAGGAAGATTGGACAATATTAGGAGGACCAGACAGTACCAGGAAGACTGGACAATACCTGGAACGCTGGACAATACCAGGTTTGATCAGAGGAAGGGAAGGGAAAGAGCTCTAAGTAAAGCCTTTGAAGGGTACATTGTGGTGGTACATTGTGGTGGTACATTGTGGTGGTACATTGTGGTGGTACACTGTGTGGTACATTGTGGTGGTACATTGTGCTGCAATACATTGTGGTGGTACCATTGTGGTGGTACATTGTGGTGGTACACTGTGGTGGTACACTGTGGTGGTACACTGTGGTGGTACACTGTGGTGGTACATTGTGGTGGTACACTGTGGTGGTACACTGTGGTGGTACACGTGGTGGTACACTGTGGTGGTACACTGTGGTGGTACACCGTGGTGGTACACTGTGGTGGTACACTGTGGTGGTACACTGTGGTGGTTACATTGTGGTGACATTGTGGTGGTACATTGTGGTGGTACATTGTGGTGGTACATTGTGGTGGTACACTGTGGTGGTACACTGTGGTGGTACACTGTGGTGGTACACTGTGGTGGTACATTGTGGTGGTACATTGTGGTGGTACACTGTGGTGGTACACTGTGGTGGTACACTGTGGTGGTACCTGTGGTGGTACATTGTGGTGGTACATGTGGTGGTACACCGTGTGGTACACCGTGGCTGGTACATTGTGGTGGTACACTGTTTGGGGGTACACTGTGTGGTACACTGTGGTGGTACACTGTGGTGGTACACGTGGTGGTTTCACTGTGTGGTAACACTGTGTGGTACACTGTGGTGGTACACTGTGGTGGTACACTGTGGTGGTACCGTGGTTTGGGACACTGTGGTGGTACACTGTGGTGGTACACTGTGGTGGTACACCGTGGTGGTACACTGTGGTGGTACACTGTGGTGGTACACCGTGGTGGTACACTGTGCTGGTACACTGTGGTGGTGCACTGTGGTGGTACACTGTGTTGGTACAGTGTGTTGGTACACTGTGGTGGTACACTGTGGTGGTACACTGTGGTGGTACACTGTGGTGGTACACTGTGGTGGTACACTGTGGTGGTACACTGTGGTGGTACACCGTGGTGGTACACTGTGGTGGTACACTGTGGTGGTACACGTGTGTACACCGTGTTGGTACACTGTGGTGGTACAGTGTGGTGGTACACTGTGTGGTACACTGTGGTGGTACACTGTGGTGGTACACTGTGGTGGTACACTGTGGTGGTACACTGTGCTGGAACACTGTGCTGGTACACTGTGCTGGTACACTGTGGTGGTACACTGTGCTGGTACACTGTGGTGTACATGTGGTTGGTACACTGTGGTGGTACACGTGTGTGGTACACTGTGGTGGTACACTGTGGTGGTACACTGTGCTGGTACACTGTGCTGGTACACTGTGGTGGTACACTGTGGTGGTACACTGTGGTGGTACACTGTGCTGGAACACTGTGCTGGTACATTGTGGTGGTACACTGTTGTGGTACACTGTGCTGGTACAGTGTGTTGGTACACTGTGGTGGTACACTGTGGTGGTACACTGTGATGGTACACTGTTGTGGTACACTGTGGTGGTACATTGTGGTGGTACACTGTGGTGGTACACTTGTGTGGTACACTGTGCTGGTACACTTGTGCTGGTACACTGTGCTGTCAGTGTGTGGTACACTGTGGTGGTACACTGTGGTGGTACACTGTGTGGTACACTGTGGTGGTACACTGTGGTGGTACACTGTGGTGGTACACTGTGGTGGTACACTGTGGTGGTACACTGTGCTGGTACACTGTGCTGGTACAGTGTGTTGGTACACTGTGGTGGTACACTGTGTTGGTACACTGTGGTGGTACACTGTGGTGGTACACTGTGGTGGTACACTGTGGTGGTACACTGTGGTGGTACATGTGGCCCGTGGGGTACACTGTGGGGGTACACTGTGGTGGTACACTGTGTGGTCATTTCAGTACAGTGTGGTGGTACACTGTGCGGTACAGTGTGTTGGTACACTGTGTGGTAACTGTGGTTTGGTACACTGTGGTGGTACACTGTGCTGGTACACTGTGTTGGTACACTGTGTTGGTACACTGTGCTGGTACACTGTGGTGGTACACTGTGGTGGTACACTGTGGTGGTACACTGTGGTGGTACACGTGTGCTGGTTACACTGTGGTGGTACACTGTGTTGGTACACTGTGTTGGTACACTGTGTTGGTACACTGTGTTGGTACACTGTTGGTACACTGTGTTGGTACAGTGTGTTGGTACACTGTGTTGGTACACTGTGGTGGTACACGTGTGGTCACTGTGGTGGTACACTGTGCTGGTACACTGTGTGGTACATGTGCGGTACACTGTGGTGGTACACTGGGTGATTACACTGTGGTGTACATGTGATGGTACACTGTGTGTCACTGTTGCTGGTACATCTGTCTTCACTCTGGTGGTACACTGTGTGGTATCACTTGGTGGCTCACTGTGGTGCTTCCTTGGTGGTCCATGGTGGAATTTTACATGTTGACACTGTGGGGTACGACTGTGGGGGGTACACCCGTGTTCACTGTCTAGTAAGTGTTTGACACTGTGTGGTATGTGGGTATTGGTGTAATGTGTGGGACACTGTGTGGTAATGTGCTGGTACTGTGTGGTAAGTGTGTTGGTACTGTGCTGGTCTGTGCTGGTTAACTGTGGTGGTATGTGGTGAATACATTCAGATTGGTTACACCTGTACTGGTACACTAGTTTGGTAATTTAGCTGGTACACTGTGCTGGTACACTGTGCTGGTACACTGTGGTGGTACACTGTGGTGGTACACTGTGCTGGTACACTGTGCTGGTACGAGGAGAGAAAATCTTTAACCTGGGTGATTGAGAGATCTTTATCTCTCATACAACCATCAATCTCTCTCTCTCTCTCTCTCTCTCTCTCTCTCTCTCTCTCTCTCTCTCTCTCTCTCTCTCTCTCTCTCTCTCTCTCTCTCTCTCTCTCTCTCTCCCTTCTGCTCCAGGTCAGGAATTTTACATGACTTATCGACCCCTGTGGGTCATAAATCCTGCTCTTCCTCTAGTAAGTGTTACCACAGCGTGTGTGTGTGTGTATGTGTATGTGTGTATGTGTGTGTGTTGTATGTGTGTGTGTGTGTGTGTGTGTGTGTGTGTGTGTGTGTGTGTGTGTGTGTGTGTGAAATAAATTCAGATTCAGGTGATAACTCAGTTACTCTACAAATAACTCAGTTAACTCAGCGAGTTACTGAGTCAGGTGACTATGTCACAGTAACACTGTGGAATCATAGTACAGAGAATTTAAAGGGATGGAGGGGTAAGCCAGCGGAAGGCTTTGGTCAGATGACCAAAAACTTGAACGACTGGAGGTTATCATATGACCCTTCAACAAGCTGTTTATTGACCTCTGACCCAACCCGTGGCTATAACCTACTTTCAGTAGTGGACCCCGCCCATCTGTGACGATGGCTTCAACTACTACACCTTTGCTGGCTCTTATTTAAGCGTCTATTTTCTGACTGAGCTTCAGATCCATCCAGACTGAGGTGGTGAACACAGGCGTCTAGGCTCAGGGACTGATCCCCTCAACTTCCATTGTCTATGTTTAATTCTGCAACATTAGGGGACTGTGTATCTCTTCTTTTTCCTCTTCTTCATCTTCTTTTTCTTCTTTATTATCAAGAGACGATAATCATCATCATCAAGAGATTAAACAGCAATATCAAGGCAGTGTAATTAACCTGCTTCAGGATAATTAGTCCGATTAAAGCGGGATAATTACCGTAATAAGTAATGCCTAGCAACCAGCTGCTGGCGGCACTGGCAGCTACTGGCGGCACTGCCAGCTACTATTTTATATATAAAATATATATATATATATATATATATATATAGATAGATAGATAGATAGATAGATAGATAGCTAAATAGATAGATAGATAGATAGCATCAAGAATGAGAGAGAGAGAGACAGGTATATATCTCTCAGTGTATATTTAGTAAGAGGTCCATATATCTCAGTTTATACACATTTATTTATTTATTTTATTTATTTATTTATTATAAATTTGTGCACACATACAGAGGTACAAAAAAATACAGATAAGAGCAGTATGCCAAAGCCACTTATACTATGCATAGCATTACGGGCTGGCTTAAAATTAACTTAAGATTAATTAAGCAATGATGAAGTCAGTGATAAAACATTAATGTAAACAGATTACTATAAAGCACAAGTGAGTATTACAAAGACAGGTCATATGAAGGATGCATATTCCTCTCTGAGCGTATATACCGAGAGTATAACTGAATCAGTATTTTATGTATTAAAGTATTCTTGATTGGTGGTGAATAGGTGACATGCAGCCTTAATGACCCTCTTGTAGTAGATAGACTTTAAACCCCCCATCAACCAGCGAACGGGTAGACAGTGGCCTGAAGTGTGTCAGGATGCTGAGTTCTCACTGATATTGATCAGTCTTTGAAGACAGAACGAAGCGATAGCTTGATCTGTCAGGCCCCTCACAGACAGGTGTTGGCTGCCTCTCCAGGTATCCGTGTGTAAGTCTTTTGTATCCGATGGTTCTTTTGTGTCGATTCATTCATCCTTGTAGTTTGTGTCCCTGTTGTGTGTAAGTCTTTTGTGTCCGATTCACCTTCAGGTATCCGTGTGTAAGTCTTTTGTGTCCGATTCACCTTCAGGTATCCGTGTGTAAGTCTTTTGTGTCCGATTCGCCTTCAGGTATCCGTGTGTAAGTCTTTTGTGTCCGATTCACCTTCAGGTATCCTTTTATAAGTCTTTTGTGTCCGATTCACCTTCAGGTATCCAAGTGTAAGTCTTGTGTGTCCGTTTTTACATCCATGAGATTTTTTCCTATATCGGACAGTGATGGAAAGACCGTAACTAGAACAGTGCCTGGAGAAATAAGAACAGTGCCTGGAGAACAAACAACAGTGCCTGGAAAACCAAGAACAGTCCTTGGAGAAACAGAAACAGTGCCTGCAGAACAAGAAACCAGAGAAACAGTTGCTGGAGAACAAAAACCAGTGCTTGGAGAACCAAGAACAGTGCCTGGGAAATCAAGAACAGTGCCTGGAGAACCAGAAACAGTGCTTGGAGAAACAGAAACATTGCCTGGAGAACCAAGAAACAGTGCCTGGAGAACCAAAAACAGTGTCTGGAGAACCAGAAACAGTGCCTGGGGAACCAAGAGCAGTGCCTGGAGAACCAGAAACAGTGCCTGGAGAACCAGAAACAGTGCCTGGAGAACTAGAAACAGTGCCTGGATGTTGCAACCCCTGAATGGGTTGCAATGATTAATATGTATATATATATAATTATTACCTTTTCATATAATTTTATATTGCTTGTATCTGCGATAATAGCTAAATCGTAAATGTATTGCTTTATATTGTTATTTGACTTAGCTTCCTTTGGTTAGATAGGATATAACATATTATGTGCTCACTTCAAGTCTTGATTGTCTAACTACTGTAATTATCGCTCTTTGCTCGTTAGATTGCCGGCTTCTGTTTCTGAGCTGCAGCTGTCCACGGAGCTATCACGCGATCGACGGGGGGTGTCCTCACCTCGCCTGAAGTATTCAGTCTGGTCTAGACTCGCTTGGTGGTTGGACAGATTGTCTGTCTCATTATTCTTGTTAGTTCTGTAGAACTCTGTTCACAGAACATTGTATAGACTTAGTGATTTTCGACGTTGTACTGAGGTTGTGTGTCGCATAGACACTGCGTAACTCAGGTCCTGAGCTGTAGCTTCTGACCTAACTTGTACTGGTATCTGTGTATTATCACAGTCGGGGATTTTCTTATGCTGAACTTAGATTCAGTAGTATGGGAGTTTTTGTGACTTTTGTGGAGAATCTGCAGATGGTCCCTACTTAGTGTCGTTATATTATCTCCTTGTTCCTGATTCTGTGTCGCAGTTGCTTGTTATATTGCTATTGGGCTTAGCATTCTTTTTATTGTTCAAGCAGACTGTTCTGATTGCCAGTTGGTCAAGAACTTAGTTTATTTGAGGACTTTGTCAGTCACTTGTTTAAGTCTAGTCGAGTCGTGAGACATAGCAAACTACTTAAGAGCACTTACACACATACACAAACTTACTTGTACATATTTGTAATATCTTATTAAATGTTAATGTACCTTACAGTACTTAAGAATTATAAATGTGATATGTGCTTTCAGCACAATACTATTGTATACGAGAGAAGTGATTATTATTATTTTGTTGATTACTGTGATTAATTTAATTTAATTTAATTTGATAATATACCTCTAGACTTAATAAATTTATTAAATTTTAATTTCTCTAGTTAGTAGCCTACCAGTTGTAATCCTGAAGCACTATTGAATCATACTGAATTCTAATGGATAATTGGACAAGGATACTGACTAATTGTTACGAAAACCCAGTAACAGGCTGGATGCTAGAAGGGCAGTCCTTTCTAGTATTCACTGAAGATCTCTAAGCTTTTAGAATCGCGTTTTTTGTAACACTGGAGAACCAGAAACAGTGCCTGGAGAACCAGAAACAGTGCCTGGAGAACCAGCAACAGCACCTGGAGAACCAGCAACAGCACATAGAGAACCAAGAACAGTGCCTGGAGAACCAAGAACAGTGCCTGGGGAACCAAGAACAGTGCCTGAAGAACCAGAAACAGTACATGGAGAGCCAGAAACAGTGCCTGGAAAACCAGAAACAGCGCCCGGGGAAGCAGCAACAGCACCTGGAGAACCAGCAACAGTACATGGAGAACCAAGAACAGTGCCTGGAGAACCAGAAACAGTGCCTGGAGAACCAGAAACAGATGCCTGGGAACCAAGACACATGCCTGGAGAACCAAAACAGTGCCTGAAGAACCAGAAACAGTGCCTGGAGAACCAGAAACAGTGCCTGTGGAACCAAGAACAGTGCCTGGAGAACCAGAAACAGTGCCTGGAGAACCAGCAACAGTGCCTGGGAACCAAGAACAGTGCCTGGAGAACCAAGAACAGTGCCTGGAAACCAGAAACCGGAGGATAAATTGCCTGGGAACCAGCAACAGACCTGGAGAAAGCAACAGCAAGAACAGAGCCTGGAGAACCAAGAACAGTGCCTGGAGAACCAAGAAACAGTGCCTGGAGAACAGAACATGCCTGGAGAACCAGCAACAGGCACTGGAGAACCAGAAACATCCTGAGGAACCAAGAACATGCACATGGAGAACCAAGAACAGTGCCTGGAGAACCAAGAACAGTGCCTGGGAAACCAAGAACAGTGCCTGGAGAACCAGAAACAGTGCCTGGAGAACCAGAAACAGTTCCTGAGGAACCAAGAACAGTGCCTGGAGAACCAGAAACAGTGCCTGAAGAACCAGCAACAGCGCCTGGAAACCAGCAACAGTGCCTGGAGAACCAGAAACAGTGCCTGGAGAACCAACAATAGCGCCTGGAGAACCAGCAACAGTGCCTGGAGAACCAAGAACAGTGCCTGGAGAACCAAGGACAGTGCCTGGGGAACCACGAACAATGCCTGGAGAAACCAGAACAGTGCCTGGAAGAACAAGGAAAACAGAACTGCCTGGAGAACCAGAAACAGTGCCTGGAGAACCAGAAACAGTGCCTGGAGAACCAGCAGCAGTGCCTGGAGAACCAGAAACAGTGCCTGGAAAACCAGCAACAGTGCCTGGAGAACCAGAAACAGTGCCTGGAAAATCAGAAACAGTGCCTGGAGTACCAGAAACAGCACCTGGAGAACCAGCAACAGTGCCTGGAGAACCAGCAACAGTGCCTGGAGAACCAGAAACAGTGCCTGGAAAACCAGCAACAGTGCCTGGAAAACCAGAAACAGTGCCTGGAAAATCAGAAACAGTGCCTGGAGAACCAGAAACAGCACCTGGAGAACCAGCAACAGTGCCTGGAGAACCAGCAACAGTGCCTGGAGAACCAGAAACAGTGCCTGGAAAACCAGAAACAGTGCCTGGAGAACCAGCAACAGTGCCTGGAGAACCAGAAACAGTGCCCGGAAAACCAGCAACCAGCAATAGGTAGTAGGTTGGTAGACAGCAACCACCCAGGGAGGTACTACCGTCCTGCCAAGTGAGTGTGAAACGAAAGCCTGTAATTGTTTTACATGATGGTAGGATTTCTGGTGTCTTTTGTCTGTCTCATAAACATGCAAGATTTCAGGTACGTTTTGCTACTTCTACTTACACTTAGGTCACACTACACATACATGTACAAGCATATATATACACACTCCTCTGGGTTTTCTTCTATTTTCTTTCTAGTTCTTGTTCTTGTTTATTTCCTCTTATCTCCATGGGGAAGTGGAACAGAATTCTTCCTCCGTAAGCCATGCGTGTTGTATGAGGCGATTAAAATGCCAGGAACAAGGGGTTAGTAACCCCTTCTCCTGTATATATTACTAAATTTGAAAGGAGAAACTTTCGTTTTTCCTTTTGGGCCACCCTGCCTCGGTGGGATACAGCCAGTGTGTTGAAAGATATATATGTATATATATATATATATATATAATATATATATATATATATATATATATATAATTATATATATATATATATATATATATATATATTTCTCACATACCTGGATGTCAGCAGTGTCAGAAAAAATAAATTCCTTGGGAAACACTGTTAGTAGACGAATTATTTGGGGAGAGCCGTTGGTGGCAGGTTGTGAACCGCCTGGTTCAGTTAGGACGGCTGGTGAGAGTGTCTAGACGGGGTAATACACATCTAACTGTTAGTTAACCTCGCTGATGCGGTAAATGTCTTTCATGTGGGTGCAGAGCGTTCTACCAACATCCTTCCCTCACGCTGATCTGAGAGACACTGGCGTCTGGCCGCGTGGTGCCACCTTCTTACACCTGGATTACGCTGCCGACAGACTCAAACTCTCGTACCTCTGTCTATTTAAATTATTCATCACCTGAAACCCCCTCCTTGAAAGGGGGAAGAGGTGAAGGGGAGGGGGTAAAGGGGAAGGGGGACTGTAAATCGCCTCTAAATCTAAATTTAAACCGCCCTAATGTAATTCTCCCAGAACTCAGTAAGTGAAACAAGGCGGGCACTCACCGGAGACTTTCTTGAGCACAATTTATTCTCACTCTTTAAAGATCTTGAAAGCCCATACAGGTTTATCGGTTACCAGTGAAAGAGAGAGAGACAGAGAGAGAGAGAGAGAGAGAGAGAGAGAGAGAGAGAGAGAGATACCAGTCAACAAGGCAAATAGTAATTCACCTAAATTCTTAGGTAAACTCAACATGTGGATCACCAATATACTCTCCAATACCACGAAGGTTTTACCTAAAAATAAATCACTTCCGGCGGCTACGGTATACCATGCGGAGCGTGTGATAAGTTCTACCTTGGCGAAACCTCCAGGAAGGTGAACACAGACATCACGTAACACGGGGAAGGATGCCAGAGAGATGACATCAACTATGGTGACAAGTGGGACATCAATACACCGGCTTTATTTACTGCGTGTTGTCGTCTCTGGAAACGGAGAAGAGTTTAAACAAATGGTTCATCAATTCACAAATAACCCTCACGTATGAGAGAGAGGTTTAAGATGATGTTTCGGTGAGGGACTCGGTATATATAGGAGAGACGGACTTACATAGTGGCTCCCTCACCTCTTGGGATACTCTGAATTGCAAATGGTCGAAGTTGGATCGAAATGTCGTCATAAAATTTATATAGGATGAGGCGAGGTAGGTTGTTGAAGATGTGTATGAATCTAGGATGGATGGAAAGAATAGGATATAAGGTAAGGATGCGAGAATCCTTCAGGCATGAATGTTGAAACTTGGTTTTTGTGATTTGACGTGCTGTTGGAGTGTTGACAAGGTAACAACTGTGATGGAAATCAGGTAAATTGGGGAGCTGAACCTGCTTTTCTGGAGGTGGGAAGTACATTGGGATGCTGCTGTCTGGGAAGTCACTGACGTCCTGATGTGTGTGTACTTCTGCAAACACGGGTATTGACTGACTGATAGTCAGTGATTTCTTCGTTTGGTCAAGTCAAGTTCTGGGAAAACAGCCAAGTTGTTACCCATAATGTTGGGATATTAATGCTGTTGGAATACCAGCAGGATTGTGTATGAACTTGGATGTTGATATGGCGTGGGTATACTTCTGAGTGTATATACACTCAGATATACCCCTCGTAGAGTACATACACTCAGATACATATCTCGTAGAGTATATACACTTAGATACATACCTCGTAGAGTACATACACTCAGATACACATCTCGTAGAGTATATACACTCAGATACACACCTCGTGGAGTACATACACTCAGATACACACTTCGTAGAGTACATACACTCAGATACACACCTCGTAGAGTATATACACTCAGATACACACCTCGTAGAGTACATACACTCAGATACACATCTTGTAGAGTATATACACTCATATATACACCTCGTAGAGTATATACACTCAGATACACACCTCTTAGTATATATACACTCAGATACACACCTCTTAGTGTATATACACTCAGATACACACCTCTTAGTGTATATACACTCACAAGCACACCTCGTAGTGTATATACACTCACAAGCACACCTCGTAGTGTATATACACTCACAAGCACACCTCGTAGTGTATATACACTCACAAGCACACCTCGTAGTGTATATACACTCACAAGCACACCTCGTAGTGTATATACACTCACAAGCACACCTCGTAGTGTATATACACTCACAAGCACACCTCGTAGTGTATATACACTCACAAGCACACCTCGTAGTGTACATACACTCACAAGCACACCTCGTAGTGTATATACACTCACAAGCACACCTCGTAATGTATATACACTCACAAGCACACCTCGTAATGTATATACACTCACAAGCACACCTCGTAGTATTTATACACTCACAAGCACACCTCGTAGTGTATATACACTCACAAGCACACCTCGTAGTGTATATACACTCACAAGCACACCTCGTAGTGTATATACACTCACAAGCACACCTCGTAGTGTATATACACTCACAAGCACACCTCGTAGTGTATATACACTCACAAGCACACCTCGTAGTGTATATACACTCACAAGCACACCTCGTAGTATTTATACACTCACAAGCACACCTCGTAGTGTATATACACTCACAAGCACACCTCGTAGTGTATATACACTCACAAGCACACCTCGTAGTGTATATACACTCACAAGCACACCTCGTAGTGTATATACACTCGGATACACGCCTCCTCGTAGTGTATATACGTACATTCACATGCAGACCTCTGAGTGTATATACACTGGAAGATACACAATCGGGTATACATACATCGCGAGATACATACTACTCAACATACACTAAGATATACACACCTCGGAGTGTATACACCCAGAGACATACAAAATTTTTACATAAAATAACCAGAAGATAAACTGGGTTTCTTTGTGACGTTTATTGATAAAATTAAAATTATGTTTCTCTTGACAATTATTTGATTTATCTGCAGACATTGTCTGTCCATACTGGAAGTGCGCTCTCTTCACTCTTATTCTGCATTATGCTGTATTGTTGTTGTTGTTGTTGTTGTTGTTGTTGTTGTTGTTGTTGTTGTTGTTGTTATTATTATTTTTATTATTATTATTGTTATGATTATTATTGTTATTATTGTTATTATTATTATTATTATTATTATTATTATTATTATTATTATTATTATTGTATTGTTATCGTTAATAAGTCAGTTCAAATATCATCAACGCTGCATCACCGTCACATCAACGTCACATCACCGTCACATCAACGCAGCATCACCGTCACATCACCGTCACATCAAAGCAGCATCAACGTCACATCACCGTCACATCAAAGCAGCATCAACGTCACATCACCGTCACATCAACGCAGCATCAACGTCACATCACCGTCACATCAACGTCACATCACCGTCACATCAACGCAGCATCAACGTCACATCACCGTCACATCAACGTCACATCACCGTCACATCAACGCAGCATCACCGTCACATCAACGTCACATCAAAGCAGCATCACCGTCACATCACGTCACACACGCAATCAACGTCACATCACCGTCACATCAACGTCACATCACCGTCACATCAACACAGCATCAACGTCACATCACCGTCACATCACCGTCACATCAACGCAGCATCAACGTCACATCACCGTCACATCACCGTCACATCAACGTCACATCACCGTCACATCAACATTTTAACTGTGTGACATTAACGTCATAACAACGTTATATTACTAGGGTAATGTTACTAACGTATGGTGTATAAATATGTGTATGAGAGAGTATTAATCAATATACTATCATACACACATATCATTCGTTATTTGATACACCAGCATTTTTATATACTTTCTAATATTTCCTTAATATTTCGTTAATATTTATATTATATAAATCTATTGATATCTATTCATATATATTGTTAACGTTTATATCATTGATTTGTTTAACATATTCTTATGGCAGATGAGTTGAGGTTGATTGCTTAAACTACCGCCTGTGGTTGTTATGGTTGTTCTGTGTTGTGGTTGGCCACAGTTGGCTTCGTTAACCAGCCTCGACTGTAATTGGTTGGGCATCGTTAAAGCCAGGTTCTGATTGGTTGACAGTCGCACTTGTGAGTGAGACTGTACCTTCCTGAGAAAGTACATAGACTCTTTTGGGAGCTGTTGCCTCGGCTGGCTGTGTCTCTGACACTTCCGTCTCTTTTCCTTGCTTTATGTTGTGCCCTGCTGTCTTCCTCAGGGTCCCTGGGGTGTCCCTAGGGTGTTCCTAGGGTGTCCCTGGGGTGTCCCTAGGGGTGTTCCTGGCTCCGACGTTCTTCGTTCCTCAAGCGCTGAACATCCCAGATAAGTAAGTCTCCTGCGTTGCAACGAAAAAGGGAATGAGGGTGAAATGGAACAGTGGGAAAGTTAGGTTTAGGTTAGGACTGGGTTAGATTTAAGTTAGATTTAGGTTAGGATTATGTTAGGATTGTTAGGATTATGTTAGGATTATGTTAGAATTATGTTAGGATTGTTAGGATTATGTTAGGATTGTTAGGATTGTTAGGATTATGTTAGGATTATGTTAGGATTATGTTAGGATTAGGTTAGTTTAGGGTAGGTTTATGTTAATTAAGGTTTGCCTAGGTTAGGTCTAGGTTGAGTGTAGGTTAGGAAATTAATTCGTATAATTTGTAGAATTCAGTGTGTCAAGACAGGAATATAGATAAATGGATCAAACAACAGACGAGTTGGTAAAGTTGGCAGACAAGATGATGTTGCTGACATTCAAGTTGTGATCGCCCATCACTGATCTACCCAACATGAAATTCTACTCTTGCTGTTTTACTTTCACACAGAATAGAGTAGCAGAACATTATAGATGTATCCAATTTTGCTAACTTAAAAAAGACACACTGGGTGACTTGTATATCGTCTGTTCGAGCATATAAGGCGCACTACAGAAGTATCATAAGGTCAGTCAGTCATTATATTCAAGGTTAATTATCCTTCTACTTTACGGTCAAGTGTAACATAGTCTACCCTTGACCCTGACCTTGAGCATATAAGGCGCTGGCTGATTTTCAGAGATTTTTTGTGGGAGGGGAAAAAAGCGCGCCTTATATGCCGGAACATACGGTACATACTTCCTTATTGCATGCATGCATGTATACATACATGTATGTAATGTATGTATATGGATTATAACCCCTCAAGGAAGATTCTTTGATGCTGGTGAGGGGCTCTTGATCTGAGGAATTGGATCTGTTTCAGTTCAATGAATTAAATCTCGATACCTTCCACATACTCCCCTTCACAGGCGCTGTATAATCTTACGGGTTTAGCGCTCCATGATTATAATATGGATTATAATTTGCGGAAAAAATGTGTATTTAAAATCTTTAATGTTTTACGCACATTTATTCACTTCCCCCCCCCCCCAAAAAAAAAAAAAAAAAAAAAAAATCTTATGCGATGGGAAAACTGAGTGAGGTTGGTGGCTGCCATGACTCCTGGTGGCTGCCATGACTCCTGGTGGCTGCCATGACTCCTAGTGGGTGCCATGACTCCTGGTGGGTGCCATGACTCCTGGTGGATGCCATGACTCCTGGTGGGTGCCATGACTCCTGGTGGGTGCCATGACTCCTAGTGGGTGCCATGACTCCTAGTGGGTGCCATGACTCCTAGTGGGTGCCATGACTCCTGGTGGCTGCCATGACTCCTAGTGGGTGCCATGACTCCTAGTGGGTGCCATGACTCCTAGTGGGTGCCATGACTCCTGGTGGCTGCCATGACTCCCGGTGGCTGCCATGACTCCCGGTGGCTGCCATGACTCCCGGTGGCTGCCATGACTCCCGGTGGCTGCCATGACTCCCGGTGGCTGCCATGACTCCCGGTGGCTGCCATGACTCCCGGTAACTGCCATGACTCCTCCCGGTGGCTGCCATGACTCCCGGTGGCTGCCATGACTCCCGGTGGCTGCCATGACTCCCGGTGGCTGCCATGACTCCTGGTGGCTGCCATGACTCCTGGTGGCTGCATTACTCGCTTACCTAGTGACCTGGACAAGGAATATTTCACACCACATTATACTCTCAGAATATCAGGACATATACAAAGTATATCTATACCTGGAGAGGGTTACGAGGGGTCAACGCCCCCGCGGCCCGGTCTGTGACCAGGCCTCGCGGCGAGTGTATAATGCGGTTTTTAAAATCCCTGTATTAGGGTTAAAAGTTTTCTTGTCTAGTTTGGAACGGATTACACGCAGCCTTAATGACCCTCGTATAATCTGAGTTTTAAATCCAATTAACTTTCCGCTCTCCTAACACGTGAATTGTCTATAGATTGTATCTCCTTAAATTTCAGTAACTTGGCTTTGGTTGTGCAGATGTCTAAGTTGCTTGAGTAGACTTTAATTCACCAATTTCTTAAGGCCTTCAGCCTGGTTCAGAAGATCCAGGTGTGGATTAGTAAGTCTCTAGGCGAGGCTATAGGTGTCTGGGGTAATGAACAGGCGGATGGCAGAGCAAAGGCTACTGATGCGGCCCATTCACTTTAGCATTAACCTCACTACCTTCAAACTAACCCATGTATCAACCCATAACACGTATTTTACGAGAACCAAACTGGACTAAACCTTGTGTTCAGAAGTCTAGTCCAGGCAACTTCAAGCGAATAATGCACCAACTTAGTATTGACCAATGAAGAGGGACATTAGGGGCCGAATTTACCATAGAAAAATTAATGTAAGATGATTTTCCGAAAGTAATAACAGTGCATTTTTATTAGTAGCATCAACGCTACGTCCATCTTCAGCATCCTAATGACAGAAGCTCCTGTTGTTTCCACTAAATTATTTCCCAATACTGTGCCTTATGTCATATGTTAATATTTGCTACTGAAGGCGGGTTGACAGCGTCCCTGCAGTCACATGTTAGTCTGGCAGCTTAACAGGTTAGACAGAGGCAGTAACTACACCGTGTTGTGTTGACTGGAAGTGTTGACAATATTCTCGTCAGAAAGACTGTTCTATCCATGCTAATCTTCTCAAGGGAGGTTCCCTGTTGCTGGTGAGGGGCTCCTATCAAGGAATTAGACTTGCCCTCACCATTCTTGGATACAACCTGGTTGCCTATCATTCTCCAGGTCTTGAATGGCCCTTACAGGTTTAATATTTACCATAAATAGTACTAGTAGCATTCCTGCTAACTTAGTCCTAATGTTATCAGAGTCCTCTTGGTAAAAAAATCCTATGATTTAAAGGGTAGTCCCGTCTCAAAGTCGTTCCAGAAATTGAAAATATTTTGGTACTGACTTAGCAGACATAACGAGAGCCAAGTCTTAAGTGCAGGTTATTCATCTATTTCCAACCTATAAACTAGTTGTTTATAAAAGGGTCATGGTTAATCTCTCTCAGGTCTGCCCTTAAAAGAATCTCATAACCCTGACTACAATTCCGGCAACTTTAATGTTAATTTTATCACCGCTTCAAATATTGCAATTGTAATGACAGTCACTTCCAGTCAGTGTTGAGAAATATTACTCAGATGATGCAAGTTGCAGCCTCTTAGTTGCAGCTAGTAGCAGATGGTTTAGTTTACTAGTCGACTAGTAGTCTTCTCATCCTCACCTTTACATTGTTCTTCTCTCTTGAATGTCAGTATCAACACCCTCCCCTCCCCTCCCCTCCCCCTCCCCTCCCCCTCCCCTCCCCTCCCCTCCCCTCCCCTCCCCTCCCCTCCCCTCCCCTCCCCTCCTGGTCTCCCGGGACACTCATGATCAGTCCTTCATAGACATGATTAATGGTAATGAACCAGAGCCAGGCTCGGCCGAGCACCCGGTTGCTGTGTCTGACCTTGACCCTGGCCCTGGCTCTAGCCTTGGCCCTGGCTCTAGCCTTGGCCCTGGCTCTAGCCTTGGCCCTGGCTCTAGCCTTGGCCCTGGCTCTAGTCTTGGCCCTGGCTCTAGCCTTGGCCCTGGCCCTGGCTCTAGCCTTGGCCCTGGCTCTAGCCTTGGCCCTGGCTCTAGTCTTGGCCCTGGCTCTAGCCTTGGCCCTGGCCCTGGCTCTAGCCTTGGCCCTGGCTCTAGCCTTGGCCCTGGCTCTAATCTTGGCCCTGGCTCTAGCCTTGGCCCTGGCTCTAATCTTGGCCCTGGCTCTAGCCTTGGCCCTGGCTCTAGCCTTGGCCCTGACTCTGGCCTTGAAAACAACTCATTCCTGAAGTATATTTGACAGATTTCAGTAGTTTTATTTAGTAAGAAACTCTCCTCATGTTAGTGGCTCTTACCTCTTTATCAATATTTTATTACATATAAACTATATACACTAAACAAACAAAAATGTGTTTGTATTTCTGCGATCTTGGTATGAATGATTATTTCCGTCCCCATGCGTTAAACTTTATGGTTATTGTGGTTAATTCTGGTGAAAAGGCATTGGCTCAATCGTGAGCGCACTCGCCTCGCACACTGAGGTCCGTGGTTCAGTCCCCGGTACGGCTGGAAAACATTAGGATATGTCCTTAAGACACCTGTTGTCCATGTTCACTTAGGGGTAAAATAATTACCTGGGTGTTAGTCGACTGGTGTGGGTCGCATCCTGGAGACTAAATTAATGTTCTGCATAACAAAGGATTCTCTATATAGTAGTATATTATTGATGTCAGCTATACCTTGTATATGTACTTGTATAAATTATTATATTTCATATTCATCTTGTGTACTCAATCCAGCACTATAAGATTCCTAGTCAGGTGACTCTACACAATGTTTGGTTCTTGACTCCACTATCAGTTTCTTGTCTGAAATGCAAAAGGTTTCTGAGACTGTAGATCAGTATTCTCTGTGCTCGTGGACTTTGTGCTCGTGGACTTTGTGCTCGTGGACTTTGTGCTCGTAGACTTTGTGCTCGTGGACTTTGTGCTCGTGGTCTCTGTGCTCGTGGTCTCTGTGCTCGTGGTCTCTGTGCTCGTGGTCTCTGTGCTCGTGGTCTCTGTGCTCGTGGTCTCTGTGCTCGTGGACTCTGTGCTCGTGGTCTCTGTGCTCGTGGACTCTGTGCTCGTGGACTCTGTGCTCGTGGACTCTGTGCTCGTGGACTCTGTGCTCGTGGACTCTGTGCTCGTGGACTCTGTGCTCGTGGACTCTGTGCTCGTGGTCTCTGTGCTCGTGGACTCTGTGCTCGTGGACTCTGTGCTCGTGGTCTCTGTGTTCGTGGTCTCTGTGATCGTGGACTCTGTGCTCGTGGACTCTGTGCTCGTGGACTCTGTGCTCGTGGACTCTGTGCTCGAGGACTCTGTGCTCGAGGACTCTGTGCTCGTGGACTCTGTGCTCGTGGTCTCTGTGCTCGTGGACTCTGTGCTCGTGGACTCTGTGCTCGAGGACTCTGTGCTCGAGGACTCTGTGCTCGTGGTCTCTGTGCTCGTGGACTCTGTGCTCGTGTTAGGAGGCTGTTGATGGTTGTTAGGGAGGCTGTTGATGGTTGTTAGGGAGGCTGTTGATGGTTGTTAGGGAGGCTGTTGATGGTTGTTAGGGAGGCTGTTGATGCTGGAGAGAGGCTGTTGATGCTGGAGAGAGGCTGTTGATGCTGGCTACCAGGTCCAAAAATGTTTTTATTAAGCAGCTTTCTTACCCCAGCATGAAAGGGTTACTATGCGGGACTGAGAGCTGGATCAAGAGCCCGCCAGACCTGACACACTTGATCCTTGATGCTGACAAGGGGGCTCTTGACCTAGTTCCTTGATACTGACAAGGGGGCTCTTTACATAGTTCCTTGATATTGACAAGGGGGCTCTTGACCTAGTTCCTTGATACTGACAAGGGGGCTCTTTACATAGTTCCTTGATATTGACAAGGGGGCTCTTGACCTAGTTCCTTGATATTGACAAGGGGGCTCTTGACCTAGTTCCTTGATATTGAAAAGGGGGCTCTTGACAGTTCCTTGATATTGACAAGGGGGCTCTTGACCTAGTTCCTTGATATTGAAAAGGGGGCTCTTGACCTAGCTGATATTGACAAGGGGGGCTCTTGACATAGTTCCTTGATATTGAAAAGGGGGCTCTTGACATAGTTCCTTGATATTGAAAAGGGGGCTCTTGACCTAGTTTCTTGATACTGACAAGGGGGCTCTTGACCTAGTTTCTTGATACTGACAAGGGGGATCTTGACCTAGTTCCTTGATATTGACAAGGGGGCTCTTGATCCAAGGAATTGAACGTTCCGATTTCCTTGAATCAAAACTGATTGCACTATGCCATCACTCTAATGAAACAGTTTTTTTGATCTCCAGTTATGTTTTAAATCTTTATGAAGGGATTAAGGGAAACCGGTTAGCTGGACTTGAGTCCTGGAGGTGGGAAGCACGATGCCTGCGCTCTACAGGAGGGGTTTGAAATATTTACTGTTTAGTAGCATGTAAATTGTCACATCTGTGCGCCTGACAGTGATAGTGTGAATGACTCACAAAATCGTAATGACACGATTGCAAACAAACCATACCACGGGCGGGATTGAACCCGCGGTCAGAGTCTCAAAACTCCAGAGTTCGTCACGGCTACGCTAGCTGGAGATTAGTCTGTAAAAACTTGCATTTGTGGTCACAGAGGTGCCTGTGCTAACCTTCCTATGGTGTAGAAATATACCTAGTTGGATGAATCTTATTGTGGCTAGCTGGTCTAGTAGCTGACACGACGGGCTGGAGTTTTGAGAGACTCTGACCGCTGGTTCAATCCCGCCCGTGGTATGATAGTGTGAATAATGGCGAAATTATTATAATCAAAACCAAGCAATAAACCCACCAGGGTTATACAGAATGATGGTGAGTGTTTTTTTTTTTCCGGGTCATGCGCCTCGTTGGGAGACAGCCAGCAGTGTTGTATAAGTAGACCAGTAACCTGAAGGAAAGCTTAAGTAACTCTTCCTCTCTTTACAAGTTAAGTTTCCCCTTGATGCAGGGCCAAGCTGTTGGCCCCTTGACGCAGGGCCAAGCTGATCTTTGCATGGTTGAGCGCTTAGTTTTGATTATAATAATGAAAGATGACCAGCATGATATAAGACATTTTTCACATTTGAAGCCAGGTGAGGGGGGGGAGGGTAGCTCCAATTACTTGGGTAATGGCTATTATGTATCTAGGAACTTACTTGGTGAGGGTTTCTTGAAGTCATTAATGTGATTTTTAGTAGTTGGATATTTTAACTTTGCGCACTTGTCTAGTTAACTTTCATTGTTCGTTAATTTTATATCTGCTTTTTTGTTATATATCATTACTTTTTATTGGTAGGTGCACTGAGTAACCTTCGTTCACACTGCTCTGTAACTACCACTACTACTACTACTATCCTTGAAAGGTATACACTAGCTGTAGTCATTTGTAATAGTCACTGGGTGGGAGAGCCTCTCGTCTCCAGCTCAACAACGCCCTGGGAGAGCCTCTCGTCTCCAGCTCAACAACGCCCTGGGAGAGCCTCTCGTCTCCAGCTCAACAACGCCCTGGGAGAGCCTCTCGTCTCCAGCTCAACAACGCCCTGGGAGAGCCTCTCGTCTCCAGCTCAACAACGCCCTGGGAGAGCCTCTCGTCTCCAGCTCAACAACGCCCTGGGAGAGCCTCTCGTCTCCAGCTCAACAACGCCCTGGGAGAGCCTCTCGTCTCCAGCTCAACTACGCCCTGGGAGAGCCTCTCGTCTCCAGCTCAACTACGCCCTGGGAGAGCCTCTCGTCTCCAGCTCAACAACGCCCTGGGAGAGCCTCTCGTCTCCAGCTCAACAACGCCCTGGGAGAGCCTCTCGTCTCCAGCTCAACAACGCCCTGGGAGAGCCTCTCGTCTCCAGCTCAACAACGCCCTGGGAGAGCCTCTCGTCTCCAGCTCAACAACGCCCTGGGAGAGCCTCTCGTCTCCAGCTCAACAACGCCCTGGGAGAGCCTCTCGTCTCCAGCTCAACAACGCCCTGGGAGAGCCTCTCGTCTCCAGCTCAACAACGCCCTGGGGGAAGCCTCTCGTCTCCAGCTCAACAACGCCCTGGGAGAGCCTCTCGTCTCCAGCTCAACTACGCCCTGGGAGAGCCTCTCGTCTCCAGCTCAACAACGCCCTGGGAGAGCCTCTCGTCTCCAGCTCAACAACGCCCTGGGAGAGCCTCTCGTCTCCAGCTCAACAACGCCCTGGAGAGCCTCTCGTCTCCAGCTCAACAACGCCCTGGAGAGCCTCTCGTCTCCAGCTCACACGCCCTGGAGAGCCTCTCGTCTCCAGCTCGGCAACGCCCTGGGAGAGCCTCTCGTCTCCAGCTCGGCAACGCCCTGGGAGAGCCTCTCGTCTCCAGCTCGGCAACGCCCTGGGAGAGCCTCTCGTCTCCAGCTCGGCAACGCCCTGGGAGAGCCTCTCGTCTCCAGCTCGGCAACGCCCTGGGAGAGCCTCTCGTCTCCAGCTCGGCAACGCCCTGGGAGAGCCTCTCGTCTCCAGCTCGGCAACGCCCTGGGAGAGCCTCTCGTCTCCAGCTCGGCAACGCCCTGGGAGAGCCTCTCGTCTCCAGCTCGGCAACGCCCTGGGAGAGCCTCTCGTCTCCAGCTCGGCAACGCCCTGGGAGAGCCTCTCGTCTCCAGCTCGGCAACGCCCTGGGAGAGCCTCTCGTCTCCAGCTCGGCAACGCCCTGGGAGAGCCTCTCGTCTCCAGCTCGGCAACGCCCTGGGAGAGCCTCTCGTCTCCAGCTCGGCAACGCCCTGGGAGAGCCTCTCGTCTCCAGCTCGGCAACGCCCTGGGAGAGCCTCTCGTCTCCAGCTCGGCAACGCCCTGGGAGAGCCTCTCGTCTCCAGCTCGGCAACGCCCTGGGAGAGCCTCTCGTCTCCAGCTCGGCAACGCCCTGGGAGAGCCTCTCGTCTCCAGCTCGCAACGCCCTGGGAGAGCCTCTCGTCTCCAGCTCGGCAACGCCCTGGGAGAGCCTCTCGTCTCCAGCTCGGCAACGCCCTGGAGAGCCTCTCGTCTCCAGCTCGGCAACGCCCTGGAGAGCCTCTCGTCTCCAGCTCGGCAACGCCCTGGGAGAGCCTCTCGTCTCCAGCTCGGCAACGCCCTGGGAGAGCCTCTCGTCTCCAGCTCGGCAACGCCCTGGGAGAGCCTCTCGTCTCCAGCTCGGCAACGCCCTGGAGAGCCTCTCGTCTCCAGCTCGGCAACGCCCTGGGAGAGCCTCTCGTCTCCAGCTCGGCAACGCCCTGGGAGAGCCTCTCGTCTCCAGCTCGGCAACGCCCTGGGAGAGCCTCTCGTCTCCAGCTCGGCAACGCCCTGGAGAGCCTCTCGTCTCCAGCTCGGCAACGCCCTGGGAGAGCCTCTCGTCTCCAGCTCGGCAACGCCCTGGGAGAGCCTCTCGTCTCCAGCTCGGCAACGCCCTGGGAGAGCCTCTCGTCTCCAGCTCGGCAACGCCCTGGGAGAGCCTCTCGTCTCCAGCTCGGCAACGCCCTGGGAGAGCCTCTCGTCTCCAGCTCGGCAACGCCCTGGGAGAGCCTCTCGTCTCCAGCTCGGCAACGCCCTGGGAGAGCCTCTCGTCTCCAGCTCGGCAACGCCCTGGGAGAGCCTCTCGTCTCCAGCTCGGCAACGCCCTGGGAGAGCCTCTCGTCTCCAGCTCGGCAACGCCCTGGGAGAGCCTCTCGTCTCCAGCTCGGCAACGCCCTGGGAGGCCTCTCGTCTCCAGCTCGGCAACGCCCTGGGAGAGCCTCTCGTCTCCAGCTCGGCAACGCCCTGGGAGAGCCTCTCGTCTCCAGCTCGGCAACGCCCTGGGAGAGCCTCTCGTTCCAGCTCGGCAACGCCCTGGGAGAGCCTCTCGTCTCCAGCTCGGCAACGCCCTGGGAGAGCCTCTCGTCTCCAGCTCGGCAACGCCCTGGAGAGCCTCTCGTCTCCAGCTCGGCAACGCCCTGGGAGAGCCTCTCGTCTCCAGCTCGGCAACGCCCTGGAGAGCCTCTCGTCTCCAGCTCGGCAACGCCCTGGGAGAGCCTCTCGTCTCCAGCTCGGCAACGCCCTGGGAGAGCCTCTCGTCTCCAGCTCGGCAACGCCCTGGAGAGCCTCTCGTCTCCAGCTCGGCAACGCCCTGGGAGAGCCTCTCGTCTCCAGCTCGGCAACGCCCTGGGAGAGCCTCTCGTCTCCAGCTCGGCAACGCCCTGGGAGAGCCTCTCGTCTCCAGCTCGGCAACGCCCTGGGAGAGCCTCCTCGTCTCCAGCTCGGCAACGCCCTGGGAGAGCCTCTCGTCTCCAGCTCGGCAACGCCCTGGGAGAGCCTCTCGTCTCCAGCTCGGCAACGCCCTGGGAGAGCCTCTCGTCTCCAGCTCGGCAACGCCCTGGGAGAGCCTCTCGTCTCCAGCTCGGCAACGCCCTGGGAGAGCCTCTCGTCTCCAGCTCGGCAACGCCCTGGGAGAGCCTCTCGTCTCCAGCTCGGCAACGCCCTGGAGAGCCTCTCGTCTCCAGCTCGGCAACGCCCTGGGAGAGCCTCTCGTCTCCAGCTCGGCAACGCCCTGGGAGAGCCTCTCGTCTCCAGCTCGGCAACGCCCTGGGAGAGCCTCTCGTCTCCAGCTCGGCAACGCCCTGGAGAGCCTCTCGTCTCCAGCTCGGCAACGCCCTGGGAGAGCCTCTCGTCTCCAGCTCGGCAACGCCCTGGGAGAGCCTCTCGTCTCCAGCTCGGCAACGCCCTGGGAGAGCCTCTCGTCTCCAGCTCGGCAACGCCCTGGGAGAGCCTCTCGTCTCCAGCTCGGCAACGCCCTGGGAGAGCCTCTCGTCTCCAGCTCGGCAACGCCCTGGGAGAGCCTCTCGTCTCCAGCTCGGCAACGCCCTGGGAGAGCCTCTCGTCTCCAGCTCGGCAACGCCCTGGGAGAGCCTCTCGTCTCCAGCTCGGCAACGCCCTGGGAGAGCCTCTCGTCTCCAGCTCGGCAACGCCCTGGGAGAGCCTCTCGTCTCCAGCTCGGCAACGCCCTGGGAGAGCCTCTCGTCTCCAGCTCGGCAACGCCCTGGGAGAGCCTCTCGTCTCAGCTCGGCAACGCCCTGGGAGAGCCTCTCGTCTCCAGCTCGGCAACGCCCTGGGAGAGCCTCTCGTCTCCAGCTCGGCAACGCCCTGGGAGAGCCTCTCGTCTCCAGCTCGGCAACGCCCTGGGAGAGCCTCTCGTCTCCAGCTCGGCAACGCCCTGGGAGAGCCTCTCGTCTCCAGCTCGGCAACGCCCTGGGAGAGCCTCTCGTCTCCAGCTCGGCAACGCCCTGGGAGAGCCTCTCGTCTCCAGCTCGGCAACGCCCTGGGAGAGCCTCTCGTCTCCAGCTCGGCAACGCCCTGGAGAGCCTCTCGTCTCCAGCTCGGCAACGCCCTGGGAGAGCCTCTCGTCTCCAGCTCGGCAACGCCCTGGGAGAGCCTCTCGTCTCCAGCTCGGCAACGCCCTGGGAGAGCCTCTCGTCTCCAGCTCGGCAACGCCCTGGGAGAGCCTCTCGTCTCCAGCTCGGCAACGCCCTGGGAGAGCCTCTCGTCTCCAGCTCGGCAACGCCCTGGGAGAGCCTCTCGTCTCCAGCTCGGCAACGCCCTGGGAGAGCCTCTCGTCTCCAGCTCGGCAACGCCCTGGGAGAGCCTCTCGTCTCCAGCTCGGCAACGCCCTGGGAGAGCCTCTCGTCTCCAGCTCGGCAACGCCCTGGGAGAGCCTCTCGTCTCCAGCTCGGCAACGCCCTGGGAGAGCCTCTCGTCTCCAGCTCGGCAACGCCCTGGGAGAGCCTCTCGTCTCCAGCTCGGCAACGCCCTGGGAGAGCCTCTCGTCTCCAGCTCGGCAACGCCCTGGGAGAGCCTCTCGTCTCCAGCTCGGCAACGCCCTGGGAGAGCCTCTCGTCTCCAGCTCGGCAACGCCCTGGGAGAGCCTCTCGTCTCCAGCTCGGCAACGCCCTGGAGAGCCTCTCGTCTCCAGCTCGGCAACGCCCTGGGAGAGCCTCTCGTCTCCAGCTCGGCAACGCCCTGGGAGAGCCTCTCGTCTCCAGCTCGGCAACGCCCTGGGAGAGCCTCTCGTCTCCAGCTCGGCAACGCCCTGGGAGAGCCTCTCGTCTCCAGCTCGGCAACGCCCTGGGAGAGCCTCTCGTCTCCAGCTCGGCAACGCCCTGGGAGAGCCTCTCGTCTCCAGCTCGGCAACGCCCTGGGAGAGCCTCTCGTCTCCAGCTCGGCAACGCCCTGGGAGAGCCTCTCGTCTCCAGCTCGGCAACGCCCTGGGAGAGCCTCTCGTCTCCAGCTCGGCAACGCCCTGGGAGAGCCTCTCGTCTCCAGCTCGGCAACGCCCTGGGAGAGCCTCTCGTCTCCAGCTCGGCAACGCCCTGGGAGAGCCTCTCGTCTCCAGCTCGGCAACGCCCTGGGAGAGCCTCTCGTCTCCAGCTCGGCAACGCCCTGGGAGAGCCTCTCGTCTCCAGCTCGGCAACGCCCTGGGAGAGCCTCTCGTCTCCAGCTCGGCAACGCCCTGGGAGAGCCTCTCGTCTCCAGCTCAACAACGCCCTGGGAGAGCCTCTCGTCTCCAGGTCACAATACCCTGGGTATGATGGACTGTCACCGAGCTGCATTCATTATTTACATCAGTTGTCAGACATTTACATTTGATGCTGCTTTGTCTCTGAATACAAGAAAATTAAAACTTTGATATAATAGGACCTCATATATAAATAATTTCAGATACAATGTTAAGTTGTTTGGTCAGACAAATGTTCAATACAGTGGACTAAGTCCGCTGCATCGAGATTGTTAGCAGTAGTATGTCCAGCAATACATTAATATCTGCTGCATCAGACATTTTGCTACAATGGATTTTTATTACACACACATTCTTTCTCATCTATTAATCCATCATTGTCTTAACAGTATCATAACAAAAGTTGCTAACAAATGAAACAAATTGCAAAATTCAAATTTTAATTAATCAAATTCATTTTTTAAGCTATGTTAATTGAGAAAATATTTCCATGTTTCTCTTTCTCTCATCTTCAAGACTCAGGGGTAGTGTGTTCTTGTTCCTCTTCCTCCTCATTCTCTCATCTTCAAGACTCAGGGGTAGTGTGTTCTTGTTCCTCTTCCTCCTCTTTCTCTTGGACTCATCATCAGACAAGGTGCAACCCAACTGAAAAAACAAATTAATCATTTATGAAACTGCAGGTATAGTGAAGCAAAGACAGAGTCGATGTTAAATATTATGGGAAGTGATTGTGTGTATTGTACAAGGAAGAATATCATAAAGAAGAGTAAGATACAATCCACAAGATATTCTTTTATAATATTTTGTGCTAAGTACATTTAGATGTGTAATTTTTGCTGGTGGAAACGCATTCCGACATTGAAGAAAAGAATTACGTGCCACTTTTGACCTTGTAAATTGCCTTTCCAGGTACCTGCAAAAATCTTTTGTAAGAATGGGGAGTGCATCCCCAACATGTGGAGTCTGGTCAAGACTACAATGACCTAGAAGTGGAGGTGAACTCTGAAGATCGAGACGTGATGTCACTGACCTTGTATAGGACTGACGGAACATAGCTGCCGAAGACCAATAAACGTCATTGAAGAAAAGGTATGTAATGCTATAGTGTGTGTTTTAAATTGTTAAACGAGAGGAATTTTATTTTCTGAATTCCATTGTTTTTAACCATTTAACCGCTATTTGTTTTTTAACATTGACATTTTTCTATAAATTCCTTTTTATTTTCTCTTCAGTTACCTGTAAATGGGCAAGACCTCAACTGTTTGAGAACAAAGGAACAATCATTCAAGCTTTCAAGGATGTAATGGCCACAAGGTGGAGAGAGACTTTCCACAATGTAAAGAAAATGAACACCCAGTCCCAACTGGCTTGAGGGACTCTCAAGATGTTTAATATTTACTTGCTGGAACACATTGCCTACTACACCATCCAGTATGTCTATCAAAGTGAATACAACCTTCTGTGTTGACCCTTCCAAGATGACTTTCATTAGCATCCTCATGGTCTTGGGGATCTCTCAACTACCAGTAACAGGACTACTGACACCACATTACAAGGGTTCCTCACATTGCAAATGTGATGACTGACAAGAGATTCAAGCACATTAGACTTCTCTTCCATTTTAATAACACCTCGCTGAAGAACTGATGGGTTCTTCAAAATCAGACTTGAATTCAATTGCATCACTACTTCAGGAAGTTGACGAGGTATGGTTGCCTATGAAGATACTCGTGCTGGTACATTAAGGCAATGCATAGATAGACCTAGCCAGACAAATGGGGCTTCAAGCTTTTCTGCACAAGTGTGGTTGACTTCCTCCATAAGTCATGTACCAAGGGACTTTGGTGTTTACTACACATGAAGCACAGCACAGGTATGTCGGTACAACAGGGAGAAAATTTGCAATCTACCCCTCCCCTACAAAACTCCAAGGAGGAACACTCGGCCAATGTTCTGGAGTCTGCAAGTGGAAAGATAGTCACTAAGGTAACTTCTGATGCTGGCAGTGATCCCATTGGCAAATGCCTTGGGTATGACACCACTGCCAAGAAGAAAGTACAGATCTCCTGCCCCAAGTGTTGCATATGTTGCATCCACTTGTTGGTTTAGTAAACCACTGTTCTACATCCTCAAACTCCAAAATGAGTGGCAGTCCTGCAGACTTCATTCCATACACACAACAGGCATCCATCTAGTGACGTGAATAAATATGTAGTATAATGTGATCCTTTACTGACAACATTTCGCCCACACAGTGGGCTTTTTCAAGTCGCAAACAGATCTACCTGGGGGTGAAAGGTATGAGAGTATTTATAATCAGGTTCAGAATGCTGTGGTCAGGTGGAGAATGTTGCATCTGATGATCTACTCTATAACCTCACTTTGGTAGATCATCAGATGCAGCATTCTCCACCTGACCACAGCATTCTGAACCTGACTATAAATACTTGCATACCTTCCACCCCAGGTAGATCTGTTTGTGACTTGAAAAAGCCCACTGTGTGGGCAAAACGTTGTCAATAAAGGATCACATTATACTGCATGTGTGTTTATATTTCCATCCAGTGATATGCAAGGTCAACATTATCTGACACCAGGTAGATGAGGAAGACATATACAACAGTTGGTCATCTTTTACTGACAAACATTCAGCAGGCTTCAGTCAAAATGGAGGTGGCACATACTGGGGACAACAGTAGTGGAAAGGTAGATATGAGGTGATCAGTCCCTTAGCCTTAAAGCATGTTTGAGGCAGTCATTTTCTCAGCCTTAGTGCTGAGCTTTATAGCTTTCATTGAAATGATAAATCTCGACACTTACAAGGTGGTCATTCAGGTTTCTCAGCCTTGGTATCTACCTCCATCACTATTGTTCTCTCCAGTTTTGGTTGCCTCTGCATACTGACTAAAGACGGTTCCTGAGCAGGCAAACATTTTAGCAATAAAGTACTCTGCTGTATAGCCCTTGTGGCTTAGCGCTTCTTTTTGATTATAATAATAATAAAGTACTCTACTGTTGCACTTATCTACTTGTCACTGTTAACCATTAATGTTAGTCACAGATGCAACTAATGTGACAATTTATTGTGGTAATGTTGTGCTCTCCAGGAACTTTGTCAAGCCATTACAAACAATACAAGGACACAGTCGTATTTGAGCACCTCTGCAAAGACTGATTGTGTGAACGATGGAGAGTATTTTTCTTTTTTGGGTTACCCTGCCTTGGTAGGGGATGGCAGAGGTGTTGGGGGGGGGGGAGGAGAAAGGAGGAATGCTGCCACAGTAAACTGTCATATTAGTTGCATCAGTGACCTAACATTTTGTTGGTTTAGTGTATAATGGAAGAATTACCATTAATATAATAGCACCAGTAATGGATTTGAGACCTTCCACGTCCAGAAGTCGTGAAGTTTCTAGCTACTGCCGTCGTCTTTTGACATGTTAAACTTTCATAAATTTCACAAGTAATTTTAACATTTATACATGCAATATATTTTTTACTCTTCAATAAATCCATTGTATATTTCATATTGTCCTGTGTTTCCCCAGCCTCATTTCTTAATACAAAAAAATGACTGAGCCATAGGGCCCCTATGATGCCCACTTCCAATTGCAATTTTTTGCATATGTAATAAAAATTTGTCTTGACAAAGATGGAAATGTCTCGGAAAAGGATACACTAACAGATTAAAATTATTTAAAAATCATTCCAATACTTGATACGTTAAAAGCAAGCGAGGATAAAGTTTTGGAGTGGCTCTAGTATTTCAGTATATGGACAGCATAAAAGAAAGCTCCCAAGAAAAGGCAGGAAATATGCACACTTTGTTGATACAAGGGAAGAGAGAAGGAAAAAAATAGAACTATAGGGAAATAATCCTGCTCAGTACACTATGTAAAGTGAAAATTGGTATGGTGATACTGACAAGTCTTTTTTTTCCATGTCTTATGTCCTTAACCATACACAAGTGTCTAGTAGAATTCTTAGTTAGACAGGACAAAGTAGAAATATGGAGGAACAATGAGGATCTAGGAAGAGAAGAGGATGTGTAGACAGTGTTTACACTGAAGCAATTAGGTGAACAATGCTCAGATAAGAGTGTAAAATTCTGAGTGGAGGGAAGGAGGAGGTAGAACATACACCAGGGTTATGTCAGCAAGGCAACATTCAAGAGGTGATTCAAGGAAACCAGTTATTGGGACTTGAATGCTGGAGGAGGGACATACAATGCCTTCACTCCGAAGATGGGTACAGATGTTGCAGTTCATGTCAACTGAATTGCAATGACTGTACACTTCTAGAAGACAGCTATTGAATGTTTTTTTTTTTTTTCACGATCAAATTACCTTGGTGGGAGACTGTGGGTGTAAAAAAAAAAAAAAAAAATCTAGTGAATTGAAGGTAATTAATTTGATTCAAGGGGAGGGTGGATCCAATTCTTCAGATCAATAGCCCTAAATCAACATCAAAACATACCTTCAAAGGATAAAATGAATCTGAAATCCCTGAATTTATACCCCAAACTAAATACTCAGAAACAGAATATACTGAAACTCTGAACTGACAACAGCACAATAGAAAAACTTGCACAAAAGGGCCCTCTCTTATACAGCAGGATGGGTTCTGGGCTACCACTGCGAAGTGAAACATAGCCTTTTTTCACTTTCCATGCATAAAAACGCCTGATAACATGTTTACACTATCATATATTAACCCGTAAACGGTCCAAGCAGATCTACGTTCACATGTGTAGTGCTACAAAAGTAGATCTACGTTTTTTTACACATTTTCAAATGTAAAAAAACGTATATATATGTTTGGACTGTTTACGGGGTAAGTGAGCAACAGAGCTAGGCCTAAATAATGCATATACAGTACACATTACTTAAAATATTTTTGTCCTTAGCATATAGTAAGTGGTGAATATATTTATTGTAGGAAGTCTGAATAAATGATGACTGGTTATAATTGAAATCCACTGCATTTGTGAAACGCTGTAAAGTGGGGCCCGCCTGTATACAAACTTAAGAATCATACCCATAGAATAATGCATTACGACTGAAAAACAAATGTTCCTCAATTTAGAACAAATAACCTACTTTTCGCTTTGGACAGTCCATCCGTTTGTGGCCAGAGTGTCCACACATGTGACAAGTGAGTGCTGAACCAGCTTCTTGACACCTGTGGTCGTGTGGCTGACACCTGGAACAGTCTGAGCAGTGTACCCATGAAGGTTTAACACACTTATTGCATCCATCACAATGCTTGTAGGTTCTTCCGTCCTGAGGTAAAGACAAAACATGCTGCATTTTTCATATCGGGGATTTTTATACATACTTTTTGAAAAAAGAAAAAAAAACATTTTGACTTCTTCCTCTTGCGCGCAAAAAAAAAAAAAAAAAACTATAGTTCTGTTTCAGAGAAAAATAAAAATTTAATTTAGAATAAGGTCACTATGATTTTTTCATGAAAGGGGCCAGCATGTCCATTTCTATTATCTAAATCTCCTTACCAATTATTAAGAAAATAAATTTAAAAAAAATGTATTACACATAGTCATAATGGCTGCAACAAGATAAACAAGTTGAAATTAACTACATTTTCAGGATATGTCTGCAGAATGCCACATTCAAAGGTTAAAATCATTCCACACTGATACAAAGCATAAGAAGAAAGTTGGGTTAATGTTATCAGAGAAAACCTGAATAAAGAATGAAAAGGCACAACACCAGTGTAACTTTGCAAGTCACACTGTCACTGTGACTTTGTAAATGGTCCAAGTCAGACCGAGATGTCATCATGAGCTCGTCCCTCCTATGTACGGGTTATCTGTATAAAACATGCCCCTCAAGGAAGGTTCCTTGATGTTGGCGAGGAGCTCTTGATTAAGGGAATTGGATCTGTGCTCCAGTTCCCCGAATTAAACCTGAATGTCTTCCACATCCCCCCCCCAGGCGCTGTATAATCCTCCGGGTTTAGCGCTTCCCCCTTGATTATAATAATAATAATAATAATGTATAAAACATGAATTGCTGTATAAAAACAGAGCTATAGACAGCCTCTGCATTAAGGTCACCTGGAAACAAAAGGACTGAAATAGTAAACCCTGTTGGCCATAATAATTACTATCAAGGAGAAGTGTTAAAGCTCTGAGAGTCCTGATGTGCCTGGGGAGGTGGGTAGTGGTCAGGTTTGATCAGAAGGAGAGAGAGAGAGAGCAGCTCTAGCTTCTTGGATCAAGAGCCCTGCACAAGCATCAAGATACCCCTACCTTTAAAGGGTAAGCATGACAACAGGTGCTGAAAATAGACTGAAGGCCATTTAATCTGTGACATAAGCATGCTTCAAGCAGGACAGCAATTGAACGAGTGATTTTAAATGTTTCTTTCTTTTTAGGGGGGGGGGTTACCCTGCCTGGGAGATGTTCAAAGAATTAAAAAATGCACAAGAACTGTCGCCTGTTCTGAGAATTTAACAGTTATTTTATTTGACAAATGTAATATTTCATAGCTGTCATTTTCTACTTAGTGATGCAACACTAAAAAGTTAAGATCATGTATTCTGCATCATCTCAAAGTAAATGCCACCATAACATGCTTTCATAACAATGCACCTACATAAACATCTTTCTTACTGTGTACCTATACTGAAGTACCAATCATAAGCACTTAAATTCTGCACTTACCTTTGACATACATCCATTGCACTTATCACAGTGCTGATTGTTGATGCTGACCCAGCGATCACACACTTTACACAAGTGGTAACTTTCCTCTGGTAGAGGAAACATTGACTGTGGAAGGTTCACAAAAACTCTGACTGCAGATCCATTTTTCATGCCTTTTGGACCTGAAATAATTAGTAATAATAACAACAATAATTGGAAACCTGTAATTGTTTTACATGATGGTAGGATTGCTGATGTCTTTTTTTTGTCTCATAAACATGTGGGATACCAGGTACATCTTGCTACTTCTACTTACACTGAGGTCACAATACACATGCACGTACAAGCATATATATTTACACACCAATCTGGGTTTTCTTCCATTTTCTTATTAGTTCTTTCTCTTCTTTATTTCCTTTTATCTCCATGAGGAAGTGAAACAGAATCCTTCCTCCGTGAGCCATAGGTGTCGTAAGAGGCGACTAAAATGTCGTAAGCAAGGGACTAGTAGCCCCCTCTCCTGTATAGACTACAGCAACTCCTCATTTAACGACAGA
The DNA here is from genome assembly GCF_026875155.1 of Cherax quadricarinatus. Classification (NCBI taxonomy): domain Eukaryota; kingdom Metazoa; phylum Arthropoda; class Malacostraca; order Decapoda; family Parastacidae; genus Cherax; species Cherax quadricarinatus. The sequence goes on along the minus strand of NC_069474.1, from coordinate 28,265,749 downwards.
GTTCCATTCCTAAGACCATGTCAGTAAAAAAATTCATCGCTATGTGAGGAGCATACTATAATGGTAATGGGTTTGAGTCGACCATCGTTGTAATGTCACCTTTGCAACATTTATAACATTTTTAGTATATTATTAAATGTTTATACAGTAGTGTACTGTATATTGTAATAAACAGAATATAGAGGAAATCAGCTCTAATATACATTATTTAAGAATGTATACTGGTCAGAGAGCCTGTCCTAAGTCCAAGTCGTCGGTAAACAAGTATGTCGCTAAGTGAAGAAAGGCTGTACTAAATTAAAAAAGAAAATCTTTTCTTTTTCTTTTTAGGTCACCTTGCCTTGGTGGGATACAGCTGGTTCATTGAAAAAAAAAATGATAATAACAATAACAAATTTATTTCCTTTGTGCAGTATACAGATAATGTGGTTTACACGTAATAAAATATTATTAGGAACAAAAGAAAGCGTCTAGCATGCTGTGCATTTTGGGCAGACTAATCATTCACATATACATACACTATATATACATACCCATGAAGACTAAACAATGGAACTGAAATTTGTAATAATGAACGGAAGGTTAAATTATCAGCAGGATAATGTGAACAAGAACTATAATTAAATGTGTGTGTAGAACATTAAAAGTGTACTGAGTTTAATTTGTAATATTTCACTAACACACGTTGTGATGTGCTAAACCTGAGTGGGTCAATCAGCACAAGGGGTGTTTGAAACTCAATCCTCCATCTGCTAATCACAAGACAGACCACCTACCAACCTGTACTCAGTAAACTACATTTAGGATACTAATTCTCCCTTGTTAAAACACAAATACTCCAACAGCACATCAAACCACTTATCTCACAAATGTGAAAGGCATTAACGTAAGGCAACCCGAAAAAAAAAATAAAAGTTTTTCTTCCTTTTAGATTAAGTAATTAGTACAGAAGGTGTAACTAGCCCCTTGCTCTTAGTATTTTAGTCGACTCCTATGACACGAATAACTTATGGAGGAAGGATTCTTCTCCACTTTCCCATGGAGAACTGCTGGCTATTGTAAAATAATCATTGTCTTCTAATACAATTAAATCAACAAACAGCATGGAAATATTTTTTCCATGTAGTGTGGGAGAGCAAACCAGGAGGAAGAGATAACAAGTCAGTTGCTCTACTGTCTTGAGTCAACACAGCAGTGACCTTGTACATTTCTTGTCTTCAGTTTAACCCGTAAACGGTCCAAACGTATATATACGTTTTTTCAACATTTGAAAGTATGTAAAAAAAGTAGATCTTCTTTTTGTTTTTTTTACATTTGAAAATGTGTAAAAAAAACTTTGATCTACTTTTTTTTTTGTTATATTTGAAAATATGTAAGAAAAACAGATCTACTTTTGTAGCTCTACACATGTGAACGTAGATCTGCTTGGACCGTTTACAGGTTAATACCCTACAATCCATGAAAAAAATTACAACTGTTTATAACAGTTTTTCAATTTTTGCAAAAGTATCTCTTCTTCTTTCAACAAACCAGATGTATCCCACCGAGACAGGGTGACCCAAAAAGAAAAACAGAAGATTCTCATCATAACTTTAGTAACGTATACAGGAGAAGGAGTTACTAGCCCCTTGCTCCCCGCATTTTAGTCGCCTCTTACGACACACGTGGCTTATGGAGGAAGAATTCTGTTCCACTTTCCCCATGGAGATATGCAAAAATATATGTTAATTAAATAACAAGCCTGTTTAACAAATATATTAGTAATATAAAAATGAAATATTTATATTTTCTAAAATGCATGCATGATGTATAACATCAAATAATGCTGTAAAATACAGCTGTATACCAACCTGAGGAGTATAGTGGATGGTTGTCGTAATCGACCTGGTAGTCAAGCATTGTGAAACTGGGTAGACTAGATATGACTTGCTGCTCCATGAAGTAGGGAAAAACGAACAGCACTGAGTTGTGGAAAACAAAAACAACTGGAGGAAAATATTCAGGTTGTGAATCTATATACAATATATTGCACAACAAATTAATTCTAAGCTGCATTTTCAGCTCTTCTCTCTTCCCCTACGACCTCTTAGAAACCAAGTTGCCTGACTGACTTACAATTATTACTAAATACATACACACACACATTAAATAAATGAACCCCATTCACCAATGAGTTGAAATCTATTTTAGTAGCATGTTAGTACGTAGCTTTATGACATGTTCAGGAGATCCCAAACTTACAAACTTTCACACTTATAAACACAGCACTTACAAATGGAGCACTTACAAATGGAGCATTTAAGGGAACAGTTAAAGTTTTAACATGACTGTTGTGCAATAAAAACATATGAAAATATATTGGCAGTTTGGAGGGATATGTTGTGTATCTTTATATGTATATGCTTCTAAACTGTTGTGTTCTGAGCATCTCTGCAAAAACAGTGATAATGTGTGAGTGAGGTGAAAGTGTTGAATGATGATGAAAGTATTTTCTTTTTGGGGATTTTCTTTCTTTTTTGGGTCACCCTGCCTCGGTGGGAGACGGCCGACTTGTTGAAAAAAAAAAATATAAATATATAATTATAGTTTGTGCAGTTGTTGTTTATAGAGGCAACGTATTCATAAATTAAAACACAAGAAATGCAACTTGCTTGTAACTTGGAATCTCCAATATATAAAATATAATACAATTATGTACAGTAATTCACAATAAGACAGCAGCAAATGTTGAAAACTTAAATGTTTCAGTTCAGGGATCTTGATCTCTTCAAATACATTGATTGATGAAGGTCTCAGGACTAAAACGTCTTCAATAGAGGTGGCCCGGGTGATTGCTGTTGTGCAAAATATTTTTTTTTAATGAATCAGCTGTACTTAATGAATCGGCTGTCTTCAAGAAGGCTTTGGACAGGCACCTGAAGTTAGTACCTGATCAGGCAGGTTGTGGTTCATATGTTGGTTTATGTGCAGCCAACAGTAACAGCCTGGTTGATCAGGCCCTGATCCACCATGAGGCCTAGTCACAAACTGGGATGTGGGGGCATTGACCCCTGAAACCCTCTCCAGATATACTCCAGGTATACCTAGACAGGGTGACCTAAAAAGAAAAACGTAAGCTTTTCTTTTTACATTTACTAATTAATACAAGAAGGGGTTACTAGCCCCTTGCTCCCGGCATTTGAGTTGCCTTCACAACATGCATGGTTTTGCAAAGTATTCTGTAAGTATAGTAGGACCTCCGTATCCATGGGGGATATGCTCCAAGGACCTGCTGTAGATACTGAAACTGCGGAGAGTAGTGAACCCTATATATAAGTCCTATACATACCTATTATAAATTTTAATTAATAAATTATGCACATTAAGTGGAGAATTATCACTTTTCACTGATGGGAAGCACTTCACAGCTTCTCTTAGGGGCCATTATTATGCAAAATTAAGAGGTATTTTGGGGTCACAGTAAACTGTGGATAACTGAAGCCGCAGATACCGAATCAGTGGATACGAGGATTCTACTATACATTAAATGAGAGAACTAACCTGGCAGCTCCCTGTGAGAGTCAAGACCTCTGCTTCTTCTCCAGTCATCCTGGATTTGTTTAAGATTATGTGCAAGCAACTCCATTCTTCCTCCAAATGGTGGATCTGTGACTATCACCAAGTCTACCACAGAAGAAAGGAAGTTAAGAAAGTTAACACTATTTAATTTCATAGTTCTAAAACCATTCAGTACATATAGCAGTGAATTGTGTGGATAATAATTAAAAAAATCTATTCTCACATACATTCACATCATCCTGATGCCACTTGCTTCACCTCATTTATAGCAGAGATAAAGCGACTACTCTCCTACGTATCTGGCAACTTCTTTTTGGTGTTCATTATGTTCGGTACTTTTACTGTTTTCCCACCATTTCCACGCAACAGTTGCAAAAGGGAAGAGTGAGCGGTGCCATATTTTAAGGTAAGTAATGTATGTGTTATGATATGCTTCCCAGTCATAACACTCTCAACTCTTACTGAAGGACTCATAAAATTGTAATACAGCCTCTCCTCACTTAACGACGGAGTTTTGTTCCTAAGACTACGTCAATAAACAAATTCGTTGCAAAGTGAGGAGCATACTATAATGGTTGTGGGTTTGTGTTAACCATCTTTGATATTGCTTAAATGTTACCTTTGCACTATTTAAACCATTTCTAAAATATTTTTAAATGTTTATACAGTAGTGTACTGTATATTGTAATAAACAGAACAGAGGAAATCAGCTCTAATATACATTATTTAGGTATGCACACTGGTCAGAGAGCCTGTCGTAAGTCCTAGGCATCGGTAAATGAGTACGTTGCTAAGTGAGGAGAGGCTGTAACAAACAAACCACAGAATGGGAGGGGGTTTGACCTCCTGGTGAGTGAGTCCTGAAACTCCAGGCCAGTGTGCAAGCCACTCAGCCAAATGGTTCTAATACGATATATTTCTATATACCACTGGGAAGTTATCTTGGGCCACCACTGTGACCACAAATGCAAGTTTTTGCAGATGAATCTGCCACCAGCTACACTAGTGTCAATCACACATTTGGATTTAAAGCATAAAAAATTTTCTCTTCTAATTATTTGCATGCAGATGAGAGGAGGGTAATATTTTGTGAAGGGATTCAGGGAAACCAGTTAGATGGATTTGAGTCCTGGAGGTGGGAAGTACAATGCCTGCACTGTAAAGGATGGGTTTGGGATATTTGCTGTTTAGAGTGACATCTAAACTGTTGCATCTGCATGCCTCTTGCAAGACAGTGATAGTGTGAATGATGGTGAAAGTGTTTCTTTTTTGGGTCACTCTGCCTTGGTACAAAATGGTGCCAGTTAAGTTACCCCAAAAAAATCATATTATGTACAAAATTTGGGGAATTGAGAATTTCTTGGTTCAATTTGGCATTAAAACAATGAATAATTAAATCTGTAATAAATATGCATAATATTCACACCATTTATTGACTGTAATATTTATAGTTATCATTACATTATGAATTCAATTACAATGATAGTTCAAACTAATATGATTCATGAACGTTCAAATATTTTCATCTTCAGAAGATACGGTATCAACATGAATAGTGGAAACATTAATCGTAACATAGTGTACAGATTCTCCTTGACTTACGATGGTTTGATTTAAGACATTTTAGCTTTGCTGTGGTGCATAAGCAATTACTTTGTAGTTGAAACTTGAGATAATTACCTGGCATGAGGGTGGCGAGTCTGTAACTTGTATATAATTTATTTACTTTTCAATTCTGGTATATAGTTAATTACAGTAATTATTTGTTTATTTACTTACTCAGTGATAGTAGTTATTTATTTATTTATTTATTTAGCCTATCACATTCATAATCAACTTATATTTTCGACTCATGATGGATTTGTTGGAACGTAACCCCATTGTAAGTTGAGGATCACCTGTACTTCTGTTCTCATGGGTTATGCATGGATTATGCATGGGTTATGCATGGGTTATGCATGGGTTATGCATGGGTTATACTTGGGTTATGCATGAGTTACTTTCACATACCATTAGGTAACCTCACAGGTGTGCAAAACCTAGATAACTACAAAAAATCACTCAACAGCTAGAACTAAAATGCACAACTGCAGTGTACCTGTCCACAAATAACTGGCACTTACGAGAGGCAACTTCAGATATTTTGGTCACTTCTGGATCATTATCAGGTCCCAAGTTGATATTATCAGTCAAGTTATCAGACTGGGTACACATAGTACAGTTCTCAATAATAATTCATCAGCAGCGCAATTTTGTTTTACTTTTGGGCCACCCTTGCCTGAATGGGAAACGGCGATTTTTGATTGAAAGAACAAAAAACACGCATGTGTGTATGGAAAACCTCCAGGATAATCCAAAAACAAGTTACGTCGGCGTACCAAATTTCGACATAATTCATTCCATAAGGCTTTTAGGCATTACCGAGCAAATTTGTTCCCGTAACATAAATATTTAATTAGAATTATCCGTTTTTAAACCCCAAAAATAAACTTACAAAAACGCTAACAATAATATACCTACATACTATTTGGCTGAATTGCAGTGGAAACTTTGGCGTAACCACTGTAAATTTATACAGCCCAAAACTAACATCACTGAATTTTCATCTCTAATTTGGGTTATTTAGAATTTGTTTCGATTCAGCCTGGTTTTTCTTGTTATGTTTTGTTTTCAACCATACCTGTGTACTCACTTACCAACTCTATAATTACAATTATTAAACTAAGTATAAGATTGCTAGTTCAATACTTACTTTCATTTACAGAAATAAAAGCTCTTGTTTATCTTAAGCCTTCCCGCTACAAAAAAGTGATGGTTGAACTTTGTTGGATGAATCTGCTTAGGTGAAAAGTAACAAAACTGTAAAATCAAATAAGATCAATAATCTAAAACATCAACAAAATAAAAAAAACACAAATGCTATATAAAATAAAATAAAGATGGATTTAATGGAAAACGATGACACAGGTGAAGGTGGCATCAATAAGGTATAATGATACGAATTTAAGGTGGTACCATACATAGATCAATGAACCAGTTGTATGTGGGCATAATAGGTTTAAATGACTAATGAAGGTGGTACCAATAAGTATCAATGAAACAGGTGAAGGCATCAATAAGGTATAAATGATACAAATGAGGCGGACCAATAAGGTTAGTCAAGTATCATTGAAGGGTACAATAGTATCAGATAAAACATTAATAGCATGAATGGTATTTGGTTTTCCTCCTCAATCCTAATGGGCCACCCGGCCTCGGTGGGAAACGGCCGGTTTTTTGAAAGAAGAAAAGAACCAGCAGCATGTGTGTAGATTACCCTCCAGGATAATCCAAAAACAAGTACAGTGGTACCACGAGTTTCAGACATAATTCATTCCAGAAGGCTGTTCAAGTGCCGTTACCGAGCAAATTTGTTCCCGTAAGTAATAATGTAAATTAGATTAGTCCGTTTCAAACCCCAAAAATAAACTTACAAAAACGCTAACAATAATATACCTACATACTTGTTTGAGCTGGGAGCAGTGCGAAACTTGGCGTACCACTGTAATTTTATAGCGGCCCAAAACTTGAAACATCACTTGAAGTTTTCTCTCTAAGTTTGGGTTATTTGTGAATTGTTCTAGCCATGGTCCTGTGATGTATGTTCTTCACCAGTACCTGTGTACCTATTTACACAACTCATATTCATTTTAATATTAAGTATAAGTTTGCTAGTTCAATACTTACTTTCATCTACAGAAATAAAATGCTCGTATGTATTCTTAGCCGTTTCCCCTTCAAAAAAGTGATGGTTGAACATGTTGTATTGGATGAACTGCTTAGGTGAAAAGAACGAACACTGTAAAAATAAAATGAAAAGAAATAAATCTAAAACATCAACAAAATAAAAAAAACACAAATGCATATATTCAATATAAGAGTAGAGAAGTAATAAGGTCGTCGATGACACAGGTGAAGGTGGCATCAATAAGGTGATAAATGATACTAATGAAGGTGGTACCAATAAGGTAGTCAATGAAACAGGTGAAGGTGGCATCAATAAGGTGATAAATGATACTAATGAAGGTGGTACCAATAAGGTAGTCAATGACACAGTTGAAGGTGGCATCAATAAGGTGATAAATGATACAAATGAAGGTGGTACCAATAAGGTAGTCAATAACACAGTTGAAGGTGGCATGAATAAGGTAGTCATTGTAGCTTCCTCCATACAACCTAAATACATTAAGGCCTACTGTAATCATTTTTTTAACACAATGGCCACCTCCCACCAAAGCAGGTGACCCAAAAAAAGGAAAAACACATTCACCATCATTCGTTCGATCACTGTCTTGCCAGAAGCGTGCTGACATCACAGTTCAGATGAACCTCCGAGCTGCAACATCCCCACCCCTTCCCAAGAGTGCAGGCACTAATTCTCATTTTTAAATTCAAATTCGTCAGGGGGGTGTAATGTACGACACACTGAGCAGCAAATCACACATTCTGATTTAAAGCATACAGAATTCTCTCTTCCAACTAGTTTTATGCAGCTGAGATTTGTACAGATGGGTCATCACTGATCCAGTAATCACTAATCCGGCTCCATCACTAATCTGGCACTAATTTCGGCTAGTGTTAATGGTAAAACTTTACATCCCAGGGCTTTCAAAGGTATGATACAGTTTCCCGTGATTTACTGGGCTGGTTCCAGCACCCTACAGGTCTCATTGATGCCAGATTAGTGATGGCTGAGCTGTATAACTTAATTATCCTGCCTTGGAAAGGGACAAAAAATGAAATTAAAAGGTACAAAATTTGGGGCATTGAGAATTCCTTACTGTATGTTATAAACTCATTAAGCAAATCTTAGAAAATTCACAAATTCAAAGTATAATAAGCTCTCTTATAAGTTCCTTTGCATGGTGTGATTTTTGAAAATGGGAGTGTAAAAAGTACACCAAAAATTGAATAGCGCATGGAAAGTACGTGCTATTCTATTATGAATGCACTTTCTCAAATATATTTACAAAAGAATCACACTATATAGAAGAGTTTTATAAGAGTGTGTACTCTATATAAGATGGCATCTACTGAAGCAAACCCAATGTTAACGTCAACTCGACAGCATCTACTGAAACAAACCCAATGTTAACGTCAACTCGACAGCATCTACTGAAACAAACCCAATGTTAACGTACCACCATCTACTGAACAACCAATGTTCTCAACTCGACAGCATCTACTGAAACAAACCAATGTAACTCAACTCGATGGCAGACTGTCACTTAGTTCTGTCATCAGCCATCAATAGGACATCAGTGGGGTCTGCTATACCTCATGGACACGTGGGGCACCGATGCACAAGACTCTGGAAGTGTTCAGGTTCTGCAGCATGCCAACAATGACACTCACACTGCTGGTCGCAAAGAGATACTGGGCTTCGAATTTGGAACTTTCTTTGGGCACTAAGATCTGAGAAAATAAAATGTGTAAAAAAAAAAAAAAAAAAAACAGTATTTTAGTCTGGCCTTTGACAGTATAGCAAAGTGGAAGAGAAAACCCATTAACCATTCCTAACCAAAGGTACCTACAGCCAGGTCTTGATTAGTGAAGGTTTGATTAATGCGAGTTTGAATAGTGCTTATTTTATTCCCCCCAAATCATGAAAAAATTACATTATTTTATTTTTATTAACACAATCGGCCGATTCCCAGCAAAGCAGGGTGGCCCAAAAAAGAAAACTTTCATCATCATTCACTCCATCACTGTCTTGCAGGGGTACATATACTTGTAATTTGAATAGTGCAAATTTGAATAATATGACCACTTCACAGAATTCATTATTTACACTAATCCAGACCTGGCTGTGCTAACACAGGAACAATACAAGATTCTTCATGCTGAGAAAATTGTTGCCGTCAGAGAATAAATGACCTAGAGATAACAAATATTTTTTAGTTTAATGCAAGACTGTTGTCTGCGATAATTCATTTAATTAGCAAATATTATAAGAGTGACATGCAGAACATGATGAAAGGTTAAACATGACTGCAGTGTACAAAGGATGAACATGACTGCAGTGTACAAAGGATAAACATGACTGCAGTGTATAAAGGATGAACATGACTGCAGTATATAAAGGATGAACATGACTGCAGCGCATAAAGGATGAACATGACTGCAGTGTACAAAGGATAAAATGATGCAGGGAAGGAGAATGAATATTTGTACAGATAACATACTGCCGCTGCATAAAGGATACAACTGCCATACAAAGATAAAGAAACTGCACCATAGGTCACACATCACTATGTATAAAATAACAGCCGATTATAAGTGACAGATCAGTGGTACAAAGTGTAAACATGACTCACCATATAAGAGAATAATAATGACCATGGTAATCAAATATGAACAGACGCCTGATAAGGCAGAAAGTGGATGTATTGGAAGTGAAAATAAGATATTTTTTCTAACAGGCTCCATCAAGAAGGACCAAAAAAAAGAAGACACTTTCACCATCATACAACATCACATTTGACATTGAAATAAGGCCGATACATCAGTGCAGATCAGCTGGTACAAGGAGTGGTGGAAGATCGATCTTCCATTACCTAAGAGAATAATAAGTGCCCTGGCTACCATTTCACACTCATATGACAGAGCGCCTACTCAAGGTTTGGGGCAATGTATTTGAAGCTGCATTTATAACAGAGATCATAAATATTTCTAACAGCTCATCAGGGAAGGACAAAGAAGAAGAAGGACCTTCCCCAAAAAATAGCATTTGACATGAGTAAAGGGGCCGATTACCTGGTTTAAACTGCCAACGTGGGCTACAAGGAGCAGCACATTAACCTGTAAACGGTCCAAACGTATATATACGTTTTTTCAACATTTGAAAGTATGTAAAAAAAGCAGATCTTCTTTTTTATTTTTTACATTTGAAAATGTGTAAAAAAACTTTGATCTACTTTTTTTTTTTTTTGTTATATTGGAAAATATGTAAAAAAACGTAGATCTACTTTTGTAGCTCTACACATGTGAACGTAGATCTGCTTGGACGGTTTACGGGTTAAATTTAAAGAAAGATAAACACAGTTACAACAATGCTGAAATAATAAGCCATGAATAACCATGAATGGGACCATTACATACATATTCCTTACTCTGTTATGTATGAATGAACCATCAATGAAAAGTAGTACAGTATTGTATACATGTAGAGAAGGGCCCCATTTATACAGCAGGTTCCAGGTTACTGCTGTAAAGTGAAAATTGCTGTAACGTGAATCATAACCTTTTTTTACTTTCAAATGCATATAAAAGCCTGATAACACATTTACACTATCATATATGTATTGTGAGCACTATAGCTAGGCCTAAAAAATGTATATATGTACAGTACACACATTACTTACCTTAAAATGTTTTTGTCCTTAGCTTATAGTGAGTGGTGATTATATTTATTGTAGGAAGTAACTAATACTGCTGTATTAGTGAAACGCTGTAAAGCGAGGCCTTCTTGTATATGTCGGCCATCAATGCTGACATCAGAATCCAAATAAATCATCACATCAACTAGGAAATACAATAAATAATGAGCAAAAGAACAAGATAGAGAACTAAAGTCTCAGATCTAGATAACTTGCTGCTGATAAAGAACAAAATGGAACAATACCATGACTGGAACAATATACAAGAAAACCCGCACACAGAAGAAACTGATGACGATGACGTTTGGGTTTGACTTGTACTATTAACTAGTCACACACTTACTGTTGATGGGTGACTCAACTGCTCGTCACTGATAGGGGATATCACGGCGCATGATCCATGATCGGACATGTCGCTCTTCTTAAGCAAAGATGAGCACGATGAACAGTAACTTCTGTCGCTCGCTGGTAACCTCTTCACTGTTTTCCAACTGAATGCAAAAGAAACGAGAGAACAATAAAACACACACAATATACTATAAGCTATGCTGTATTCTCTAAAAAACATTATATATTTTCTTAGGGTTCTTTCTTTCTTTGCACCAACTATCTTTTATGCATATAAAAAAAGAATAATCTAAGATTATGATTTGATCAGCCCCTAAAGAGGAAAATACATGGTATTTTACAGACTAGCTCAACTTTTCCACTGGAATCTTAAGTGCTACCTGCTAGTGAGGATGTTACACATAGTACAGTGTTATCTTCCTGTTTCATATGAATTTTACTGTTATTACTAAGAGTACACATAACTTCCATCTATAAGAACTACAGTATGTTGAACAACTACAATACATTGTACAACTAGAATACATTGTACAACTACAGTAGCATGTATAAACTATCCTACACAAAATGATGTTGAGCCCAAAAATGTATTCTTATTATGCATATTAACGGCAGTAATATTTTGAGATGTTGATGAAACAGAGGCAGCGGTTTTGTGCATTGAGCTGGGAAGAACAACATCGTATATGAATTAGAGGAGCCAGAGGAAAAAATGTAGAAGTGAATGAGGCAGCGGATATAACAAACGTACACATTTTTTCAATATACACATAATTCTTATTTTATCTCTCTCTCTCTCTCTCTCTCTCTCTCTCTTCTCTCTCTCTCTCTCTCTCTCTCTCTCTCTCTCTCTCTCTCTTCCATTGTATAAGGAAAAAGGGCAAGGGTGAATGAAAGAATAATAGGGGAATAAACCTGATGAGTATATCAGGTCAGGTGAATGGTATACTAACTGAATATGTCAGGATTAACATAGAGAGCAGAAGAGGAACAAGGAAGATTTAAAAAGGCCATAACATGTTATGACCAAATGTTTACAGGGAATCACATAAGTGAAGAATACTTGCATAAGGGTAGGGAAATGCTTGTTGCATTAATGGATCTAGAAAAGGCAAATGAAAAAGTTGGATAGAGGAGCAATTTGACAGACAAGGGCTGTAAGTAAGAGATACAGAGCTCGGGAGGTTTAAAACATTTAAAAAGCATTTGCGAGAGTTATTGAATCAAAATGAGTACAGACAAGTGGGTTTATAGCTTGATGTGTTGTTGGAATGCCAGCCAGGTAATATTTATACAGGGATTCAGGAAAACTGGCTAGTGGACATGAATCTCAGAAGTGGGAAGTACAGTACCTGCACTCTGAGGGAGGAGTGATCACATTACAGTCCAGAGAGTAATTGCCATTGTAATGTCTGTGCACTTCTAGCAAGACAGCTATTGAATGAATGATGTGAATGTTATAAAAGCAAAAGACTCGGCAGGAGATGCAACATTCCCCAAACGAAAAACAGGGGTGCCACGAGTACACTGAGAGACAACACAATAAGTGTCAGGGGCCCAAGACTGTTCAACTGCCTCCCAGTATACATAAGGGGGATTACTAATAGACCCCTGACTGTCTTCAAGAAGGCACTGGACAGGCACCTAAAGTCAGTACCTGACCAGCCGGGCTGTGGTTCGTATATCAGTTTGCATGTGGCCAGCAGTAACAGCTTGGTTGATCAGACCCTGATCCACCATGAGGCCTGGTGTCAGATTGAGCCATGCGGGTGTTGACCCCCAAAACCCTCTCCAGGCATACCTAACTGTCTTACATCTTAAACCTCTCCTGGTGCGACAAGATGGGAGCAGCTTCTATAACCAGACGAGCCCAGAGTTCTCTCTTGCAGCTCGTGATCTTCCCGTCAGCCAAGTGAAAAAAGCCACAATCTCGACGGTCTCTGCAGGTCGAGCAGGAATAAAACTTCCGGCTGTGTCCGTTACCCAGGAATCTCTCGAACAGCACAGTGGGTCCTGAAACACACACGTAACGCTGATTTCAAACAAACATTTAGCAGGAATGTTATTTATTTTATAGTCAGCCGGAAGCACTTAACCCGAAGGGGTCACATAGCGCCCGGGGAATGGGCAACATGGAGGTTTGATCCAAGGAAGAGAAGAATTCTCCCAATCCCTTGAACCAAGAGCATCTTACTGACTGACAGACAGACAGACAGACACACACACAGACACACAAACACACACACATATATAAAGTCATTTATCCATAAATCAGTAAGAATCATATAGCAACTAGGGATTAGGTGGTAATCAATTTGATCCAAGGAAGGGAGGGAGAGAGGAAAGGAGGGTAGATGCCCAATCCTTGGATCAAGAGCCCTTCAATGGCATCAAGACTTGGCTGGAGAACTACCATTTATTATTACTTGATGAACCAGGATGACTCCAATATTCTTATAGCCTCTAAAAATTATTTGACTATCATATAGATACGAGTATTGGTGTACATGATGTGTACATGATGTGTACTTAATGTGTACGCAATGTGTACATACCGTGTACACAAGAAGGGTTGTTCTTAAGATCATTAATAATAACATCAACACCGAGTCTGTCACTGTTGGCCATCTTGTTGTGTTGTTGTTGTGGGTGTTTAAGGGTCACTCCACCTCAATACCTTTGTGACTCCTCCCTTATTTCTCTTTATTTTGTTTCACGAGAATGCTGCTGTAGGCCTATTGACCCATGCTATGCAGCTCCAGTTCACACCCACTCATATACCCGTCTAACTGAAATTTAAATTTACCCAAAGTTTTTGCCTCATTGGCTCTACCTGGGGAGGTTTGTTCCACTCATCTACAACTCTATTGCCAAAGCCAGACTTGGGGTAAGTCTGCCAATGTTGATTCACTGGTGTACCACATTGCTTCACAACTTTGACGGACTTTTGTCATTGGCTGGTTAAAAATAATGAGAGGGCCCCACTCATTACACCCTTAATATCTGCTTCACTGGTCGGGAAGGACATATGCCGAATAAAATGTAACATATTCTTAGCATGCTACAGAACCTTACATTTGTCTCTATTGAATTTTGTCTGCCACTTCTTGACCACAACATCAAACTATCCAGGTTATCCTGTAACTTTCTAGTCTCCTCTTCAGATATTATTGGCGACTTATGTAGTGTCATCGGAAACATACTCTTGTCATTATTTATTCTCTTATCTATGTTATTTATGTATATTGTGAACAAGGGTCCCAAACACTGACCCCTCTGTCACACCACTTGTAAAGAGCCTCCATTCTGACTTTTCCCCATTAATGAAAATTCTCTATTACCTATGGGTCAGCCTCGATTCAGGAGATAATTCTTCTCCTATTCCATGTGCCGCTACTTTCTTAATTGGTCTCTTGTGTGGAATTTTACCAAAGGTGTCACTGTAGTCTGTATACACAATATCATATATTCTTTTCCTTGATCTCCTACCTGGAATATTTTTGTGAAAAAGGCTAGTAAATCCACCTGACAAGAATTCCACTACGTAAAATCGTGCTGAGATTCACTGACCAAACCATATATTTCAAGGTTGCTTCGAATTGAATCACCATTCATATTTCACCAATTATTGATTCCACCAAATTTTCCACAATTGAGGTTAGGCTGATTGATCTATAATTTGAAGGCTTGTAAATGGTACGACATTTGTCGTCTTACACTTATCCGGTACGATGTTCATTTACGTTGATCTACTGAAGATATTAACTAGTGGTTTGTTATTGTCCTAATATTCCATTAGAACCCATGATAGCAGTTAGTTCATCAGGGCCCAGTGACTTGTTAGGCTTTAATCTGCCTAGTTGTGCGAGGACCATGTCACTGGTTACTTTGATATTAAATAGTTTATTTTCGTCCTGTTCAGTATAATTAATATTTCCTCTAATCAGAAAGGAAAAAATATAAAGGAAAACGAAAAGTGGACCACATATTCGGAAACTTGACCGAAATATAGCGGGCACTAGCGGCTTACTCTTCTGTTGTGGATCCACATTTCGTATCCAGCAGAAAATAAATAAAACTGTATTTGTATATGCACACGATTATCAAGGTTGATGACCGGCTTTCTATAAAAACCGCAGAATATCTTAGCCAAATATTTGTTAAGATAAGATTTCGTTTGGATTTTTAACCTCGGAGGGTTAGCCACACAGGATAACCCGTGAAAGTCAGTGCGTCATCGAGGACTGTCTGTCTTATTTCCATTGTGGTCCTCAGTCTTGTCTCCCAGGATACCACTCACACCAGTCGTCTAACACCCAAGTACCTACTTGTTAACTTTAGCCGCCAGGCCCCATGGCCTGGTGGCTAAAGATCTAGCTTCACACGGCTGTCCGGGTTCGATTCCCAGCGAGGGTAGAAACATTGGGCGTGTTTCCTTACACCGGTTGTCTATGTTCCCCATCAGTAAAATGGGTACCTGGGTGTTAGTGGACTGGTGTGGGTCGCATCCTGGGGACAAAAATGATCTAATTTGCCTGAAATACTCTGCATAACAAGCAGCTTTCTATATAGTAGTATGTCACTGATATCAGATAGGCCTATATACCTATAATAAATATAATAATATCTTTATTTCTACAAGTACATGTACAAGGTATACAGACCATAGCTGACATCAGTGACATACTACTATATAGAAAGCCGCTTGTTATGCTGAGCATTTCCCTCAGATTCCGTCAGCTTTGTCCCAGGATGCGACCCACACCAGTCCACTGACACCCAGGTACCCATTTTACTGCTGGGTGAACATAAACAACCAGTGTAAAGAAACGCCCAATGTTTCTTCCCACGCTGTAGAAATAAAGATATTATTATTATAAGGAAACACGTCAAATATTTTTACCCTTGCCTGGAATCGAACCCGGACGTTCAGCGTTTGAAGCAAGAGGTTTGCTAGCCAGGCCAGGTTTAGAATTCTTAAGACCGGGATGACGTCCAAGGGGATGACAAGGGGGCTAAAACCCTCCAAAAATTGATCATCACACCAAATATAAATAATCAATAAAAAGGTTATTTTAAGACAAATCTCAATAAAGCTTCCCGTTTCCAACCCTTTCTTCCTGTATGAAATCTTTCTTAATGGTTAATCGTTGTGTCAATTTAATTTTTAGATAAGTTTGTGCTTTAATGATCATATCATAGAAAATGTAACTGTCTTAAGGGATACCTAAAACATTTCTTCATGGAGCATTATATACTCCAAGAAGTGATTATTCAAGGAAGAAGATTAAGATAAAGAGGATGAGAAATAAGAGAAGGATAACCCAGTAAAGTCAAGTAAAGTGGCTTGTTTCATGTTGGGGAAAAGAGGGGTTTTTAGTAGGCCCTCCCCAGGATGCGACCCACAACAGTGGCCTAAGTAAGTAATTTTATTTTATTATGTTTATTATACACCTCATATCCATCCTGTGGGCGGTAGTCAAAAGCTTACAGAGGTACATAATGGGTCCAAGGACTGTACCTCAACATTACAGAGGTGCATAATGGGTCCAGGAAGTGGACCACAAAGTTTTGATCGATGAGCAAGTTAGAAAGGTAATGAACTCCAGGTAGATCTGGTCACAATCACGACAAATTACAAAGTAACGAGCATACATGACAGCATATGTGTAGAGAATCTAGGATAACCCAAAAAAGTCAGATAAAGTGGCTTTAGCCTGGAACCCGACCCCTCCCTTTACACGGCGAGGGTTCGGGTTCGATTCCCGGTTAGGTTAGAAACACTAGGCATGTTTCTTTACACCAGTTGTCTCACCCATCAGTAAAATGGGTACCTGGGTGTTAGTGTGGGTGGCATCCTGGGACAAAAATGACCTAATATGCAGGAAATACTCTTCATCACAAGCGGCTTTCTATATAATAGTATGTCATTGATGTCAGCTATGGTCTGTATACTCTGTACATGTACTTAAAGAAATAAAGATATTATTATATTATAATTATTATATTATATGTAAAACAACCACAGGGGGAGTTAAATGACAGCTTTAGGCCTTTCGTGTTGCAATCAACACATCATCAGAAGCTTGCTATGTTGTGGAAACGAGGAGGTCCAAGGAGATTCGACCAACAGAGATAGCAAAGGTGCTGTTTGAGAGGAATTGTCTCCTGGTGTATCTGTGTTAGGGACGCTGTTGCTCGTTGGTTTAAATTTTTTTATCCCTTGTGTGCTGGCTCAAGTGGTAGCGTCTTGGGCTCACATCTGAAAAGCCAGGGTTCGAACTCATTGAAAGTGTGTGTATGCTCACCTATTTGTGGTTGCAGTTGATTCGCAGCTCCTGGCCCCGTGTGTGTATGTGAATTATTTATGTATATCTACCGGGAGACTGTGAGAAAAATCCCCACCATTCTCTCCCTCCCACAGTCCCTCCTTCCCTCCCTCAGTCCCTCCCTCTGTCCCTCCCATGTCCCTGTCCCTCCCTCCCTCAGTCCCTCCCTTCCCCCTGTCCCTCCCCCAAGCAGTTCCAAACATCCCCCAGTAGTCCCACAGAGGAGCCTGGGAGACAAGATTTACAGCACCTCTCAACTCATCTGTTTACAACTCATTAACTAGCTTTTACCAGGCGCCTCGCCTCCTTGCTCACCCCTAATGAGCAGTCCAACTAATCTGCCTTAAAATGACACTAATCATTTGAGACGCATTAGCTAGAGGCGTGAGAGTGATTAAGTAACCGTAATTACTAACTCTCGCCACATTAGTTAGAAAATGACTCATAGTACTGTGGATAATATACCACTGTGGATAATATACCACTGTGGATAATATACCACTGTGGATAATATACCACTGTGGATAATATACCACTGTGGATAATATACCACTGTGGTATATCTTGATATTGGTATACCTTGATATTTCTTGAACATTTGTGAGTTATTTCTGAATTTAATAATGTTAAATATTAATTTTAACCTAGAATAAAGTAACAAAGGCACAAATAGGAGCAAGAATGAAGGTACCTATTTACTGTTAGTGAAGAGGGGCGGCAATTAGGAGACTAACACCCTGGTACCTATTTTCTGCCAGGGAGTCAAGTTTGGGTCCTTTCTGTTATGTAACAACACTGTGACGTGTGGATTATAGGTGGAACGAGTGGAACATAAGTGGAACGAGTGGAACATAAGTGGAACGAGTGGAACATAAGTGGAACGAGTGGAACATAAGTGGAACGAGTGGAACATAAGTGGAACGAGTGGAACATAAGTGGAACGAGTGGAACATAAGTGGAACGAGTGGAACAAAACCGGAACGAGTGGAACAAAACTGGAACGAGTGGAACAAAACTGGAACGAGTGGAACAAAACTGGAACGAGTGAAACAAATGGGAAGTATGGAAATAATAGAACAGAGAGATAGAACTGGGGCGGTGTTGTTGTTGTTACTGTTGTTACTGTTGTTGGGGTCCTCGCTGTTGTTGTTATTGTTGCAATTGTTGTTATTCATATGGTTGTTGCCGTTGCTGTTGTTATTGTTGTTGGTGATGGTGGTGGTAACGGTGGTGATGTTGAAGTAGGTCAGGAAATATAGTGTACGAGGCAGGGTAGGCAGGGTGGGCAAGGTGGGCAGGGTGGGTAGGGTGGGTCGTCAAAGGACCCACTCCTCCTGGCCACAATACACACACACACACAAACACCCCTGACAGAACTCATAATCAATTCATATCAACTTGAAGCACAATGGTGACATCAGCCAGTGACATCCTCCACACACACACACACACACACACACACACACACACACACACACACACACACACACACACACACACACACACACACACACACACACACACAAACACACACACACACACACAAACACACACACACACACACACACACACACACACACACACACACGAGGTGAGTACACAACAGAAATAATGGGAAGACCAGAACGAGCCCCTGGTGTAGGAAGGCAACGACTAAGTGCGCTAGAGAATGTAAAAAGTACGGTTGGCAAAGAACACAGGAAAATAAGGAGATTAGTCGAAGAGCCAGAAACGAGTATGCATAGGTAAGGAGGGAGGCCCAGCGACAGTACGAAAGTAACGTAGCATCGAAAGTCAAGTCTGACCCGAAACTGCTGTATAGCCACATCAGGAGGAAGACAACAGTCAAAGACCAGGTGATCAGGCTGAGGAAAGAAGGTGGAGAGCTTACACGAAACGATCACGAGGTATGTGAGGAGCTCAACATGAGATTTAAGGAAGTATTTACAGTACAGACAGGAAGGACTCTGGGAAGACAGCACAGAGAGGAACACCAACAGGGAATATACCAACAAGTGTTGGATGACATACACACAACGGAGAAGGAGGTGCAGAAGCTGCTAAGTGACCTTGATACTTCAAAGGAGAGGGGTCCGGACAACATCTCCCCGTGGGTCCTTAGAGAAGAGCAGAGACGCTGTGTGTGTGCCACTAACCACAATCTTCAACACGTCCCTTGAAACTGGGCAACTACCTGAGGTATGGGAGACGGCAAATGTAGTCCCCTTTTTTAAGAAAGGAGACAGAAACGAGGCGCTAAACTACAGACCAGTGTCATTGACGTGTATAGTATGCAAAGTCATGGAGAAGATTATCAGGAGGAGAGTGGTGGAGGACCTAGAACGGAACAAGATTATAAACGACAACCAGCATGGATTCATGGAAGGCAAATCCTGTGTCACAAACCTTCCGGAGTTTTATGACAAGGTAACAGAAGTAAGACACGAGAGAGAGGGGTGGGTTGATTGCATTTTCCTGGACTGCAGGAAGTCCTTTGACACAGTTCCTCACAAGAGATTAGTGCAGAAGCTAGAGGATCAGGCGTGTATAACAGTAAGGGCACTTCATTGGATCAGAGAATACCTGAAAGGGAGGCAACAACGAGTCATGGCACGTGATGAGGTATCACAGTGGGCACATGTGACGAGCGGGGTCCCACAGGGGTCGGTCCTAGGACCAGTGCTATTTCTGGTATATGTGAATGACTTGATGGAAGGGTTAGACTCAGAAGTGTCCATGTTCGCAGATGATGTGAAGTTAATGAGGAGAATTAAATCAGATGAGGATCAGGCAGGACTTCAAAGAGACCTGGACAGGCTGGACACCTGGTCCAACAACTGGCTCCTTGAATTTAACC
The DNA here is from genome assembly GCF_026875155.1 of Cherax quadricarinatus. NCBI lineage: Eukaryota > Metazoa > Arthropoda > Malacostraca > Decapoda > Parastacidae > Cherax > Cherax quadricarinatus. Next base: position 28,245,239 of record NC_069474.1, on the reverse strand, counting down.
CAGTCAAATACAAAATCATGAGGATAGGGGAAGGGCAAAGAAGACCGCAGACGGAGTATAGGCTAGGTGGCCAAAGACTGCAAACCTCGCTCAAGGAGAAAGATCTTGGGAGTGAGTATAACACCGAACACGTCTCCGGAAGCACACATCAACCAGATAACTGCTGCAGCATATGGGCGCTTGTCAAACCTGAGAATAGCGTTCCGATACCTTAGTAAGGAATCGTTCAAGACACTGTACACTGCGTACCTCAGGCCCATACTGGAGTATGCAGCACCTGTTTGGAACCCACACCTGGTCAAGCACGTCAAGAAATTAGAGAAAGTGCAAAGGTTTGCGACAAGGTTAGTTTCAGAGCTCAGGGGAATGTCCTATGAAGAAAGGTTAAGGGAAATCGGCCTGACGACACTGGAGGACAGGAGGGTCAGAGGAGACATGATAACGACATACAAAATACTGCATGGAATAGACAAGGTGGACAGAAACAGGATGTTCCAGAGATGGGACACAGAAACAAGGAGTCACAATTGGAAGTTGAAGACTCAGATGAGTCAAAGGGATGTCAGGAAGTATTTCTTCAGTCATAGAGTCGTCAGGAAGTGGAACAGCCTAGCAAGTGATGTAGTGGAGGCAGGAACCATACATAGCTTTAAGATGAGGTATGATAAAGCTCACGGAGCAGGGAGAGAGAGGACCTAGTAGCACTCAGTGAAGAGGCGGGACCAGGAGCTGAGTATCGACCCCTGCAACCACAATTAGGTGAGTAGGTGAGTACACACACACACACACATACACACACACACACACACACACACACACACACACACACACACACACACACACACACACACACACACACACACACACACACACACACACACACACACACACATACACAAGAAACTTGATTTGCAAAGAGATTTGCAATATAGGAAAATGTTGATATTGTTAGTGGCTGCACAATAATAATAATAATAATAATAATAATTATAATAATATTATATTATTATTATTATTATTATTATTATTATTATTATTATTATTATTATTTATATTATTGTAATACGTATGTCTATCAGAAGAGACAAGGGCTGGGGTAGATAGAGTATAAGGAGGGGAACAGAGGGAATGAAGGGATGGGAGGGGGAAGGAAGGCTGGGGGGGGGAAAGAGGATAAGGACGAAGCGTGTTTATTATGCATTGAAACTACAGTGGCTGGGGATGGTGGTAGTGGTGGTGGTAGTGGTGGTAGTGGTGGTAGTAGTAGTGGTGGTGGTGATGAGCCTGCCTCCTGGATGTTCTTATCTCAGACGTGAGCTGATGCATTTTATGATGCTTCTTTCCCCCCTAACCCCCCTCCCCTCCCCTCTCTCCCCCTCCCCTCTCTCTCCCCTCCCCTCTCTTCCCCCTCCCCCCCTAGCTCCTCCCTCTTTACCAGGTTCCGCCTCTTCACCTGTCACTTAGTTATTTTCTCCCCTTTTCTTCTCTATCTCTCCCCTCTCCTCCTCTTCTAGCCCATCCTCTCTTATCTAGTTCCTCTCCCCTACAGCATCTTCCCCTTTCATCAAGTTCCTCTCTCCTATAGCATCTTCCCCTTTCATCAAGTTCCTCTCCCCTACAGCATCTTCCCCTTTCATCAAGTTCCTCTCCCCTACAGCATCTTCCCCTTTCATCAAGTTCCTCTCCCCTACAGCATCTTCCCCTTTCATCAAGTCCATCTTCCTTACAGCATCTTCCCCTTTCATCAAGTCCATCTTCCTTACAGCATCTTCCCCTTTCATCAAGTCCATCCTCCCTACAGCATCTTCCCCTTTCATCAAGTCCATCCTCCCTACAGCATCTTCCCCTTTCATCAAGTCCATCTTCCCTACAGCATCTACCCTTTTTATCACGTCCATCTTCCCTACAGCATCTTCCCCTTTCATCTAGTCCCTCTCATCTCCCTGGCTGGAACTTATCAGACACAGATATTAACCCCAGCGATAAATTCCCGTA
>NC_069474.1:28205744-28233244 GCF_026875155.1 Cherax quadricarinatus | reverse complement strand
TCAGCTTCCAACTGTGTCCCCTTGTTACTGTGTCCAATCTCTGGAACATCCTGTCTTTGTCCACCTTGTCAATTCCTCTCAGTATTTTGTATGTCGTTATCATGTCCCCCCTATCTCTCCTGTCCTCCAGTGTCGTCAGGTTGATTTCCCTTAACCTCTCCTCGTAGGACATACCTCTTAGCTCTGGGACTAGTCTTGTTGCAAACCTTTGCACTTTCTCTAGTTTCTTTACGTGCTTGGCTAGGTGTGGGTTCCAAACTGGTGCCGCATACTCCAATATGGGCCTAACATACACGGTGTACAGGGTCCTGAATGATTCCTTATTAAGATGTCGGAATACTGTTCTGAGGTTTGCTAGGCGCCCATATGCTGCAGCAGTTATTTGGTTGATGTGAGCTTCAGGAGATGTGCCTGGTGTTATACTCACCCCAAGATCTTTTTCCTTGAGTGAGGTTTGTAGTCTCTGACCCCCTAGACTGTACTCCGTCTGCGGCCTTCTTTGCCCTTCCCCAATCTTCATGACTTTGCACTTGGTGGGATTGAACTCCAGGAGCCAATTGCTGGACCAGGTCTGCAGCCTGTCCAGATCCCTTTGTAGTTCTGCCTGGTCTTCGATCGAGTGTATTCTTCTCATCAACTTCACGTCATCTGTGTGTGTTAGTGTGTATATATGTGTGTTTATGTGTATGTGTCAGTACTCCCCCTCCCGATCATCACCCCTCCCACCTCCTCACTCTAAAAATCCCCCTCCACCCATCACTCCCTCCCCCCTCAAACCCCTCCCCCTCAACCCCCTCCCCCTTTGCATACATTTGACTCTCCGTCGAACCAGCCATTTCCGAATTTGTTACAGAACATTTTACCTGAAAATTGAGTTTGTGAGTGCTGGAGCGCTGTGACGGGCGCTCAGTGTGAGAGTGAGAGTGAGAGTGAGAGTGAGAGTGAGCGTGAGGGTGAGTGAGAGTGAGAGAGTGAGAGTGAGAGTGAGAGAGTGAGTGAGAGTGAGAGAGAGAGTGAGAGAGAGTGAGAGAGTGAGAGTGAGAGTGAGAGAGAGAGTGAGTGAGAGAGAGTGAGAGAGAGAGAGAGAGAGAGAGCAATAACTACGACAAGGTTGCTACTAATGCTACTTTCTTGGCTTCCTCCTAGAGGTTCCTTGACTTCCTCCTTGAGGCTCCTTGACTTCCTCCTTGAGGCTCCTTGACTTCCTCCTTGAGACTCCTTGACTTCCTCCTTGAGACTCCTTGACTTCCTCCTTGAGGCTCCTTGACTTCCCTCTTGAGACTCCTTGACTTCCTCCTTGAGACTCCTTGACTTCCTCCTTGAGGCTCCTTGACTTCCTCCTTGAGACTCCTTGACTTCCTCCTTGAGGCTCCTTGACTTCCTCCTTGAGGCTCCTTGACTTCCTCCTTGAGGCTCCTTGGCTTCCTCCTTGAGGCTCCTTGGCTTCCTCCTTGAGGCTCCTTGACTTCCTCCTTGAGGCTCCTTGACTTCCTCCTTGAGGCTCCTTGACTTCCTCCTTGAGGCTCCTTGACTTCCTCCTTGAGACTCCTTGACTTCCTCCTTGAGACTCCTTGACTTCCTCCTTGAGTCTCCTTGACTTCCTCCTTGAGGTTCCTTGACTTCCTCCTTGAGACTCCTTGACTTCCTCCTTGAGGCTCCTTGACTTCCTCCTTGAGGCTCCTTGACTTCCTCCTTGAGGCTCCTTGACTTCCTCCTTGAGGCTCCTTGGCTTCCTCCTTGAGGCTCCTTGGCTTCCTCCTTGAGGCTCCTTGGCTTCCTCCTTGAGGCTCCTTGGCTTCCTCCTTGAGGCTCCTTGGCTTCCTCCTTGAGGCTCCTTGACTTCCTCCTTGAGGCTCCTTGACTTCCTCCTTGAGGCTCCTAGACTTCCTCTTGAGGCTGCTTGGCTTCCTCCTTGAGGCTCCTTGGCTTCCTCCTTGAGGCTCCTTGACTTCCTCCTTGAGGCTCCTTGACTTCCTCCTTGAGGCTCCTTGACTTCCTCCTTGAGGCTCCTTGGGCTTCCTCCTTGAGACTCCTTGACTTCCTCCTTGAGACTCCTTGACTTCCTCCTTGAGTCTCCTTGACTTCCTCCTTGAGGTTCCTTGACTTCCTCCTTGAGACTCCTTGACTTCCTCCTTGATGCTCCTTGACTTCCTCCTTGAGGCTCCTTGACTTCCTCCTTGAGGCTCCTTGACTTCCTCCTTGAGGCTCCTTGGCTTCCTCCTTGAGGCTCCTTGGCTTCCTCCTTGAGGCTCCTTGGCTTCCTCCTTGAGGCTCCTTGGCTTCCTCCTTGAGGCTCCTTGGCTTCCTCCTTGAGGCTCCTTGACTTCCTCCTTGAGGCTCCTTGACTTCCTCCTTGAGGCTCCTAGACTTCCTCCTTGAGGCTGCTTGGCTTCCTCCTTGAGGCTCCTTGACTTCCTCCTTGAGGCTCCTTGACTTCCTCCTTGAGGCTCCTTGACTTCCTCCTTGAGGCTCCTTGACTTCCTCCTTGAGGCTCCTTGGCTTCCTCCTTGAGGCTCCTTGACTTCCTCCTTGAGGCTCCTTGACTTCCTCCTTGAGGCTCCTTGACTTCCTCCTTGAGGCTCCTTGACTTCCTCCTTGAGGCTCCTTGACTTCCTCCTTGAGGCTCCTTGACTTCCTCCTTGAGACTCCTTGACTTCCTCCTTGAGGCTCCTTGACTTCCTCCTTGAGGCTCCTTGACTTCCTCCTTGAGGCTCCTTGACTTCCTCCTTGAGACTCCTTGACTTCCTCCTTGAGGCTCCTTGACTTCCTCCTGCTCAACGTTGGTAACAAATCACTTTTTTGTTCATTGTTTGAGTAGAGGGGCGGCGCTCCCTCGTTTGTCATCCCTGGTTGGCAGACCTGACCCGCCCCCTGGCCTTGGGTGGTCAGGGTGGGCGGCTAGGGCAAGGCTAGGGTGAGGCTGGGCAAGGAGACTAGGCAGAGATGCTAGGCAGCGAAGCTAGGTAGCTAAGGGGAAGTTAGAAAGCTAGAACGAGGCTACCCAGCTAGGCTAGGCAACTAAAACGAGGCTACCCAGCGAGGCTAGGCAACTAAAACGAGGCTACCCAGCGAGACTAGGCAACTAAAACGAGGCTACCCAGCGAGACTAGGCAACTAAAACGCGGCTACCCAGCGAGGCTAGGCAACTAAAACGAGGCTACCCAGCGAGGCTAGGCAACTAAAACGAGGCTACCCAGCTAGACTAAGCAACTAAAACGAGGCTACCCAGCTAGGCTAGGCAACTAGAACGAGGCTACCCAGCTAGGCTAGGCAACTAAAACGAGGCTACCCAGCGAGACTAGGCAACTAGAACGAGGCTACCCAGCTAGGCTAGGCAACTAAAACGAGGCTACCCAGCGAGGCTAGGTAACTAGAACGAGGCTACCCAGCTAGGCTAGGCAACTAAAACGAGGCGCCTCTACCTAGCTAGGCTAGGCAACTAGAACGAGGCTACCCAGCGAGGCTAGGCAACTAAAACGAGGCTACCCAGCGAGACTAGGCAACTAGAACGAGGCTACCCAGCTAGGCTAGGCAACTGAAACGAGGCTACCTAGCTAGGCTAGACAACTAGAACGAGGCTACCCAGCGAGGCTATGAGGCTAGAAGGAGGTTAGACATGTAGAACGAGGCTACCCAGCGAGGCTACGAGGCTAGAAGGTTAGACATATAGAACGAGGCTACCCTGCCAGGCTAGGTAGCGAGGCTACAACATAATAGCCCCTCAAACACATCCTTTTCATCCTCCGGGATTAGTTCTTTCTTCCCCTCCCTCCCCCATCCTCCCCATCGTTCTCTATCCTTCCCTTTGGTCCTCTATTATTACTCTGACCAAATTCAATTGGGTCCTGGACCGCCTGCCAATCGCAATCTCCTTCTCCTAATCGGATCCAAGCGTCCCCCTGGGCGCGATCTAATAAGGACAAGACCCTTCTCCCCGGACCCCAAAGGAGATCCAACCCTTTTATGAGGAGATGTGCGTTTCAGTCATCTATACTTGGAGAGATATGTTGACAGATTTGGCCAGCCTCGGCTGCTCCTCCTCCTCTTCGGCTCCTCCCCGCCTCCTGCCAGTCTCCTTTCCCCCCTCTAACCTCAATGTTGTGGTCATTATGGTGTGGTTATGGCCTCTTTAGAGGGGTGCAGGGGTGGGGGATCATCGCTACTGTATGGGGATGAGAGAGAGAAGGGAGGTGGATATATAGGGATAGAGGGGAAATATGGGGATAGGGAGAAAGAGGGGACGAGAGATAAGCAGATAGGGAGATGAAGTGAGGCCGTTTAAGGGAGCAGTTCTCTTGAGAGGTCCTCTTAAAGTCACTTAGACAGTATCTGCTATATTCCAGAGCGTCTTAGACTCTCTGGATTTTCTGGCGTCCACTCAACTGGTCATACCAGCTGCTTATATTCAGGTGGTCACACCGGTTGTTTACACTCAGTTGGTCACACCAACTGTTTACACTCTCTTCCAAAAGCAGAACTGTGCTTTGTCATGTCTGTGTGGAATACACACACACACACTCACGCTTGGACACGCTGCTTGAGAAAGAAGACCAGAGACGGAACACAGCTCAAGAAGCTGCACAATATTACTCAAGGAGAAAGATCTTGGAGTGAACATCACACCCAACATATCACCAGAGGTTATCTGGAAGTTACTTGGAGTTGCGTCCAGGGGGTCACCTACCCCGCGGTCCGGTCCCAGACTAGGACTTCTCGTTACTAGCCTGATCGATCAGGCTGTTAGTGTCCGCCTCCCCCAGCTCAACGTATGCACCCCAACCCGCCTGATCAGGAACTGTTCTGAGAGACCTGTCGAAGACTGCATAAGGCATGAGGGAGGAAGTTGAAGAGTCGTGGTCCCTTTACACTTATTGAGTTCTCTCTCTCAGTGTACACATCTGCTCTTCACTGGAGGTAAGTTGCACTGTCTGCCAAGGCTCTTGTGTTTATATGTAATGATCTCACTGTGCAGGTTTGATACCAATCCCTCCAGCAACTTCCAGATGTAGATTATGTTGTATCTTTCTCGCCTACGTTCTAAAGAATACAGTTCTAGGGACTTCAAGCACATCCCAAGGAATGATACAGTGTAATGGTTTATGTGCCATGTCTATGTCAGACACGATAGGTAGGTCTAATATTTGTCAGGAAACAGGATAAGTGTTTCCTGACGCGGGTCTTAGTTATATGATGACCCACAACTGGAGCTTTTGATCATCTGACCGAGAACTTACCCTGGCTTACCCCTCTACCTCTTTAAAAATAATGGTTAACCATTAGGAATATGATCATGTCAGCATGAAAGAGAGGTGGGGAGAATACTGTGCCTTGTGGAACACCACTTGTCACCCTGAGGTGGGGAGAATACTGTGCCTTGTGGAACACCACTTGTCACCCTGAGGTGGGGAGAATACTGTGCCTTGTGGAACACCACTTGTCACCCTGAGGTGGGGAGAATACTGTGCCTTGTGGAACACCACTTGTCACCCTGAGGTGGGGAGAATACTGTGCCTTGTGGAACACCACTTGTCACCCTGAGGTGGGAGAATACTGTGCCTTGTGGAACACCACTTGTCACCCTGAGGTGGGGAGAATACTGTGCCTTGTGGAACACCACTTGTCACCCTGAGGTGGGAGAATACTGTGCCTTGTGGAACACCACTTGTCACCCTGAGGTGGGGAGAATACTGTGCCTTGTGGAACACCACTTGTCACCCTGAGGTGGGGAGAATACTGTGCCTTGTGGAACACCACTTGTCACCCTGAGGTGGGGAGAATACTGTGCCTTGTGGAACACCACTTGTCACCCTGAGGTGGGGAGAATACTTTGCCTTGTGGAACACCACTTGTCACCCTGAGGTGGGGAGAATACTGTGCCTTGTGGAAACACCACTTGTCACCCTGAGGTGGGGAGAATACTGTGACTTGTGGAACACCACTTGTCACCCCTGAGGTGGGGAGAATACTGTGCCTTGTGGAACACCACTTGTCACCCTGAGGTGGGGAGAATAACTGTGCCTTGTGGAACACCACTTGTCACCCTGAGGTGGGGAGAATACTGTGCCTTGTGGAACACCACTTGTCACCCTGAGGTGGGGAGAATACTGTGCCTTGTGGAACACCACTTGTCACCCTGAGGTGGGGAGAATAAATGTGCCTTGTTTGGAACACCACTTGTCACCCTGAGGTGGGGAGAATACTGCCTTGTGGAACACCACTTGTCACCCTGAGGTGGGGAGAATACTGTGCCTTGTGGAACACCACTTGTCACCCTGAGGTGGGGAGAATACTGTGCCTTGTGGAACACCACTTGTCACCCTGAGGTGGGAGAATACTGTGCCTTGTGGAACACCACTTGTCACCCCTGAGGTGGGGAGAATACTGTGCCTTGTGGAACACCACTTGTCACCCTGAGGTGGGGAGAATACTGTGCCTTGTGGAACACCACTTGTCACCCTGAGGTGGGGAGAATACTGTGCCTTGTGGAACACCCCTTGTCATCCTGAGGTGGGGAGAATACTGTGCCTTGTGGAACACCACTTGTCACCCTGAGGTGGGAGAAATACTTTGCCTTGTGGAACACCACTTGTCACCTGAGGTGGGGAGAATACTGTGCCTTGTGGAACACCACTTGTCACCCTGAGGTGGGGAGAATACTGTGCCTTGTGGAACACCACTTGTCACCCTGAGGTGGGGAGAATACTGTGCCTTGTGGAAAAACCCTTGTCATCCTGAGGTGGGGAGAATACTGTTGCCTTGTGGAACACCACTTGTCACCCTGAGGTGGGGAGAATACTTTGCCTTGTGGAACACCACTTGTCACCCTGAGGTGGGAGAATACTGTGCCTTGTGGAACACCCACTGTCACCCTGAGGTGGGAGAATTACTGTGCCTTGTGGAACACCCCCTTGTCATCCTGAGGTGGGGAGAATACTGTGCCTTGTGGAAACACCACTTGTCACCCTGAGGTGGGGAGAATACTTTGCCTTGTGGAACACCACTTGTCACCCTGAGGTGGGGAGAATACTGTGCCTTGTGGAACACCACTTGTCACCCTGAGGTGGGGAGAATACTGTGCCTTGTGGAACACCACTTGTCACCCTGAGGTGGGGAGAATACTGTGCCTTGAGGAACACCACTTGTCACCCTGAGGTGGGGAGAATACTGTGCCTTGTGGAACACCACTTGTCACCCTGAGGTGGGGAGAATACTGTGCCTTGTGGAACACCACTTGTCACCCTGAGGTGGGGAGAATACTGTGCCTTATGGAACACCACTTGTCACCCTGAGGTGGGGAGAATACTGCCTTGTGGAACACCACTTGTCACCCTGAGGTGGGGAGAATACTGTGCCTTGTGGAACACCACTTGGGCACCCTGAGGTGGGGAGAATACTGTGCCTTGAGGAACACCACTTGTCACCCTGAGGTGGGGAGAATACTGTGCCTTGAGGAACACCACTTGTCACCCTGAGGTGGGGAGAATACTGTGCCTTGTGGAAACCACTTGTCACCCTGAGGTGGGGAGAATACTGTGCCTTGTGGAACACCACTTGTCACCCTGAGGTGGGGAGAATACTGTGCCTTGTGGAACACCACTTGTCACACTGAGGTGGGGAGAATAATGTGCCTTGTGGAACACCACTTGTCACCCTGAGGTGGGGAGAATACTGCCTTGTGGAACACCACTTGTCACCCTGAGGTGGGGAGAATACGTGCCTTGTGGAACACCACTTGTCACCCTGAGGTGGGGAGAATACTGTGCCTTGTGGAACACCACTTGTCACCCTGAGGTGGGGGAGAATACTGTGCCTTGTGGAACACCACTTGTCACCCTGAGGTGGGGAGAATACTGTGCCTTGTGGAACACCACTTGTCACCCTGAGGTGGGGAGAATACTGTGCCTTGTGGAACACCACTTGTTTACTCTGAGGTGGGGAGAATACTGTGCCTTGAGGAACACCACTTGTCACCCTGAGGTGGGGAGAATACTGTGCCTTGTGGAACACCACTTGTCACCTGCAGGTGGGGAGAATACTGCCTTGTGGAACACCACTTGTCACCCTGAGGTGGGGAGAATACTGTGCCTTGTGGAACACCACTTGTCACCCTGAGGTGGGGAGAATACTGTGCCTTGTGGAACACCACTTGTCACCCTGAGGTGGGGAGAATACTGTGCCTTGTGGAACACCACTTGTCACCCTGAGGTGGGGAGAATACTGTGCCTTGTGGAACACCACTTGTCACCCTGAGGTGGGGAGAATACTGTGCCTTGTGGAACACCACTTGTCACTCTGAGGGTGGGGAGAATACTGTGCCTTGAGGAACACCACTTGTCACCCTGAGGTGGGGAGAAACTGTGCCTTGAGGAACACCACTTGTCACCCTGAGGTGGGGGAGAATACTGTGCCTTGTGGAACACCCCTTGTCATCCTGAGGTGGGGAGAATACTGTGCCTTGTGGAACACCACTTGTCACCCTGAGGTGGGGAGAATACTTTGCCTTGTGGAACACCACTTGTCACCCTGAGGTGGGGAGAATACTGTGCCTTGTGGAACACCACTTGTCACCCTAGGTGGGGAGAATACTGTGCCTTGTGGAACACCACTTGTCACCCTGAGGTGGGGAGAATACTGTGCCTTGAGGAACACCACTTGTCACCCTGAGGTGGGGGAGAATACTGTGCCTTGTGGAACACCACTTGTCACCCTGAGGTGGGGAGAATACTGTGCCTTGTGGAACACCACTTGTCACCCTGAGGTGGGGAGAATACTGTGCCTTATGGAACACCACTTGTCACCCCTGAGGTGGGAGAATACTGCCTTGTGGAACACCACTTTTTCACCCTGAGGTGGGGAGAATAAATGTGCCTTGTGGAACACCACTTGTCACCCTGAGGTGGGGAGAATACTGTGCCTTGAGGAACACCACTTGTCACCCTGAAGGTGGGGAGAATACTGTGCCTTGAGGAACACCACTTGTCACCCTGAGGTGGGGAGAATACTGTGCCTTGTGGAACACCCCTTGTCATCCTGAGGTGGGAGAATACTGTGCCTTGTGGAACACCACTTGTCACCCTGAGGTGGGGAGAATACTTTGCTTGTGGAACACCACTTGTCACCCTGAGGTGGGGAGAATACTGTGCCTTGTGGAACACCACTTGTCACCCTGAGGTGGGAGAATACTGATGCCTTGTGGAACACCACTTGTCACCCTGAGGTGGGGAAGAATACTGTGCCTTGAGGAACACCACTTGTCACCCTGAGGTGGGGAGAATACTGTGCCTTGTGGAACACCACTTGTCACCCTGAGGTGGGGAGAATACTGTGCCTTGTGGAACACCACTTGTCACCCTGAGGTGGGGAGAATACTGTGCCTTATGGAACACCACTTGTCACCCTGAGGTGGGGGAGAATACTGCCTTGTGGAAACACCACTTGTCACCCTGAGGTGGGGAGAATACTGTGCCTTGTGGAAACACCCCTTGTCACCCTGAGGTGGGGAGAATACTGTGCCTGTGTGAACACCACTTGTCACCCTGAGGTGGGGAGAATACTGTGCCTTGTGGAACACCACTTGTCACCCTGAGGTGGGAGAATTTCTGCCTTGTGGAACACTACTTGTCACCCTGAGGTGGGGAGAATACTGTGCCTTGTGGAACACCACTTGTCACCCTGAGGTGGGGAGAATACTGTGCCTTGTGGAACACCACTTGTCACCCTGAGGTGGGGAGAATACTATGCCTTGTGGAACACCACTTGTCACCCTGTCAGCCCTAACTTTACTCTTGTTCACCAATTTCTATCACTGAGGAAGTTATAACAAGTTAGTGAGTTTATTTAGGTACAGATACACACAAATACAGTTACATTAATTATCTTACATAGCAGCATATGTGTAGATTCTCTCCAGAAAAAAAACTCAAGGGTTTTTATACAAACTGTCCCCTTCCCGAAGTTATTTTGAACAGTTTTAGGGGCCCCTTACCCCAGGCCCCCTTGTCAAAGGTGCGGGGGTAGTTTTTGACAGTTGTGGCTCCCTTTGGGACTTAAAAAAATCATTTTGGCCCCCTGTCAAATCCTTATGTCAAAACTCTCTTTTCCCTTGATGTAGAAAGATTTCCTCATGTCTCTGGGACCAATCATAAAAAGGGGAATTTTGAATAGCACAGGTTTCAAATGGCCTTTTGAAGTCTAAAAAAAGACTGGTCGTTTGGTCAAAGGTTTTTTCTAATTTTTCCGAAACTGCGTTTTGTTGGTGTTTTGTCCCGCCCAAATTTTAAATTTTTTTCGTTTTTTATATTTAAAAGCTTCGATTTTCTTGACTTTTATTGACTTGCATTTTTTTTTTAAGCCCGGGCTTCTTCACCAAAACAGGTGAAATGAAAAGGAAATGCATTTACCTCTTCACTGAACCCGTTGTCTTTATAGAAGTGGGTTGATTATAGGTGGTGAGTTTTCTGGTGTTTGTGATGTTTTGTCTTTGCGGGTAGTAAATGTGGTTTTATAAGGGGGGGACGGGGTTCTGGTCCAGTTTGGTGTGTTGGTCCAGTGTTTGGGGTGTTGGTCATTTTTGGTCCATTTTGGTAGTGTTGGACAGTGTTTTGCTTGTTTGGGACGTTTGGTCCCCCTGTTGGTTGTTGGTACTGTGGGAGTGTTGGTCGTGTTGGGCCATGTTGGTAGTGTTGGGACAGGTTGGCCCAATTGTTTGTGTGTTGGGCCGGTTGGTGGTTGGTCAGTGTTGTCCCGTGTTGGTACTTGTTGGGCCACTTTTTGGTGTGTTTTGGGACGTGTTGTCCGTGTTGGTAAGGTTGGTCCCCTTTGTTGTTTGGTACGTGTTGTCCAGTGTTTTGTAGTGTTGGTCCGTGTTGTCCGTGGGTTTGTGTGTTTGGTCGGTGTTGCATTTTTTGTGTGTTGGTCCAGTGTTGGTAGTGTTGGTAAGTGTTGGTCCTTGTTGGTGTGTTGGTACAGTGTTGTCCAGGTTGGTTTCAGTGTTTGGTACGTTTGGTCGTATTGGTCCAGTTGGTAGTTGGTACAGTGTTGGCCGTTGTTAGTAGTGTTGGTACAGTGTTGTCAGTGTTTTAGGTTGGTACAGTGTGTCCCGTGTTGTAGGGGTCCGGGGTTGTTAGTGTTGGTTTCAGTGTTTGGGAGTGTTGGTAAGTGTTGGTCCCTGTTGGTGTGTTGGTTACAGTGTTGGTAGGTTGGTACGTGTTGGTGTGTTTGGGCGTGTTTGGGCCCGTGTTTTAGTGTTGGTCCGTGTTGGTGTGTTGGTACGTGTTTTCCAGTGTTGTAGTGTTGGTACGTGTTGTCCCTGTTAGTAGTGTTGGGACAGTGTTTTCCAGTGTTGTTGGGGTTGGGCCCGTGGGTAGTGTTGGACAGTGTTGTCGTGTTTGTAGTGTTGGTACAGTGTTGTCCGTGTTGTGTGTTGGTACAGTGTTTTCCAGTGTTTGTAGTGTTGGTCCGGTTGTCCGTGTTATAGGTTGGTTTCGTGTTGGTCCCGTGTTGGTAGTGTTTGGAAAAGTGTTTTCCGTGTTAGTAGTGTTGGTACAGTGTTGTCCAGTGTTAGTAGTGTTTGGGAAAAGGGGTTGTCCAGGTGGTACAGTGTTGGTCCGGTTGGTAGTGTTGGGCAGGTGTCCCGTGTTGGTACAGTGGGTCCAGTGTTGGTAGTGTTGGTACGGTTTTTCAGTGTTTGGGACAGTGTTGGTCCCCTGTGGTGTGTGGTACAGTGTTGGCCCGTGTTAGTAGTGTTGGTACAGTGTTGTCAGGTTGGTACATGTTGGCCAGTGTTTGGGAGTGTTGGTACAGGTTGTCCGTGTTTAGTGTGGTCCCGTGTTGGTGGGTTGGAAAGTGTTGTCCCGTGTTGGTACAGTGTTGGGCCCGGTTGGTAGTGTTTGGTACAGTGTTGTCCAGTGTGTAGTGTTGGTCCAGTGTTGGTGTGTTGGTACTTTTTGTCCGTGTTTTTACAGTGTTGGTCCCCTGTTTGGGGTGTTGGTACTGTTGGTAGGTTGGTACGTGTTGTCAGTGTTGGTACAGTGTTGGTCCGTGTGGGGTGTTGGGACAGTGTTGTCCCGTGTTGGGACAGTGTTGGTCCCCTGTTGGTAGTGTTTGGGACGGTTGGAGTGTTGGTTCAGTGTTGTCCGTGTTTGGTACAGTGTTGGTCGTTTTGGGGGGTTTGGGACGTGTTGTCCAGTGTTTGGGAAGTGTTGGGCCTGTTGGTGTGTTGGTCAGTGTTGTCCTTTTTGGTAAGTGTTGGTCCACTGTTGGTGTGTTGGTACGTGTTGTCCAGTGTTTTAGGTTGGTCCCGTGTGGTAGTGTTGGTACAGTGTTGTCCGTGTTGGTACAGTGTTGGTCCCGTTGGGTAGTGTTGGTACGTGTTTGGGCCCGTGGTAGTAGTGTTGGTACAGGTTGTCCCGTGTTAGTATGTTGGTACGGGGTTTTCCAGTGTTAGTGTTTGGACAGGTTGGCCGGTTAGTGTGTTGGTACAGTTGTCCCGTGTTTGTAGTGTTGGGACAGGTTGTCCAGTGTTGGTACATGTTGGGCCAGTGTTGTTCAGTGTTGGTCCAGTGTTGGTCGTGTTGTCCGGGTTGGTTCGTGGTGGGCCCCTGTTGGTCCGTGTTGGGTTTGTGTTTGGGACAGTGTTTTCCAGTGTTTGGGACAGGTTTGGGCCCGTGTTGGTAGGGTTGGTACAGGGTTTGGGCCAGTGTTAGTAGTGTTGGTAAGTGTTGTCCCCGTGTTGTGTGTTGGGACGTGGTCCAGTGTTGGTAGGTTGGTACAGTGTTGTCCCCGTGTTTGTAGTGTTGGTACAGTGTTGTCCCGTGTAGTAGTGTTTTTACGTGTTTCCCGTGTTGGTTCAGTGTTGGTCCAGTGTTGGTCCAGGGTTGGTTCAGTGTTGGTTCAGTGTTGGTCCAGTGTTGGTTCAGTGTTGGTCCAGTGTTGGTACAGTGTTGTCCAGTGTTGGTTCAGTGTTGGTCCAGTGTTGGTCCAGTGTTGGTTCAGTGTTGGTACAGTGTTGTCCAGTGTTGGTACAGTGTTGGTCCAGTGTTGGTGTGTTGGTAAAAGTTTGTCCGTGTTATAGTGTTGGTACGTGTTGTCCGTGTTGTTGTGTTGGTAAAAGTGTTTTCCGTGTTGGGGAGTGTTGGTACGGTTGTCCCGTGTTAGTAGTGTTGGTACAGTGTTGGTCCGTGTTTGGGTTGGGTTGGGTCCCCGTGTTGGTTCAGTGTTGGTCGTGTTGGTACAGTGTTGTCCGTGTGGTTTAGTGTTGGTCCCGTGTTGGTCCCCGTGTTGGTTTAGTGTTGGTACGTGTTGCGTGTTGGTACGTGTTGGTCAGTGTTGGGGTGGTTTGGTACGTGTTGTCCAGTGTTAGTAGTGTTGGTTTTCGTGTTGTCAGTGTTAGTGTGTTGGGACAGTGTTGTCCCGTGTTAGTAGTGTTGGTACAGTGTTGTCCGTGTTGGTTCAGTGTTGGTCCAGTGTTGGTCCCCTGTTGGTTCAGTGTTGGTTTGTGTTGGTCCCGTGTTGGTTCGGTTGGTCCAGTGTTTGGGACGTGTTGTCCGTGTTGTTCAGTGTTGGTCCGTGTGGTCCATGTTGGTTCGTGTTGGTTCAGTGTTGTCGTGTTAGTTTTTGTTGGTACGTGTTGGCCGGTTAGTAGGTTGGTACAGTGTTGTCCAGTGTTTTTAGTGTTGGTACAGTGTTGTCGTGTTGACGTGTTGGGCCAGTGTTGGTCAGTGTTGGTCCAGGTTGGTTCAGTGTTGTCCCGTGTTGGTTAGTGGTGGTCCAGTGTTGGTCCCGTGTTGGTTCAGTGTTTGGTCAGTGTTGTCCCGGGGTTGGGACAGTGTTACGTGTTGGTAGGTTGGTACGTGTTGTCCCGGTTGTAGGTTGGACGTGTTGTCCAGTGTTAGTAGTGTTGGTACGTGTTGTCCAGTGTTGGGAGTGTTGGTTCAGTGTTTCCCTGTTGTGTGTTGGTTTCAGTGTTGTCAGTGTTGTAGTTTTTTTACAGTGTTGTCCCAGTGTTGGTTCAGTGTTGGGGCCAGTGTTGGTCCAGTGTTGGTTCAGGTTGGTCAGGGTTTGGGCGTGTTGGTTCAGGTTGGTCCAGTGTTGGGGACAGTGTGTCCAGTGTTGGGGCAGTGTTGGTCCCGTGTTTGGGCCGGTTGGGGCAGGGGTTTGGGCGTGTTGTCCGTGTTTTGGTACAGTGTTGGTCCGTGTTTGGTAGTGTTGGACAGTGTTTTCCAGTGTTTGTGTGTTGGTAAAGTGTTGTTCCGTGTTTGTAGTGTTGGTACAGTGTTGTCCGTGTTGGTTGTTTTTACAGGTTTTCCAGTGTTAGTAGTGTTGGTACAGTGTTTGGTCAGTGTTGGGGGTTAGTGTTTTTCCCGTGTTTGGGTTTAGTGTTGGTCCGTGTTGGTCGTTTTTGCCCGTGTTGGTTCGTGTTTGGTCCGGTTGGTCGTGTTGGGGCAGTGTTGGTACAGTGTTGTCCGTGTTGGTACAGTGTTGGTCCCCGGTTGGTGTGTTGGGACAGTGTTGTCCAGTGTTAGTAGGTTTGGTTTAGTGTTGTCCAGTGTTAGTATGTTGGTACAGGTTTTTCAGTGTTGTAGTGTTGGTCGTGTTGTCCAGTGTTGGTTCAGTGTTGGTCCAGTGTTGGTCCAGGGTTGTTTAGTGTTGGGTTTAGTGTTGGCCAGTGTTGTTCAGTGTTGGTCCCGTGTTGGTACGTGGTAGTGTTGGTTAGGTTGGTCCGTGTTGGTCCCGTTTGGTTCGTGTTGGGACAGTGTTGTCCAGTGTTGGCAGTGTTTGGGCCTGTTGGTGTGTTGGTACAGTGTTTTCTGTTGTAGTGTTGGGTTTTTGGTTGTCCGTGTTAGTAGTGTTGGTCAGTGTTGTCAGTGTTGGTAGTTTTTGGTACTGTTTTCCGTGTTGGTTCAGTGTTGGTCCAGGTTGGGACAGTGTTGGTCCGTGTTGGTTTTGTGTTGGTCCAGTGTTGGTTTAGTGTTTGGGCCGTGGTGGTGTGTTGGTACAGTGTTGTCCAGTGTTGGTACAGGTTGGGCCGTGTTGGTAGTGTTGGGCAGTTTTGTCCCGTGTTGGTACAGGGGTTTTTCCAGTGTTGGTCAGGGTTTGGGCAGTGTTTGGTAGTGTGGGACAGTGTTTTTCAGTTGGGGGCCAGTGTTGGTCCATTGTTGTCAGTGTTGGCCAATGTTCGTCCAGTGTTGGTACGTGTTTGGGCCAGTTTTGTCCAGTGTTGGTCCGTGTTGGTCCGTGTTGGTAGTGTTGGTACAGTGTTGTCCCGTGTTGTTCCGTGTTTGGGCCGGTTGGTGTGTTGGTACTTGTTGCCAGTGTTGGTCAGTGTTGGTCCATTTTTATCCCGTGTTGGTCCCAAGTTCCCCCCAGTGTTGTTCAGTGTTGGTCCCGCTTTTTTCAGGTTGGTAGGGTTTTTTTGGGCGGTTGTCCAGTGTTGGTCCCGTGTTTGGGCCAGTGTTTTGGGGTGTTGGTACAGTGTTGTCCCGTGTTGGTGTGTTGGTACAGTTTGTTTCCGTGTTGGTACAGTGTTTGGGCCTTGTTGTCCAGTGTTGGGCCCAAAGTTCGCCGTGTTGGTCCCCTGTTGGGCCAGCGTTTTTCCGTGTTTGGGAGTGTTGGTCAGTTTGTCCGTGTTGGTCCGTGTTGGTCCGTGTTGGTGTGTTGGTACAGTTTGTCCCCGTGTTGGGGTTTGGGACGTGTTGTCCCTGTTTGGGCAGTGGGTCCAGTGTTTGGGAGTGTTGGTAAGGTTGTCCAGTGTTGGTAGTGTTGGTCCCTTGTTAGTCCGTGTTGGTAGTGTTGGAAAAGGTTTGGTAGTGGGTCCGTGTTGGGGGTGGGGTCAGTGTTTTCCGTGTTGTCGGTTGGTCCAGGGGTGGGTGTGTTGGGGACATGTTTTGGGGGGCCGGGGTCCGGGTTGTCCAGTGGGGCCCCTGGGTAGGGGCCAGGTTGGTGATGGTCTGGGGGGTTTGGCCGGGGATGGGAATGGTGGTTGGGGAAAAAGGGGGGTTTACCAATACCCCCCCCCCAAAATTATACCCCAAAAATATAAACAACCCCCCTCCATAAAAAAGTTAAATTTATTTTATAAAAAAATCTATAATAAATCCCATAAAAATGCCCCTTTATAACCCCCATAAATAAATTATAAACCCTACTCAAAAATTTTTATAAAAAAATATACAAAAAAATATTAAAAAAAATATAAAATTTTTATAAGTTTCCCCCTAAAAAAAATACTAAAAAAAAAGTATAAAATATTTAAAAAAAATCTCCCCCCCAAAATATTTTATACCAAATTATTAAATAAATATTAATAACCCATAAAAATATCCCCTAAAAACCCCTTTTTAAATACCCCCCCCATTTAAATACCCCCTAATCACCACAAAAACCCTCCCACCCCCACCCTACCCCCCAAACCCCCACCTTACCCCCCCACCACCACCCAACCCCCCCACACCCCCACCCCCCCCACCACCCCCAACCCCCCCCACACCACACCACCCCCCACCACACCCTACCCCCCCACCCCCACAAACCCCCCTACCCACCCCCAACCCCCACCACCCCCCCCCTACCCCCCCCACCCCCACCACAACCCCCCCCCACCACCCCCACCCCCACCATACCAAACCCCCCCACCACCCCCAAACCCTCCCACCCACCACCACCACCCCCTCACCCCCCCCCCACCACCCACTACACCACCACCCCCACCCCCCTTCCATCACCCCCAAAACCCCAAAACCCCCCCCACCCCCCCACCCCCCTAAAACCCCCCTCTCCCAAACCCCTCCACCCCCCCCCCCCCCACCACCACAAAACCCCCCTCACCACCCACCCCCCACCCCCAACCCCCCTCCCAATACCCCCCCACCACCACCCCCCCACCACCCCCCCCCCCAATCACCACCACCCCCCCCCAACCCACCAAACCCCTCACCACCCTCCCTCCCATTTCCCCCCACTACCCCCCACCACCAACCCTACCCCTCCCCCTCCAAACCACAACCTTCCACCACCACAACCCTTCCCTCCCCCACAACCCTTCATCCTCTCCACTCACCACATCCCCTCCCCCTCAACCACCACAACCTCCCAACTCCCCAGTTTTCCCCTCCCATCACCACCTTACCTCCACTCATCACCACTCCCTCCCCACCACTAATCCCACAACATCCATTCCCCCCACTACCCCTCCCACACCCCACCCCCCCACTCACCCCATACCCTCCCACTCACCCCCAGTACCCCTCCCCCTCACCCCACACCCCCCCCCACTCCCCCCCACCACTACCCTCCCCTCACCCCCCAACCCCTCCCTTCCCCATACCCTCCCCACAACATACCCCCCCCATCCCACCACTACCCTCCCATCACCACCCCTCCACCCCACCCACAATACCCTCACCACACCACCCTTCCCCCTCACCCCCAACTCCCCCTCACACCGCCCCTCCATCACCCCCATACCCCTCCCACTACCCCAAAAACCCTTCCACTCCCCCCACACCCCCTCACACACTCCCTTTTCCCCCTCACCACCAACTTTCCCCCTCACCCCACACCCTCCCCCCCCCCCCATACCCTCCCACCACCACACTTCCCCCTCCCCCTACCCCACCCCTCACCACCACCCCCCTCCCATCCCCCTTTTCCCTAAAAAACAATCCCCCCCCCATTCACCCCACCCCTCCCACTCACCCCCTACCCCTCCCACTCATCACCCCTCCCTCCCATCACCACCCCTCCCTCCCCCCCCAATTCCCTCCCCCCCTTTCCCATCTCACCAAAACTTTCCCTACCACCAACCTTTCCCACTCACCCCCCATAAACCAACACTTCCCCACTCCCCCAACCCCCCCCACCCCTACTCCCCTCATCACTCCCCCATTCAAAAAACGAGGCTCCCCAGCGACAAAGCAACAAAAACGAGGCTACCCAGCTAGGCTAGGCAACTAGAACGAGGCTACCCAGCTAGGCTAGCAACTAAAACGAGGCTACCCAGCGAGACTAGGCAACTAGACGAGGCTACCCAGCTAGGCAGGCAACTAAAAACGAGGCTACCCAGCGAGGCTAGGTAACTAGAAACGAGGCTACCCAGCTAGGCTAGGCAACTAAAACGAGGCGCCTCTACCCTACAGCTAGGCTAGGCAACTAGAACGAGGCTACCCAGCGAGGCTAGGCAACTAAAACGAGGCTACCCAGCGAGACTAGGCAACTAGAAACGAGGCTACCCAGCTAGGCTAGGCAACTGAAACGAGGCTACCTACTACAGGCTAGACAACTAGAACGAGGCTACCCAGCGAGGCTATGAGGCTAGAAGGAGGTTAGACATGTAGAACGAGGCTACCCAGCGAGGCTACGAGGCTAGAAGGGTTAGACATATAGAACGAGGCTACCCTGCCAGGCTAGGTAGCGAGGCTACAACATAATAGCCCCTCAAACACATCCTTTTCATCCTCCGGGATTAGTTCTTTCTTTCCCCTCCCTCCCCCATCCTCCCCATCGTTCTCTATCCTTCCCTTTGGTCCTCTATTATTACTCTGACCAAATTCAATTGGGTCCTGGACCGCCTGCCAATCGCAATCTCCTTCTCCTAATCGGATCCAAGCGTCCCCCTGGGCGCGATCTAATAAGGACAAGACCCTTCTCCCGGACCCCAAAGGAGATCCAACCCTTTTATGAGGAGATGTGCGTTTCAGTCATCTATACTTGGAGAGATATGTTGACAGATTTGGCCAGCCTCGGCTGCTCCTCCTCCTCTTCGGCTCCTCCCCGCCTCCTGCCAGTCTCCTTTCCCCCCTCTAACCTCAATGTTGTGGTCATTATGGTGTGGTTATGGCCTCTTTAGAGGGGTGCAGGGGTGGGGGATCATCGCTACTGTATGGGGATGAGAGAGAGAAGGGAGGTGGATATATAGGGATAGAGGGGAGATAGGGGGGAAATATGGGGATAGGGAGAAAGAGGGGACGAGAGATAAGCAGATAGGGAGATGAAGTGAGGCCGTTTAAGGGAGCAGTTCTCTTGAGAGGTCCTCTTAAAGTCACTTAGACAGTATCTGCTATATTCCAGAGCGTCTTAGACTCTCTGGATTTTCTGGCGTCCACTCAACTGGTCATACCAGCTGCTTATATTCAGGTGGTCACACCGGTTGTTTACACTCAGTTGGTCACACCAACTGTTTACACTCTCTTCCAAAAGCAGAACTGTGCTTTGTCATGTCTGTGTGGAATACACACACACACACTCACGCTTGGACACGCTGCTTGAGAAAGAAGACCAGAGACGGAACACAGCTCAAGAAGCTGCACAATATTACTCAAGGAGAAAGATCTTGGAGTGAACATCACACCCAACATATCACCAGAGGTTATCTGGAAGTTACTTGGAGTTGCGTCCAGGGGGTCACCTACCCCGCGGTCCGGTCCCAGACTAGGACTTCTCGTTACTAGCCTGATCGATCAGGCTGTTAGTGTCCGCCTCCCTCAGCTCAACGTATGCACCACAACCCGCCTGATCAGGAACTGTTCTGAGAGACCTGTCGAAGACTGCATAAGGCATGAAGGGAGGAAGTTGAAGAGTCGTGGTCCCTTTACACTTATTGAGTTCTCTCTCTCAGTGTACACATCTGCTCTTCACTGGAGGTAAGTTGCACTGTCTGCCAAGGCTCTTGTGTTTATATGTAATGATCTCACTGTGCAGGTTTGATACCAATCCCTCCAGCAACTTCCAGATGTAGATTATGTTGTATCTTTCTCGCCTACGTTCTAAAGAATACAGTTCTAGGGACTTCAAGCACATCCCAAGGAATGATACAGTGTAATGGTTTATGTGCCATGTCTATGTCAGACACGATAGGTAGGTCTAATATTTGTCAGGAAACAGGATAAGTGTTTCCTGACGCGGGTTCTAGTTATATGATGACCCACAACTGGAGCTTTTGATCATCTGACCGAGAACTTACCCTGGCTTACCCTCTACCTCTTTAAAAATAATGGTTAACCATTAGGAATATGATCATGTCAGCATGAAAGAGAGGTGGGGAGAATACTGTGCCTTGTGGAACACCACTTGTCACCCTGAGGTGGGGAGAATACTGTGCCTTGTGGAACACCACTTGTCACCCTGAGGTGGGGAGAATACTGTGCCTTGTGGAACACCACTTGTCACCCTGAGGTGGGAGAAATACTGTGCCTTGTGGAACACCACTTGTCACCCTGAGGTGGGGGAAATACTGTGCCTTGTGGAACACCACTTGTCACCCTGAGGTGGGGAGGAATACTGTGCCTTGTGGAACACACTTGTCACCCTGAGGTGGGAGAATACTGTGCCTTGTGGAACACCACTTGTCACCCTGAGGTGGGGAGAATACTGTGCCTTGTGGAACACCACTTGTCACCCTGAGGTGGGGAGAATACTGTGCCTTGTGGAACCCACTTGTCACCCTGAGGTGGGGAGAATACTGTGCCTTGTGGAAACACACTTGTCACCCTGAGGTGGGGAGAATACTGTGCCTTGTGGAACACCACTTGTCACCCTGAGGTGGGGAGAATACTGTGCCTTGTGGAACACCACTTGTCACCCTGAGGTGGGGAGAATACTGCCTTGTGGAACACCACTTGTCACCCTGAGGTGGGGAGAATACTGCCTTGTGGAACACCACTTGTCACCCTGAGGTGGGGAGAATACTGTGGCTTGTGGAACACCACTTGTCACCCTGTCAGCCCCTAACTTTACTCTTGTTCACCAATTTCTATCACTGAGGAAGTTATAACAAGTTAGTGAGTTTATTTAGGTACAGATACACACAAATACAGTTACATTAATTATCTTACATAGCAGCATATGTGTAGATTACTCTCCAGGATAACCCAAAAAACTCAAAGTGGCTTATTTGCATATCAAATCTGCCCACCTTCCCAGTAAGTCTATTTTGAACAGATTTTAGGACCCGTTACCCCAGGCCACACTTGTCAAAGGTGCTGGGATAGTTTATTGACAGTTGTGGCTCACCTTTGTGACTGTAAACAGTCATTTTGGCCACCTGTCAAATCCTTACTGTCAAGAACTCTCTTATCCCTTGACTGCTAGAATGATTCCTACATGAATCTCCTACTGACCTTATCACTCAAAGGTGAATTTTGCAATAGCATCAAGTTTCAAATGGCCTTTTGAAGTCTAAAAAAGACTGGTCGTTGGTCAAAGGTTTATTCATAATTTTTCCGAACACTGCAGTATGCTTGGTGTTCAGTCCAGCCCAATTAACATTTTCTTCACAGTTTTTATATATTGAAAAGCTATCGAATTTTCTTGACTTTTATTGACTTTCTTTCACCAAAGCAGAGTGAAGTGAAAGAAGGAAGTGCATTCACCGTCATTCACTGACCAGTTGTCTTTGTAGAAGTGTGTTGATTATCAGGTGAGTGAGTTATTCTGGTGTTTAGTGATGTTTGTCTCTCTTGTGGGTAGTAACTGTGGTTGTTATAAGGGAGGGGACTGGTGGTACTGGTCCAGTGTTGGTAGTGTTGGTACAGTGTTGTCCAGTGTTGGTAGTGTTGGTACAGTGTTGTCCAGTGTTGGTAGTGTTGGTACAGTGTTGTCCAGTGTGGGTCCAGTGTTGGTCCATTGTTAGTCCAGTGTTGGTCCAATGTTCGTCCAGTGTTGGTCCAGTGTTGGTAGTGTTGGTACAGTGTTGTCCAGTGTGGGTCCAGTGTTGGTCCATTGTTAGTCCAGTGTTGGTCCAATGTTCGTCCAGTGTTGGTACAATGTTGGCCCTCCCACTCACCACTACTACCCCTCCCACTCACCAGCACTACCCCTTCCACTCACCACCACTACCCCTCCCACTCACCACCACTACCCCTCCACTCACCACCACAACCCTCCACTCACTCCACAACCCTCCACTACCACCATACCCCTCCCACTCACCACCTACCCCCCACTACCACCACTACCCACTCCCCACCTACACCATCCCACTCACCACCACTAACCCTCCCATCACCACCACTACCCCTCCCACTCACCACCATACCCTCCCACTCACCACCAGTAACCTCCCACTCACCCACCATACCCCTCCCACTCACCACCAATACCCCTCCCACTCACCACCGCTACCCCCCACATCACCACTACCCTCCCACTCACCCACAATCCTTCCCACACCACACCTCCCACTCACCACCACAACCCTTCCACTCACTACTCCACTCACCACCACTACCCTCCCACTCACACCACAACCCCTCCCACTCACCACCAGTACCCTCCACTCACCACGTACCCCTCCCATACCACCACTACCATTCCCCACCACTACCACTCCCACTCACCACCACTACCCCTCCCACTCACCACCACTACCCCTCCCACTCACCACCACTACCCCCCCACTCACTACCAGTACCCCTCCACACCACCACCAGTTCCCCTCCCACTCACCACCACCTACCCTCCCATCACCACCACCATTACCCCTCCCACCACCACCCACTACCCCTCCACTCACCACCACCATTACCCCTCCACTCACCACCACTACCCCTCCCACTCACCACCACTACCCCTCCCACTCACCACCACAACCCCTCCCACTCACCACCGCTATCCCTCCCACTCACCACCACTACCCCTCCCACTCACCACCATAACCCCTCCCACTCACCACCACTACCACTCCTACTCACCACACTCCCACTCCCATCACCACTACTACCACTCACCATCACCACCCCTTCCACTCACCACCACTACTCCCACTCACAAACCACTGCCCCTCCCACTCACCACCAGTACCCCTCCCACTCACCACAGTACCCCTCCCACTCACCACCACTATCCCTCCCACTCACCACTACTACCTTTCCCCACTCACCACCACTACCTCTACCACTCACCACCACACCCCCTCCCACTCACTACCAGTACCTCTCCCACCCATCCAGCACTGCCTCTCCCACTCACCACCACTACCTCTCCACTCACCACCACACCCCCTCCCACTCACACCAGTACCTCTCCCACCCACCAGCACTGCCCCTCCCACTCACCACCACTACCTCTCCACTCACCACCACACCCCTCCCACTCACCACCAGTACCTCTCCCACCACCAGCACTGCCCTCCCATTCACCACCACTACCCCTCCCACTCACCCCGCTACCCCTCCCACTCATCACCACTACCCTCCCACTCACCACCACAATCCTTCCCACTCACCACAACCCTTCCACTCACCACCACAACCCTTCCCACTCACTACTCCCACTCATCACCCCAACACTTTCCACTCACCACACAACCCTTCCCACTCACTACTCCCACTCATACCACAATCCTCCCATTCACCTAATCAACCACTCTACTCACTAACACAATACCTCCCTCTCACTATTCCTACTCACCAACACAACTCCCACTCAACACCATAACCCCTCCCACTCACTATCACAATCCCTCCCTCTCACCGCTACCACCACCCCTCCTACTCTCCCCCTTCCCATTTATAATGCCTCTTATCCCCTCTCCACGTACTCTCGCTGAGTGGGATGAGTGGGCTGGAAGACGTGGTCATTACGGCGTATTACTGCAATGGTCATTATCCTGTGAACTGCCCCGGATAATCCAAATCATCCAATCCTCTACGGACTGACCACAACTCTGTCCTCAACCCTGCGTTCCTGCCTTCATTCTCAACATTATTCCTCATATATTTAATCAAAATTACCTTAAAATATATTTTTATGTATTGGGTAATTTGTATTTATAATGATGGATATTAATATCTGTTTAAATGATATAATTTGTTGAGGATAAGAAGGTAAAACGAGTTGTTTTGTGTGTCGAAGTCAAAGCCGCGAGCGCGGAAAGAGACACGTTCATCACGGTCAGTTAGTCAAAGAGTCAGAATGGTTACTCGTCTCTTTACAGAATTTTTTGGTCACCAAAAAGATTTTTTTTTCGTATTTATACACAAACAAAAAATCCTTTATGAACCAGGGAATACGTATCCTGCTATTTTGTACCGAATCTCACTAAAATGACTTTATACTTACATAAAAGTGGTAGCGCAAGAAATGGGTGAGCAGTAGTGGATCACAGACGAGGGGTAAACTATTGAATTTTGTGGTGATTGTTGTAATGACCAATAGATTGTCATGTTGTGGGCCGGAGAAGGGAGATAAATGGAGGGAGAAGAGAAGGGGGGAGAGGAGGAGAAGAAAGAGGGAGAGAGAAGGCCACAGATGTTTCCTACATTTGCTGCACTGCAGTTACGATCAACACTAAACTGATTTAGTGGCTATAAGAACAGTTTTGTGCTCGCTGTTAATATTATTATTATTACTATTTATTATTTTTATTATTTATTACCGTGTTTCTGCTTGAGAATTACTTGGGGGATCGGCTTGAAACCTTCATGGCTGGCGTACCTTTGTCATGATTATTATTATTATTGTTATTGTGTGTATGTGATTGTCGGGGATGTTAGGAGGCTGGGGCTAGAAGAACCAGGGATGCTGACGACACTCTGAAGGACGTTTCGGTCCTCCCTGGGCCGAAACATCATCTGAGGACGCTCTAGACAATGTAGTAGATATTATTGTGTGTGTGTGTGTGTGTGTGTGTGCGTGTGTGTGTGTGTGTGTGTGTGTTGTGTGTGGGTGTGTGTGTGTGTGTGTGTGTGTGTTGTGTGTGTGTGTGGTGTGTGTGTGTGTGTGCGTGTGGTGTGTTGTGTGTGTGTGTGTGTGTGTGTGTGTGTGTGTGTGTGTGTGTGTGTGTGTGTGTCTGTGTACTCACCTACATGTGGTTGCAGGGGTTGATTCACAGCCACTGGCTCCGCCTCTTCACTGGCTGCCACTAGGTCTACTCTCTCCCTGCTACATGAGCGTTATCATATCTCTTCTTAAAGCTGTGTATTGTTCCACTTCCTGAAAACTCTATGACTGAAGAAAAACTTCCTAACATCCCTGTGACTCATCTGAGTCTTCAACTTCTAGCTGTGACCCCTTGTTGCTGTGTTCCCTTGTTGCTGTTCCCCCTTGTTGCTGTGTCCCCTTGCTGTTGTGTTCCCTTGCTGCTGTGTCCCCATGTTGCTGTGTCCCCATGTTGCTGTGTCCCCATGTTGCTATGTCCCCTTGTTCCTGTGTCCCCTTGCTGCTGTGTCCCCATGTTGCTGTGTCCCCTTGCTGCTGTGTCCCCTTGTTGCTGTCCCCCCTTGCTGCTGTGTCCCCTTGTTGCTGTGTCCCCTTGTTGCTGTGTCCCCATGTTGCTGTGTCCCATCTCTGGAACATCCTGTCTCTGTCCACCTTGTCAATTCCTCTCAGTATATTGTATGTCGTTATCATGCCCCCCCTTGTCCTTCAATTTAATATACGATATACCTCACACAGTCACATTTACACAGGTCCTCTTCAGTTTATCTTATGGTAGGTTACTGTGTGCTTGGATAGTTGCACCTGTTTGTTCCAGGGTGATGGAGGAAGGTCCAGGTTAGGTTACCTGCGCTGCAGGTGCAACCTAGACCCTCAGACTCTCTGGTGCCTCAAGCTGGATAACATTATATAAGTCCTACAAGAATATAGACATTACTCATGGTCATACTGTTCCGTGTTTATGAAATTCATAAGTAATTAAGACCATAAGAAATAATAAGAAGCAAGAAATTTGATAGGACTAGTTTTGGTTACATTCCATACAGCATTTTTATTTGTTAAACTTATTATTGATACAAGTGAGAAACATCAGTTTGTGAGGAATAAAACTTAAGTAACTTGGGAAAAATAACTAGATAATCATTAACAGAAATATATTAAGCTAAAAGAATGTTGTAGAGGTGTATGACTTCTACACGTCATGTTAACATCATTCTCACAGTGTTGTAGAGGTGTATCACTTCTACACGTCATGTTAACATCATTCTCACGGTGTTGTAGAGGTGTATCACTTCTACACGTCATGTTAACATCATTCTCTCAGTGTTGTAGAGGTGTATCACTTCTACACGTCATGTTAACATCATTCTCACAGTGTTAAGGTTATCACTCTACACGTCATGTTAACATCATTCTCACGGTGTTGTAGAGGTGTATCACTTCTACACGTCATGTTAACATCATTACTCAGGTGTTGTAGAGGTGTATACACTTCTACGTAGTTCAATGTTAATCATCATTCCAGAGGTTGTAGAAGGTTAACTTCGTACGTCAGTTAAGATCTTAGGCTGCAGGTTGTAGTAGGTATCACTTCACGTTGGTTATTATTCTACGGTTATTAGGGTTACACTCACTGTCATGTATACCAGTTAGTATAATTAGGTTGGCGGTAGGTATAGGTTCAGGTTAGGTTAGGTTAGGTTAGGTTAGGTTAGGTTAGGTTATGTTAGGTTAGGTTAATAGGTTAGTGTTTCAGGTTAGTTCTGGTCAGTGTTAGATTAGGTTAGGTTAGGTTAGGATTTTTAGGTAGGATTAGGTTAGGTTAGGTAGGTTAGGTTAGGTTAGTAGGTTAGGTTAGGGTTAGGTTAGGTTAGGTTAGTTAGGTTAGGTTAGGTCAGGTTAGGTTAGGTTAGGTTAGGTAGGTTAGGTTAGGTTAGGTTAGGTAGGTAGGTTAGGTTTAGGTTAGGTTAGGTTAGGTTAGGTTAGGTCAGGTTAGGTTAGGTTAGGTTAGGTCAGGTTAGGTTAGGTTAGGTTAGTTAGGTTAGGTTAGGTAGGTTAGGTTAGGTAGGTTAGGTTAGGTTAGGTTAGGTTAGGTTAGGTTAGGTTAGGTTAGGTTGGTAGGTTAGGTTAGGTAGGTTAGGTCAGGTTAGGTTAGGTTAGGTTAGGTTAGGGTTAGGTCAGGTTAGGTTAGGTATTAGGTGGTAGGTTAGGTATAGGTTGGTTAGGTTAGGTTGGTCAGGTTAGGTTAGGTCAGGTTAGGTTAGGTCAGGTTAGGTTAGGTTAGGTTAGGTTAGGTTAGGTTAAGGTTAGGTTGTAGGTTAGGTTAGGTTAGGTTAGGTTAGGTCAGGTTTAGGTTAGGTCAGGTTAGGTTAGGTCAGGTTTAGGTTAGGTTAGGTTAGGTTAGGTTAGGTTAGGTTGTTAGGTTGGTAGGTTAGGTTAGGTCAGGTTAGGTTAGGTTAGGTTAGGTTAGGTCAGGTTAGGTTAGGTTAGGTCAGGTTAGGTTAGGTCAGGTTAGGTTAGGTTAGGTTAGGTTAGGTAGGTCAGGTTAGGTTAGTTAGGTTAGGTTAGGATTAGGTGTAGGTTAGGTTAGGTTGGTTAGGTTAGGTTCAGGTTAGGTTAGGTTAGGTCAGGTTAGGTTAGGTTAGGTTAGGTTAGGTCAGGTTAGGTTAGGTCAGGTTAGGTTAGGTCAGGTTAGGTTAGGTCAGGTTAGGTTAGGTTAGGTTAGTTATGGTCATCTGACCGAAGCCTTCCACTGGCTTACTCTCATAAAAAGTATGGTCAAAGTTATAACCATTTCTTAGTGAGAATATAGGCCAAATTAAAAGTCACTTCCGGTGTAGGCTCTATTG
>NC_069474.1:28160744-28200744 GCF_026875155.1 Cherax quadricarinatus | reverse complement strand
CCCTCACCCTGGATGCTGAGACAGTGGAGGTGTCAGGATGGTGTGATCAGTCCCTCACCCTGGATGCTGAGACAGTGGAGGTGTCAGGATGATGTGATCAGTCCCTCACCCTGGATGCTGAGACAGTGGAGGTGTCAGGATGGTGTGATCAGTCCCTCACCCTGGATGCTGAGACAGTGGAGGTGTCAGGATGGTGTGATCAGTCCCTCACCCTGGATGCTGAGGCAGTGGAGGTGTCAGGATGGTGTGATCAGTCCCTCACCCTGGATGCTGAGACAGTGGAGGTGTCAGGATGGTGTGATCAGTCCCTCACCCTGGATGCTGAGACAGTGGAGGTGTCAGGATGATGTGATCAGTCCCTCACCCTGGATGCTGAGACAGTGGAGGTGTCAGGATGATGTGATCAGTCCCTCACCCTGGATGCTGAGACAGTGGAGGTGTCAGGATGGTGTGATCAGTCCCTCACCCTGGATGCTGAGACAGTGGAGGTGTCAGGATGATGTGATCAGTCCCTCACCCTGGATGCTGAGACAGTGGAGGTGTCAGGATGATGTGATCAGTCCCTCACCCTGGATGCTGAGGCATCATAAGAAGATATCAATTATTTGAAGAATTCTATTGACCATTTGTCTGCAGTTTTGAGCCTGATAAGCTGACCTACTTTAGCCTATGTTATTAAAATCTCCAGTAGGCCTAACTTCTTGCCTTTTAAGTGTCACTTTTCATCAATTGGTCATTTAATATATTACGTAATTCCTTGTTTACTCTATTAAAGTCTCTCTCTCTCTCTCTCTCTCTCTCTCTCTCTCTCTCTCTCATTAATTAATAAGTGACTTTCAGTTTTATTCTGAATTTTTAGCATTCCAATTTCTATCACCTTTTTTGGGTGTTCCCGATTTCAATTTTCGTGGTTTCCATTGTTTCTTGTACCAGTATTGTTTATGTCCCCCCCCACCTCTCTCTCTCTCTCTCTCTCTCTCTCTCTCTCTCTCTCTCTCTCTCTCTCTCTCTCTCTCTCTCTCTCTCTCTCTCTCTCTCTCTCTCTCTCTCTCTCTCTCTCTCTCTCCACCAAACATATATTCCCCCTCAAACATCACATAATCTTCCCCGTCATTTACATCTCCTCCTTCCAGTAATTTAATCTGCCTCTCTCTACATCAGTAACTACAATCTTCTGGAATGCGTTTCTCTCGCTGTTCCCCATT
Source organism: Cherax quadricarinatus (assembly GCF_026875155.1). Classification (NCBI taxonomy): domain Eukaryota; kingdom Metazoa; phylum Arthropoda; class Malacostraca; order Decapoda; family Parastacidae; genus Cherax; species Cherax quadricarinatus. The sequence goes on along the minus strand of NC_069474.1, from coordinate 28,199,539 downwards.
ATCTCCCCCCATTTCTTTGGGTTTGTTCATCATCCTGGGGTCGTGTCTCTCAAGCGTCGTGTTTTGCGTCGCTACGTCTGACCGTCAAAAAATAAATATTTATCTGGAAATAAATGGTATAAAATACCGACACAATGTGATCCTTTATTGACAACGTTTCGCCCACACAGTGGGCTTTTTCAAGTCACAAACAGATCTGTTTGTGACTTGAAAAAGCCCACTGTGTGGGCGAAACGTTGTCAATAAAGGATCACATTATACTGCATATGTCTTTATATTTCCAAATATTTCTCTCTGTCCTCTATCCTCATTAAACTTTAAGAGTTTTGTGTATATAATATTACCCGTCTTAACCTCCTAATTTGCATACGTTTATTGCTTTCTCTATCTCTCTATCTCTCTACGCTGTATAGCCCTTGTGGCTTAGCGCTTCTTTTTGATTATAATAATAATAATCTATCTCTCTACATCGCTGCTTATTTAGCTTAAGCTGTGTGAAAGCTTTCTCTCACAGGCCTATGCTTACCGTGCCTGTCTCTGGCACTGGTGCCAGGCGACACTGGAGGATAGAAGATCGAATCTTATAACTTTCTATTGATGCAGGACCTGTCATTGATGTTTTTCTGGCTAGCCACAGTAACTAAGACTAGACAACAATGTAAGTCATCCACAAGAATATATTCCATAGGCCTATACATAGGTTCTAACTCTCCTGTTTTCCTCTTTTCGATTTTTCTATCGATTTACTCTGTTTTTTTAGTTTATTTCTCTCTTTCTAAGTGACCAAAAAATTATAGGTGATTTATTTTGTCTTCTATAACCATCTATAACCATTAATAACCATCAATGAACATCAATAATTATCAATAATTATTATTAATTATCAATAACAGTCAATAACCATTAAAAGCCATCAATAATTATTATTATCAATCAATAATCATCAGTAAACATCAGTGATCATCAAAAGTTAATAATAACCATCAATAACTATCAATAATAATAATCAATAACCATCCAGAATCATCAACTAGCCATCAATAATCATCAATAAGTATCATTAATTCTCTATTAATAACCATCAGTATTCTAAAAATTTTTCCGTATGTTTGGTGTGTGGTGTTGTATGTGTGTGGTGGGTGTGTGGGGTGGGTGTGGGGTGTGTGTGTGTGTGTGTGTGTGTGTGTGTGTGTGTGTGAGAGTGTGTGTGTTGGTGTGTGTGAGTGTTGGTGTGTGTGTGTGTGTGTGTTGGTGTGTGTGAGTGTTGGTGTGTGGGGTGTGTTTGGTGTGTGTGAGTTTTGGGTGGTGTGTGTTGTGTGTGTGTGTTTGTGTGGGGTGTGTGTGTGTGTGTGTTGGTGTGTGGAGTGTTGGTGGTGTGTGTGGGGTGTTTTGGTGTGTGTGAGTGTTGGTGTGTGTGTGTGTTGGTGGTGTGAGTGTTGGGTGTGGTGTGTGGTGTGTGTGTGTGTGTTTTGTGTGTGTGTGTGTGTGTGTGGTGTGTGTGGTGTGTGTGTTTTGTGTGTGTGTGTGTGTTGGGAAGGGGAAGAGAGGTGACGGATCTGTTGTTAAACACAAATTGGTACTGCTGTCACGCCCGTCTGAGGCGGTAACGAAAGTTTGACGGCGGCGAGGGGCGGTGAGGGGCGGTGGAGGGGCGGTGGAGGGCGGTGGAGGGACAGGAGAGATGTTGGAGAGTGTTGGAGATATATATGAGAGTGAAGGAGAGTGTTGGAGGGAGAAAATAAGGAAAAGTGTGTGGTGGAGAATATATAAGTGAGGCAGCCAGGAATTTACAGAGCCAAAGAGACTTGTATTTACAGAGCCAAAGAGACTTGTATTACAGAGCCAAAGAGAGTTGTTTTACAGACCCAAAATAGAGTTGTATTTACAGAGTCAAAGAGACTTGTATTTACAGACCAAAGAGACTTGTATTTAACAGAGCCAAAGAGACTTGTATTTACGGGCCAAAGAGAGTTGTATTAAAAGAGCCAAAGAGAGTTGTATTTACAGAGCCAAAGAGACTTGTATTTACAGAGCCAAAGAGACTTGTATTTACAGAGCCAAAGAGACTTGTATTTACAGAGCCAAAGAGAGTTTTTATTTACAGAGTCAAAGAGACTTGTATTTACGAGCCCAAAGAGACTTGTATTTACAGAGCCAAAGAGACTTGTATTTACAGAGCCAAAGAGAGTTGTATTTACAGAGTCAAAGAGACTTGTATTTACAGAGCCAAAGAGACTTGTATTTACAGAGCCAAAGAGATTTGTATTACAGACCAAAGAGAGTTGTATTTACAGAGCCAAAGAGACTTGTATTTACAGAGCCAAAGAGAGTTGTATTTACAGAGCCAAAGAGACTTGTATTTACAGAGCCAAAGAGAGTTGTATTTACAGAGCCAAAGAGACTTTATTTACAGAGCCAAAGAGAGTTGTTTTTTACAGAGTCAAAGAGACTTGTATTTACAGACCCAAAAGAGACTTGATTTACAGAGCCAAAGAGAGTTGTATTTACAGAGCCAAACAGATTTGGTATTTACAGAGCCAAAGAGATTTTGTATTTACAGAGTCAAAGAGACTTGTATTTACAGAGCCAAAGAGACTTGTATTTACAGAGCCAAAGAGAGTTGTATTTACAGAGTCAAAGAGACTTGTATTTACAGAGCCAAAGAGACTTGTATTTACAGAGCCAAAGAGACTTGAAATTTACAGACCCAAAAGGGAGAGTTGTATTTACAGAGCCAAAGAGACTTGTATTTACAGAGCCAAAGAGAGTTGTATTTACAGAGCCAAAGAGACTTGTATTTACAGAGCCAAAGAGAGTTGTATTTACAGAGCCAAAGAGACTTGTATTTACAGAGCCAAAGAGAGTTGTATTTACAGAGCCAAAGAGACTTGTATTTACAGAGCCAAAGAGAGTTGTATTTACAGAGCCAAAGAGACTTGTATTTACAGAGCCAAAGAGAGTTGTATTTACAGAGTCAAAGAGACTTGTATTTACAGAGCCAAAGAGACTTGTATTTACAGAGCCAAAGAGACTTGTATTTACAGAGCCAACAACTTGTATTTACAGAGCCAAAGAGAGTTGTATTTACAGAGCCAAAGAGACTTGTATTTACAGAGCCAAAGAGACTTGTATTTACAGAGCCAAAGAGACTTGTATTTACAGTTGTATTTACAGAGTCGTTGCGAAAAGTGTTGAAGATTATTTTGGACAAATCTGCTAAAAACTCTGATCTTGTGGATGGTGTGGAAGGAGGTAACATAGGCCTACTCAACTAGGCCAAGATGGTGTGGAAGGAGGTAACATAGGCCTACCCAACTAGGCCAAGATGGTGTGGAAGGAGGTAACATAGGCCTACCCAACTAGGCCAAGATGGTGTGGAAGGAGGTAACATAGGCCTACCCAACTAGGCCAAGATGGTGTGGAAGAGGTAACATGGGCCTACCCAACAAGGCCAAGATGGTGTGGAAGGAGGTAACATAGGCCTACCCAACTAGGCCAAGATGGTGTGGAAGGAGGTAACATAGGCCTACCCAACTAGGCCAAGATGGTGTGGAAGGAGGTAACATAGGCCTACCCAACTAGGCCAAGATGGGGGTGGAAGGAGGTAACATAGGCCTCCCCAAAACTAGCCAAGATGGTGTGGAAGGAGGTAACATAGGCCTACCCAACTAGGCCAAGATGGTGTGGAAGGAGGTAACATAGGCCTACCCTACTAGGCCAAGATGGTGTGGAAGGAGGTAACATAGACCATACCCCCGGCCGGGATTGAACCCGCGGTCATAGAGTCTCAAAACTCCAGCCCGTCGCGTTAGCCACTAGACCAGCTAGCCACAATAAGATTCATCCAACTAGGTATATTTCTACACCATAGGAAAGTTAGCACAGGCACCTCTGTGACCACAAATGCAAGTTTTTACAGACGAATCTCCAGCTAGCGTGGCCGTGACGAACTCTAGCTCAAGTTGGATGAATCTTATTGTGGCTAGCTGGTCTAGTGGCTAACGCGACGGGCTGGAGTTTTGAGACTCTATGACCGCGGGTTCAATCCCGGCCGGGGGTATGGTTTATTTGCAATCGTGTCATTACGATTTCTTGAGTCAGGTAACATAGGCCTACCCAACTAGGCCAAGAGTCCCCAACTCTTCTCCAAGAGCCAGCCAAGAGTCCTGGTGGAATGCAAGACGATATAGAACTGCCTGTGTTGACTCCAGCATGACTGTGGAAGGTTCTTACTGTAGCGATCTGTGTTTATCTCCCCCCTCCCCTTCCCTTCCCACCTTCTCTCCCCACCTTCTCTCCCCACCTTCCCTCCCCACCTTCCCTCCCCACCTTCCCTCCCCACCTTCTCTCCCCACCTTCTCTCCCACCTTCCCCCCCACATTCCTCTCCCCACCCTTCCCTCCCCACCTTCTCTCCCCCACCTTCTCTCCCCACCTTCCCTCCCTACATTCTCTCCCCACCCTTCCCTCCCCACCTTCTCTCCCCACTTTCTCTCCCCCCCTTCCCTCCCCACCTTCTCTCCCCCCCCTTCCCTCCCCACCTTCTCCCCCACCTTCCCCCCCACATTATCTCCCCACCTTCCCCCCCCACCTTCTCTCCCTACCTTCCCTCCCCACCTTCCCTCCCCACCTTCTCTCCCCACCTTCCCTCCCCACCTTCCCTCCCCACCTCCTCTCCCCACCTTCTCTTTCCCCCCCATCCCTCCCCCACCATTCTCTCCCACCTTCCCTCCCCAAACCTTCCTCCCCCACCTCTTCCCCCACCTTCCCCTCCCCACCTTCTCCTCCCCCCCTTCTCTTCCCCCTCCCCCCCCACCTTATCTCCCCACCTTCCCCCCCCACCTTCTCTCCCCACCTTCCCTCCCCACCTTCTCTCCCCACCTTCTCTCCCCACCTTCCCTCCCCACATTCTCTCCCCCACCTCCCTCTCCACCTTCTCTTTCCCCACCTCTCTCCCCACCTTCCCCCCCCACCTTTTCTCCCCCACCTTTTCCCCCACCTCTCTCCCCACCTTCTCTCCCCACCTTCCCCCCCCACATTCTCTCCCCACCTTCCCTCCCCACCTTCTCTCCCCACCTTCTCTCCCCACCTTCCTCCCCCACCTTTCCCCCCCCACCTTCTCTCCCCACCTTTCCCTCCCCACCATCCCTCCCCCACCTTCTCTCCCCACCTTTCCTCCCCACCTTCCTTTCCCCCCTTTTTCTCCCCACCTTCCCTTCCCCCCTACTCTCCTCTCCTTCTCTCCCTCACCTTCTCTCCCCACCTTCCCTCCCCACCTTTCCCCCCCCCCTTCCCTCCCCACCTCCCTCCCCACCTTCCCTCCTCACCTTCCCTCCCCACCTTCTCCCCCCCACCTTCTCTCCCCACCTTCCCTCCCCACCTTTCCCTCCTCACCTTCCCTCCCCACCTTCTCCCCTCCACTTTCCCTCCCCGCCTTCCCTCTCCACCTTCCTCTCCCCCCCTTTCCCTCCCCACCTTCTCTCCCCACCTTCCCCCTTCCCCCTTTCTCTTCCCACCTTTTCTTCCCACCTTCTCCTTTCCCACCTCTCTCCCCCACCTTCCCTCCCCACCTTCCCTCCCCACCTTCCCTCCCCACCTTCTCTCTCCACCTTCTCTCAGCACCTTCCCTCCCCACCTTCCCTCCCCTCCTTCCCTCCCCACCTTCCCCCCCACCTTCTCTCCCCACCTTCCCTCCCCACCTTCCCTCCCCACCTTCCTTCCCCACCTTTCTCTCCCCACCTCTCTCCCCACCTTCTCTCCCCACCTTCCCTCCCCACCTTTTCTCCCCACCTTCTCTCCCCCCTTCCCTCCCCACCTTCCCTCCCCACCTTCCCTCCCCACCTTCTCCCCCACCTTCCCTCCCACCTTCTCTCCCCACCCTTTCCCCCCCCACCTTCTCTCCCCACCTTCCCTCCCCACCTTCTCTCCCCACCTTCCCTCCCCCCCCTTCTCTCCCTACATTCTCTCCCAACCTTCCCTCCCCACCTTCTCTCCCCACCTTCCCTCCCCACCTTCTCTCCCCACCTTTCCTCCTCACCTTCTCTCCCCACCTTTCCTCCCCACCTTCTCTCCCCACCTTCTCTCCCCCCCTTCCCTTCCCCCCTTTCTCTCCCCACCTTCTCTCCTCACCTTCACTCCCTACCTTCCCTCCCCACCTTCCCCCCCCACCCTCCCTCCCCACCTTCCCTCCTCACCTTCCTCCTCACCTTCCCCTCCCCACCTTCTCTCCCCACCTTCCCTCCCCACCTTCCCTCCACACCTTCCCTCCTCACCATCCCTCTCCACCTTCTCTCCCCACCTTCCCTCCCCACCTTCCCTCCCCACCTTCTCTCCCACCTTCCCTCCCACCTTCTCTCCCCGCTTTCCGTTCTCCTCTTCTCTCCCCACCTTCTCTTCCCACCTTCCCCTTCCCACCTTCCTCTCCCCCCCCTTCCCTCCCCACCTTCCCTCCCCTCCTTCCCTCCCCACCTTCCTCTCCACCTCCCTTCTCTCCCACCTTCCCTCCCCACCTTCCCTCCCCACCTTCCCTCCCCACCTTCCCTCCCCCACCTTCTCTCCCCCCCCTTTCTCTCCCCACCCTTCCTCCCCACCTTCCCCCCCACCTTCCCTCCCCACCTTCTCCCCCACCTTCCATCCCACCTTCTCCCCACCTCCCTCCCCACCTTCTCTCCCCACCTTCCCTCCCCACCTTCTCTCCCCACCTTCCCTCCCCACCTTCTCCCCCTACATTCTCTCCCAACCTTCCCCCCCCACCTTTTCTCCCACCTTCCCTCCCCACCTTCTCTCCCCACCTTTCCCCCCCACCTTCTCTCCCCACCTTTTCCTCCCCACCTTAAATCCTCCCCACCTCTCTCCCCACCTTCCCTTCCCCCCTTCCTCCCCCCCCCTCACCTCACCTTCACCCCAAACCACCCTCCCCACCTTCCTCCCCACCCCCTCCCACCTTCCCCCAACCTCCCTCCCACCTTCTCTTTCCCCACCTTCTCACCCCCCTTCCCTCCCCACCTTCCCTCCACACCTTCCCTCCTCACCATCCCACCCCACCTTCCCCCCTCTCCCCACCCCTTTCCCTTCCCCACCTTCCCCTCCCCACCTTCCTCCCCACCTCCCTCCCCACCCTCTCCCCCCCCTTTCCCGTTCCCCTCTCCCCCACCTTCTCTTCCCACCTTCCCTTCATTTCCCCCCTTCTCCCCCCCACCTTCCCTCCCACCTTCCACCCCTCCTTCCCTCCCCTCCCCACCTTCCCTCTCCAACCTTTTCTCCCCCCTTCCCTCCCCACCTTCCCCTCCCCCCCTTCCCCCCCCACCTTCCCCCCCCACCTTCTCTTCCCCCACCTTCCCTCCCCACCTTCCTCCCCACTTTTCCGTTTCTCCCCTTCTCTTCCCACCCTTCTCTTCCCACCTTCTCTTCCCACCTTCCTCCCCCACCTTCCCTCCCCACCTACCCTCCCCTCCTTCCCTCCCCACCTTCCCTCTCCACCTTCTCTCCCCACCTTCCCTCCCCACCTTCCCTCCCCACCTTCCCTCCCCACCTTTCCCTCACCACCTTTTCTCCCCACCTTCCTCCCCCCACCTTCCCTCCCCACCTTCCTTCCCCACCTTCTCTCCCCAAAATCTCTCCCCACTTTCCCTCCCCACCTTCCCTCCCCACCTTCCCTCCCCACCTTCCCTCCCCACCTCCCTCCTCACCTTCCCTCCCCACCTTCCCCTCCCCACCTTCCCTCCCCACCTCTTTATCAATAGCTAACCCCCTTCCCCCTCTCCAACTCATCTTGTACTCATTTTGTACCGTACTAATTTTTTACTAATTTTGTACTCATTTTATAATCGTCTTTTACTCATTTTTTGCTCATTTTGTACTCATAATTGTACTCATTCCTCCCCCCCCCCCCGTCAACAGGAGCATTTGTTTACACCCTCAACAGCTGATGGCCCCCGGAGGCCTCGACCAATCAGCGGGCTCCCTGGGGCAGGTGACGTGCTGATTAGCTGGCGCCCCGGGGGGAGGGGAAGGGGAGCCCTGAGAGCCAATCAGGGGGCTGGAGTAGCCGGAGGCGACCGTGATTGGTGGGGACGGGGGTAGGGGAACGGTTTGGGAGACGGGGGATGGGGGAGGGGAGTTCTGCAGTGACGAACCCGCAGGGTTCCCAGAACCCCCGTGTTGTCTGTCTCTCTGTCTGTCTATGTTTGTGTCTGTCTGTGTCTGTGTCTGTCTGTCTATTCTGTGTCTGTCTGTCTATGTATGTGTGTCTGTCTGTCTATGTCTGTGTCGTCTTCTATGTCTTGTCTGTCTGTCTATGTATGTGTCCCGTCCCGTCTATGTCCCGTGTCTGTCTGTCTAATGTCTGTGTCCCGTCTGTCTATGTCCCGTGTCCTGTCCGTCTATGTTTGTGTCTGCTGTCTATGTCTTGTCTGTCTTTTCTATGTCTGTGTCTTTTCCCGTCTATGTTTGTGGGCTGTCTGTCTATGTCTGTGTCTGTCTGTCTATGTCTGTCTCTGTCTGTCTATGTCTGTGTCTGTCTATCTATGTCTGTGTCTGTCTATGTCTGTGTCTGTCTGTCCCAAAGTCTGTCTCTGTCTGTCTATGTCTGTGTCTGTCTGTCTATGTCTGTGTCTATGAATGACTGCGTCTGTCTGTCTGTGTCTGCTGTTTTTCCAATTACCAGCCACCTTTTTTGCTCTTGCGTGTTTAGAGCTTCCACAGGACCGTTATAATAAATAATAACAACAGTAATAATAATAAAAGAATAATAATAATAATAAAAAATAATAATAATAATAATAATAATAATAATAACAGTAAAATAATAATAATAATAATAATAAAATAATAATAATAATAAAAATAATAATAAAAATAATTTAAAAATAATAATAAAAATAATAATAATAATAAAATAAAAATAAATAATAATAATAACAGTAATAATAATAATAATAATAATAATAATAATAATAATAACAGTAATAAATAAAATAATAACAATAATAATAATATAATAATAATAATAAAAATAATAATAATAATAACAGTTTAAAAATAATAATAATAATAACAGCCAGGAAGGCAGCCAGGAAGTTGTTAGAGTTGCAACACTGCAAGGAAGGCAGCCAGGAAGTTGTTAGGGTTGCAACACTGCAAGGAAGGCAGCCAGGAAGTTATTAGAGTTGCAACACTGCAAGGAAGGCAGCCAGGAAGTTGTTAGGGTTGCAACACTGCAAGGAAGGCAGCCAGGGAAGGTTGTTAGGGTTGCAACACGCAAGGAAGGGAGCCAGGGAAATTGTTAGGGTTGCAACACTGCAAGGAAGGGAGCCAGGAAGTTATTAGAGTTGCAACACTGCAAGGAAGGCAGCCAGGAAGTTATTAGAGTTGCAACACTGCAGGGAAGGCAGCCAGGAAGTTATTAGAGTTGCAACACTGCAGGGGAAAGGCAGCCAGGAAGTTATTAGAGTTGCAACACTGCAGGGAAGGCAGCCAGGAAGTTATTAGAGTTGCAACACTGCAAGGAAGGCAGCCAGGAAGTTGTTAGAGTTGTAACACTGCAAGGAAGGCAGCCAGGAAGTTGTTAGAGTTGTAACACTGCAAGGAAGGCAGCCAGGAAGTTATTAGAGTTGCAACACTGCAGGGAAGGCAGCCAGGAAGTTATTAGAGTTGTAACACTGCAAGGAAGGCAGCCAGGAAGTTGTTAGAGTTGTAACACTGCAGGGAAGGCAGCCAGGAAGTTATTAGAGTTGTAACACTGCAAGGAAGGCAGCCAGGAAGTTGTTAGAGTTGCAACACTGCAAGGAAGGCAGCCAGGAAGTTGTTAGAGTTTGAACACTGCAAGGAAGGCAGCCAGAAAGTTGTTAGGGTTGCAACACTGCAAGGAAGGCAGCCAGAAAGTTGTTAGGGTTGCAACACTGCAAGGAAGGCAGCCAGGAAGTTGTTAGAGTTGCAACACTGCAAGGAAGGCAGCCAGGAAGTTGTTAGAGTTGTAACACTGCAAGGAAGGCAGCCAGGAAGTTGTTAGAGTTGCAACACTGCAAGGAAGGCAGCCAGGAAGTTGTTAGAGTTGTAACACTGCAAGGAAGGCAGCCAGAAAGTTGTTAGGGTTGCAACACTGCAAGGAAGGCAGCCAGGAAGTTGTTAGAGTTGCAACACTGCAAGGAAGGCAGCCAGGAAGTTGTTAGAGTTGTAACACTGCAAGGAAGGCAGCCAGAAGTTGTTAGGGTTTTCAACACTGCAAGGAAGGCAGCCAGGAAGTTGTTAGGTTGCAACACTGCAAGGAAGGCAGCCAGGAAGTTGTTAGAGTTTGTAAACACTGCAAGGAAGCAGCCAGAAAGTTGTTAGGGTTGCAACACTGCAAGGAAGGCAGCCAGGAAGTTGTTAGAGTTGCAACACTGCAAGGAAGGCAGCCAGGAAGTTGCTAGAGTTGCAACATTGCAAGGAAGGCAGCCAGGAAGTTGTTAAGTTGCAAACGAAAGGAAAGGGCAGCGGAATTTGTGGTTGCAACATTGCAAGGAAGGCAGCCGGAAGTTTTTAGATTGAACACTGCAAGGAAGGCAGCCGGAAGTTTTAGAGTTTAAATGCAAGGAAGGCACAAAAAGTTTTTGGGGGTTGCAACACTGAAAGGGAAGGCGCCAAAAGTTAGTTAAGTTGCACACTGCAAGGAAGGCACCGGGAAATTATTGGGGTTGCAACACGCAAAAAGGCACCCGGGGAATTTATTGGGGTTTTGCAACACTGCAAAAAGGCACCCAGAAAGTTGTTAATTTGCAACCTGCAAGGAAGGCAGCCAGGAAGTTTTTAGGGTTGCAACCTGCAAGGAAGGGCCGGAAATTTGTTAGGGTTGCAACACTGCAAGGAAGGCAGCCAGGAAGTTTTGGGGTTTTGCAACACTGCAAGGAACTACCGGGAAAGGCCCCTGTATTCCTATCTCCAGGATCGGCCCGTTGTTCCCCCCTGAACCCCTTTTTAAAAAAATTTTTCCCTTTGCACTCCAACCACCGCGATTACCTAAAACACTAGTCCCCACTCACTTGATTTTTTATTATTATTTTTTTTTATTTTTATTATTATTATTATTATTATTATTATTATTATTATTTTTTTATTATTATTTTTATTATTTTTATTAGTGGTTTAATTGTAGCGGCAGTAGTAGTGTGGCTGTAGTAGGGGGTGAGTAGTAGTGGTGGTAGTAGTAGTGGTGAGTAGTATGGGGGGTAGTAGATGGGGAGTTGGGTGTAGTAGCAGTGTAACGGTATTTGAAGTGTTTTTTGGGTAGAAAATCTATTTTTTAAATTTTTTTTTTCCCCCCCCCCCCCCCCTTCCCCCTTTTTTCCCACCCCCCCTCCCTTCCCCCCTCCCCCTTCCCCCCTTCCCCCCCCCCTTCCCCCCTCCCCCCCGTCCTTTTCCCCCCCCCCCTTTTTTTATTACCCCACCTTCCCCCCCCCTTTTTCCCCTTTTCCCCCCCCCCCATTTTTTTTCCCCCTTCCCCTCTCCCCCTTCCCCATATTAAAAAAAATTTTTAATGGCGAAAAAAATTTTTTTAAAAATTAATTAATTAAAATTTTTAAAAAAAAATAATTTAAAAAAGGGGGGGGAAAAAAAAATTGGGGAAAAAAAGGAAAAAAGAAGAAGGGGAAAAAGGAAAGGGGGGAAGGATAAGGATAGTTTGTTTGGTTTTTTAGATATAGGATGGGGAACCAAAATTTGGGGAGGGGGAGAGGGGAGGGAAGGGGGAGAGAAGGGGAGGGGAGGGGGAGAGAGGAGGGGAGGGAGAGAGGAGGGGGGGGGAAAAGGGTCAAGGGGGAGAAAGGGGGGAATCATTGGAGGGGGAAATATGGGGGGGGGAAGGTGGCGGGGAGGGGGAGGATGGCAGGGGAGGGGGGGGGGTGCAGTGGGGGGGAGAGGGCTGGGAGGGGGAGAGGGGGCAGGGGAGGGAAAAGGGGCAGGGGGGGAGAGGGAGGGAGGGGAGGGGGGAGGGGAGGGTGGCAGGGGGGGGGAGAGGGGGGAGGGGAGGGGGAGAGGTGGTGGGGAGGGGGAGAGGGGGGCGGGGGGAGGGAAAGGGGCAGGGAGGAGAGGTGGCAGGGGAGGGGAAGGTGCAGGGGGGGGGGAGGGGGGGCAGGGGGGGGGGGGAGGGGGGGGGAGGGGAGGGGGAGAGGGGCGGGGGAGGGAAAGGTGGGGGGAGGGAAAGGGGGGGCGGGGGGAGGGGGAAGGTGGGGGAGGGGGAGAGGGGGCAGGGGAGGGGGGGGGGAGGGGAGGGGGTGGGAGGGGGGGGGGGGGGATAGGGCAGGGGAGGGAAGGGGTGGCAGGGGAGGGGGGAAGGGTGGCGGGGAGGGGGGAGGGGAAGGGGAGGGGGGAGGTGGGGGGGGGGGGAGGGGGGGGAGGGCAGGGGGGGAAATGGGGGCAGGGGAGGGGGTAGGTGGCAGGGGGGGGAGAGGGGCAGGGGGGGGGGGAGGGGGCAGGGGGGGGAGAGGGTGGCGGGGGGGGGGGGAAAAAGGGGGGTTGGGGAGGGGAGAGGGGGCAGGGGGGGGAAGAAAAAAGGCAGGGGGGGAAGAGGGGGCCCGGGGAGGGGAAGGGTGGCAGGGAGGGGGAGAGGTGAGGGGAGGGGGGGGGGAATGGAGGGGAGGGGGGAGGGGCAGGGGGGGGGGGGGAGGTGCAGGGGGGGGGAAAGTTAGGGGGGGGGGAGAGTGGCAGGGGAGGGGAAGTGGCAGGGGGGGGGGAAAAGGGGAGGGGGGGGGGGGGGGGGGGGGGGGTGGGGGAGGGGGGGGTGGGGGGAGGGGAAGAGGTCATGCGAGGGGGAAGGGTGGCAGGGGGGGGGGGGGGGTGGGGGGAGGGAGGGGGGGGTGGCAGGGGAAAGGGTAAGGGGTAGGGACAAAACAGGGGGTGAAGGGGGGTTTGGGAAGCGGAAGGGGGAGGTGGGGGGAGGAGAGTTGGGGGGGGGTGGGGTGGGAGGGGGTAGGGAGGATGGGAGGGGGGTGGAAGGGGAGGGGGGTTGGGGATGGGGGGGGTTTTAGGGAGTGGGGGGGTAGGAGAGGGGGGGGGGGGCTAAGGGGGGGTAGCCATTTGGGTTTTCCTGTTGGGCGTTCTCAGTGGTTTCCCCCGTGCGGAAGTAAAAAGTGGAAAGGTTAATTATTGAGGGATCGTCCCTCAGCGGATGGAAGGTGGTCAGCCCCGCAGGATGGAAGGTGGTCCCCCCCGCAGTGATGGAAGGTGGTCAGTCCCTCCAGTGAGGGAAGGTGGCGTCCCCCAGCAGTGATGGAAGGTGATCATCCCTCAGCGGTGGAAGGGGGGTCAGTCCCTCAAGTGAGGGAAAAGGTGGTCAGTCCCTCGCAGGTGGAAGGTGGTCAGCCCCTCGCAGTGATGGAAAGGTGGTCAGTCCTCAGCATTGGGGGAAAGGTGGTCAGCCCCTCGCAGGGGGAAAGGTGGTCGCCCCTCGCAGGAGGAAGGGTGGTCGTCCCTCAGCAGTGATGGAAGGTGATCAGTCCCTCGCAGTGAGGGAAGGTGATCAGCCCCAGCGTGAGGAAAAGGTGGGGGCCCCTCAGCAGTGATGGAAGGTGGTCAGTCCCTCAGCAGTGATGGAAGGTGATCAGTCCCTCAGCAGTGATGGAAGGTGGTCAGTCCCTCAGCAGTGATGGAAGGTGGTCAGTCCCTCAGCAGTGAGGAAAGGTGGCCCGTCCCTCAGCAGGAGGGAAGGTGGTCACCCCCTCGCAGTGAGGAAGGTGGTCAGTCCCTCAGCAGTGATGGAAGGTGGTCAGTCCCTCAGCAGTGATGGAAGGTGGTCAGTCCCTCAGCAGTGATGGAAGGTGATCAGTCCCTCAGCAGTGATGGAAGGTGACAGTCCCTCAGCAGTGATGGAAGGTGGTCAGTCCCTCACGTGAGGAAAGGTGACCCCCCTCACATGAGGAAGGGATCGTCCCCAGCGGATGGAGGTGATCAGTCCCTCAGCAGGAGGGAAAGGTGGTCAGCCCCTCAGCAGTGATGGAAGGTGACAGTCCCTCACATGAGGGAAAAGGTGGTCGGTCCCTCACAGTGATGGAAAAGGTGTCGGTCCCTCAGCGTGAGGGAAAGGTGGCGTCCCCAGCAGGATGGAAGGTGGTCGGTCCCTCAGCAGTGATGGAAGGTGATCAGTCCCTCAGCAGTGATGGAAGGTGGTCGGTCCCTCAGCAGTGATGGAAGGTGGTCGGTCCCTCAGCAGTGATGGAAGGTGGTCAGCCCCTCAGCGTGAGGAAGGTGATCAGCCCCACCCCGGAGGGAAGGTGGTCAGTCCCTCAGCAGTGAGGGAAAGGTATCAGTCCCTCAAGTGATGGAAGGTGGTCGGTCCCTCAGCATGTGGAAGGTGGTCAGTCCCTCACATTTATGGAAGGTGGTCAGTCCCTCAGCGTGTGGAAGGTGATCAGCCCCTTCGCAGTGATGGAAGGTGGTCGGCCCAAGGGGAGGAAAGGTGGTCGGTCCCTCAGCTGATGGAAGGTATCAGTCCCCGCAGTGATGGAAGGTGGCCCACCCCTCAGCATGTTGGAAGGTGTCAGTCCCTCAGCGTGAGGGAAAGGTGATCATCCCTCAGCAGTGAGGGAAAGGGATCAGCCCTCAGCATGTGGAAGGGGTCAGTCCCTCAGCAGTGATGGGGGGGATCGTCCCTCAGCATGATGGAAGGTTTCAGTCCCCAGCGTGGGAAAGGTGGTCGGTCCCCCCGCAGTGAGGGAAAAGGTGGTCGGTCCCTCACAGTGAGGGAAAGGTGACGTCCCTAGCGTGATGGAAGGTGGTCAGCCCCTCAGCAGTGATGGAAGGTGTCAGTCCCTCAGCAGTGATGGAAGGGGGGTCACCCCTCACAGTGGGGAAGGTGGTCAGTCCCTAGCAGTGGGGAAAGGGGGTCAGTCCCTCAGCGTGAGGGAAAGGGTGGCAGTCCCTCACAGTGATGGAAGGTGGTCGCCCCTCACTGATGGAAGGGGGTCAGTCCCTCAGCAGTGATGGAGGTGGTCGTCCCTCAGCAGTGAGGGAAAGGGGTCAGCCCTCAGCATGAGGGGAAGGGACGTCCCTCGCAGTGATGGAAGGTGATCATCCCTCAGCAGTGGGAAAGGGGTCAGTCCCTCGCAGTGAGGAAAGGGTGGTAGCCCCAGCAGTGATGGAAGGGTGGTCGTCCCTCAGCAGTGATGGAAGGTGTCAGTCCCTCAGCAGTGATGGAAGGTGGTCGGTCCCTCAGCAGTGATGGAAGGTGATCAGTCCCTCAGCAGTGATGGAAGGTGGTCGTCCCTCGCAGTGAGGGAAAGGGTGATCAGTCCCCAGCATGAGGAAAGGGTGTCCCCCTCGCGTGTGGAAGGTGGTACCCCCTCGGTGATGGAAGGTGGCAGTCCCTAAAGCAGTATGGAAGGTGGTCAGTCCCTCGGTGGAAGGGATCAGTCCTCAGCAGTGATGGAAGGTGATCAGTCCCTCAGCGGATGGAAGGTGGTCATCCCTCAGCAGTGATGGAAGGGGGGTCAGTCCCTCAGCATGGGGAAAGGTGGTCACCCCTCAGCAGGATGGAAGGGGGTCGTCCCTCAGCGTGAGGGAAAGGGGGTCACCCCCTCAGCGTGATGGAAGGGGTCAGTCCCCAGCAGGATGGAAGGTGATCAGTCCCTCACATGAGGAAGGTGTCATCCCTCAGCAGTGAGGAAGGTGGTCAGTCCCTCAGCAGGATGGAAGTGATCTCCCTCAGCATGATGGAAGGTGGTCGCCCCTCACAGTGAGGGAAAGGGTGATCAGTCCCTCCCCCGTGGGAAGGTGACATCCTCAGCGTGTGGAAGGGGTCAGTCCCTCAGCAGTGATGGAGGGATCTCCCTCACAGTGAGGAAGGTGGTCAGCCCTCAGCAGGAGGAAGGGATCAGTCCCTCAGCATGTGGAAGGTGGTCACCCCACCCATGGGGAAGGGGGTCAGTCCCTCAGCTGAGGAAGGTGGTCGTCCCTCACATGATGGAAGGGGGGTCAGTCCCTCAGCAGGATGGAAGGGGGTCATCCCTAGCAGTGATGGAAGGGATCGCCCCCAGATTGAGGAAGTAAACAGTCCCCGCAGTGAGGAAGGGGTCAGTCCCTCAGCAGTGATGGAAGGTGGTCACCCCTCAGAGTGAGGGAAAGGTGATCAGCCCAGCAGTGAGGGAAAGGTGGTCAGTCCCCAGCAGGAGGGAAAGGTGGTCAGTCCCTCAGCATGAGGGAAAGGTGGTCGCCCCTCGCATGATGGAGGTGGTCAGTCCCTCAGCAGTGAGGGAAAGGGGGGTCATCCCTCAGCGTGATGGAAGGTGGTCGTCCCCAGCAGGTGGAAGGTGGTCAGCCCCTCAGCAGTGAAATGGAAGGTGGTCGGGCCCTAGCAGTGAGGGAAAGGTGGCATCCCTCAGCGTGAGGGAAGGTGTCAAGACGCCCCCTTTCCCATCCTGTGGGGGGGCCCGCCCACTTTCACAAGGCTGGGGGGCCCGACCCCCTTTTCCATAAAGGGGAGGGACCGCCACCTTCCATAAAGGGCGAGGGGACCGCCCACCTTCCATCAAGGTGAGGGACCGCCACCTTCATAAAGGGGCTGGGGCCCGCCCACCTTCCTAAGGTGAGGGACTGACCCCTTCCTAAAGGGCTGAGGGACCGCCACTTCCATAAAGGGCTGAGGCCCGCCCCTTTCCATCAAGGTGAGGGACCGACCCCCTTTCCCTAAAGGTGAGGGACCGACCACCTTCCATCAAGGCGAGGGACCGACCACTTCCAACAAGGCTGAGGGACTGCCCCTTCCATCATGCTGAGGGCCCGCCCCACCTTCCATAAAGGGGTGAGGGACCGACCCCCTTTCCATCAGGTGAGGGACCGACCCCCTTTCCAACAAGGGAGGGATGCCCCACCTTTCCATCACTGCGGGAGGGCCCGACCACCTTCCATCAGGCTGGGGACCGACCACTTCCATAAAGGGCTGAGGACCGACCACCTTCCATCAAGGCTGGGGACCGCCCCACCTTCCATCAAGGCGAGGGCCCGACCCCCTTTCCATCAAGGGGTGGGGGACCGACCCCCTTCCTCAAGGCTGGGGGGCGACCCCCTTCCAAAAGGTGAGGGACCGCCCCCTTCCATAAAGGGTGGGACCGCCCCACCATCCAAAGGGCTGAGGGACCGACCCCCTTTCCATCAAGGCTGAAAACCGACCCCCTTTCCCATCAAGGCTGAGGGACCGACCCCCTTCCAAAAGGCGAGGGACCGACCACCTTCCAAGGCTGAGGGATGACCACCTTCCCCAAGGCTGAGGGCCCGCCACCTTCCATCAAGGCTGAGGGACCGACCACCTTCCATCAAGGCTGAGGGACCGACCACCTTCCATCAAGGCTGAGGGACCGACCACCTTCCATCAAGGCTGAGGGACCGACCACCTTCCAACAAGGCTGAGGGACGCCCCCTCCACACTGCTGGGGACCACCACCTTCCATAAAGGGCTGGGGGGACCGACCCCCCTTCCATCAAGGCTGAGGGACCGACCACCTTCCAACAAGGCTGAGGGACTGACCACCTTCCATCACTGCTGAGGGACCGACCACCTTCCATCAAGGCTGGGGCCCGACCCCCTTCATC
The DNA here is from genome assembly GCF_026875155.1 of Cherax quadricarinatus. Classification (NCBI taxonomy): domain Eukaryota; kingdom Metazoa; phylum Arthropoda; class Malacostraca; order Decapoda; family Parastacidae; genus Cherax; species Cherax quadricarinatus. The sequence goes on along the minus strand of NC_069474.1, from coordinate 28,181,984 downwards.
AAGGCGAGGGACCGCCCAACCTTCCATAAAGGTGGGGGCCCGACCCCCTTCCATCAAGGCTGAGGGACCGACCCCCTTCCCTAAAGGCTGGGGGCCGACCACCTTCATAAAGGCGAGGGACCGACCACCTTCCATAAAGGGCAAAGGACTGACCCTCTCAGAATTCCCTTTTTACTGCCCTTTAACCTGTCAAAACCCCAGAAAACGACTGAAAAACTCTTTTAAGCTTTTTGACAATAATAAAGGGTTTAAAGTCAATCTACAACCGGGGTTCATTAAGACGGGTTTGGTTTGGTTAAGGGGGTTTTTAAAGTCTTCTACTACACGAGGGTCATAAAGAGGTTGGTTGGTTAATGGGTTTAAAGTCTATCTATACACAGGGAATTAAGACTGGTTGGTTGGTTAACGGGGTTTAAAAGTTATTACTAACAGGGTCATTAAAGGCGGTTGGTTGGGTTAATTGGGTTTTTAAGTCTATCTCTACACAGGGCATTAAACTGGTTGGTTTTGGTTAAGGGGTTTTAAAGTCTTTACAACGAGGGTCAAAAAGGGACGGGTTGGTTGGTTAAGGGGGGTTTAAAGTCTTCTACTAACGAGGGTCAAAAGGGCTGGTTTTTTGGTAATTGGGTTTAAAGTTATCTACTACACGAGGGTCATTAAGACGGGTTTGGTTTGGGTTTAAAAATTGGGGTTTAAAAAGTCTACTACTCACGAGGGTCATTAAGACGGGTGGTTGGGTTTTAAGGGGTTTTAAAAGTCTATCTACTATCGAGGGTCAAAAAGGGACTGGTTGGTTGGTTAATGGGGTTTAAATTACTACTACACGGGGGTCTTTTAAAACGGGTTGGTTGGTTAATTGGGTTTAAAGTCTACTACTCACGGGGTTTTAAGACGGGTTGGTTTGGTTAAAAGGGGGGGTTTTAAAAAGTTATCTAAACAGGGTTTTAAAAGGTTTGGTTGGTTAAGGGGGTTTAAAAGTTTTCTATCACGAGGGTCAAAAGACGGTTGGTTGGTTAATGGGGTTTTAAAGTCTATTCAAAACGAGGGTCTTTTAAGACGGTTGGTTGGTTAAGGGGGTTTTAAAAAGCAAATTAACCGGGGTCATTAAGACTGGGGTTGGAAAATGGGGTTTAAAGTCATTACTAACAGGGTCATTAAGGCTGCGGGTCCCTGGTCACCCCCAGTCAAGAATATTTTTAATCCCTAAAAAAAACCGATTAATGTAAAACTACCAGTGTATATACACGGGAAATACACCTCTCAGTGTTATACACGATATTACCCCCTCTCGGGAAAATTTACACTGAGATATACATTCTCGTGTATTACACTGATATATACCCCTTCGTGTATAACACTGAGATATACCCTTCTGTGTATATACCTGATATAACACCTCTCAGTGAAAATAATAGTTTAAACACCTTATTTTTTAACACTGTTATTTTAACCTTCAGTGTATATACACTGAGAATACACCTTCAGTGTATATACACTGATTTACACCTTCGTGTATATACACTGAGATTACATCCCAGTGTATATACATGATTATACCCCTCTCAGTGATATAAAATGAGATATACCCCCTTTCTGTTAACACTGAATAACACCTCTCATGTTTTACACTGAGAATACACCTTCGTGTATAACTAAGATTCACCTCACGTGTATATAACTGAGATATAATCTATAGTGATATACACTGAGGTATACGTCTCACAGTGTATATCCTGTGAGACACACACCTCACGGTTTTAAAAAACATGATAGCAAAGGACATGTTTTTTTTTATACACATTTTTAAAAAAAAAAAAACGATCGGCGATTTTTATAGATTTTTATTCTAAAAAAAAAAATTGTTGTTATTTAAATTTGTTTTGAGGGTTTGATTATGACTGTCAGTGCTATAATAGTATTAAAAAAAAATATATATTTTAAAATATTTTTTAAAAATTTATATAAATTTTTAAAAATATTAATAATTTATAAAAAATTTTGGCGTGTTATATCATTTAAAAACATTTTTTGCCACACAAAATAGGTCATGGTCGGGTACCTACTTACATTGAGAGATTCGAGATAAGTACCCGGGGCCCAAGTACCTTGAGAGTAAAATGTAAGGGGACCTAGATCTTTAAAAACTTGCCGGTGATTTTACGACTGTGGTGGCGGATGGCCCGGGGCTAGACCCACAAGACCGACTGACAGGGTGGTCGAGACCGGAAAAAACCACCACCACCACCCCAACAACCACAACCCCCAATCACCCCCAAACAGCATCCACCTCCCTCACCACCATCCGGTTCCCCTTACCCCCCCCCCCCCCCTTAAAGCCCCTCCTCATCCTCTTCTCTTTTACACCCCCCTTTTCTCCCCTTTTTCCCCCCTAAAACCCCCCCCCCCACCATGTGGCACTAGTGGGTGAATTTAATTTTTTGTAAAACCCCGGGGACCGCTCTTGTCTCACTTCATCAGCAATTCCAAAGCGTTCTCCGCGCTAAGGCGCGATCGGCTAAAATTTAAAATCGCGGCGCGTCCCTGGCCCCCCTCCCCCCCTTACTCCCCCCCTAAACCTGAAAAATTCTCCGCTGTCAAAGGAGAGGGGGGGAAGGGGGGGGGTGTGGGGAAGGGGGGGGCCTAGAGGGGGGAAAAGATACGGGGAGGGAAGGGGGGGGAATGGGATCAGGGGGGGAAGGTTTATTCTCTGAATTTTTCTAAAGGGAATAGAATGTATATATTATAATATATATTATATATATATATATATATATATATAATATAATTTTTTATAAATTTTTTATGTTGTTATGGTCGAGAAGGTACTAAGCGGCAAGAGAACTTTTTAAGGATGAATGTAAGGAAGTGGCCAGGAAAGATCTTTTAGTTTTACCATACAATGAGAATTGGTTTGCCTACGTGAGGGATTAAAAAAAATCAATATAAACCTGGCTTTCAAAAACAGGGGCAATGAAAAAAAGGCGATTAAAAAAACACTCCCAAAAAAGTTTAAAGGGGGTTTACAAGGTCCCTGTATTTCAGTGTTCTCTCTCATATATAGGTCAAACAGGTAAACTTTTGGTAACCGAATAGCTCAACATAAATTTCTCAGGACGGGCAGGAGTCGAAAAACGTTGTGCATGCAATACCCACCGGGGTGGGTTTCGCCCAGATTATTGTACCCCACATTCTGCCATAGAAAGAACCATAATTGATCTCTCTCTTGAAAAATGAAGAAATCCACATATAACTCAAAATTTTGGGTTATACGAGCTCGGGGCTATTTTTAGAGATTTTTGCACACATTTAAACATCAAGCTATACAAAAAAAAACAGGATTGCTAATTAGCCAATGGTTTTATGATGGACTGGTGCGCCCCCAGGTCGAGCGTCACCAGTCAAAACACCCTGCCCTCAGTTTTTGGGAATGGTTATATAACACTTTTAGCTGTTACTGTACCATACTTGGGCAGGTCACAAGTTACCCGATAAAATAAGGAGGGGGGGTTTAGGGTACTAAAGAGAAAAACTATCAAGAAATATCGGAATAATATTCCCTAGTAAAAAATTTTTTATTGGGGGTAAATTCCCCGTAAGAAAATAACCGACACTGAAAGGATAAAAAAAATATTTGGGAAGAGATATTTAGTACCCCTGGGGGGACATTTGAGTACCCCTGAGATGGACATTTGAGTACCCTGAGGAGGACACTTCAATGGACAAAGAAAAAATTCGTTCCTTTCTTTTTTTAATTTAAAAAGGGTTTCACGAATAAAAGCAACCCCAAAATATAGTTGCCAATGGGAAAAAAGTATTTACCCAAATCACCTGCCTTTTTTCTAAATGGCTAGGGAAAAAGCTTGGGGGTGGCTTTTATATTTCTATTTCATATTATTGACATTCAAAAACCCCTTTTATCCTATGGGGAAGGGGGGGGGGTGGTGGTGGTGCGGGGTTGGACCGACTTAGGCCACATTCGAGGAACTGTGGCCGTGACACACCCCCCAGCGCCTTTTGAGAATTTCCCTTTTTTCAGTTGCTACCCGCAACATTACACAGGGTCCTGATGACGCAATGAGAAGTCTGAAAGTTTTGAGTAAAAAATTTCCCCCCCTCCGTGTTTCCCGTATAGTTAAGCGCCCCCTCTGTGATTATTTTCATTATAAAAATATATATAATATATTATATTTTTATATATTATATTAATATATATATTATATATATATATATAGCCAGTGTGTGTGTGTAAAAATTTTGTGGTTTCCCCCCTGTTTTTTCCCTTCAGTTTTTTTTCTTCCCCGTACCTACCCCCCCTCGTGCCCCCCCTCGCTGCCCTCCCTCGCTGCCCCCCCGTGCCCTCCTCGCGCCCTCCCTCGTGCCCTCCCTCGCTGCCCCTCCCCCGCTGCCCTCACCACCACCTCCCCTTTCCCCAAAAATTTTATAATGAAACCTCATAACGAAACTATTGTGGCTTTTTTGTGCTTATTTCCCACCTTCCCCTGGGGGCCCAAATTTCCACTGATTTCCCCCCCTTTCGCATTTTTTTGTACCCTTTCCCAACCCCCCTACCCCCTCTCTCTCTCCAACCTTTTCGTACCCTCCTTCAGGTGACACCCTCCATTGCGTCCCCTTTCCCCCGCCTCAGCAGGGGTAAAGGGAACCAAAGGGGTGAACAACATTCCTCAATCCCCACTTTCCCCAAACCCCCTTTTCACACCGTGCCCCTACCCACCCCCTCTCCCCGCCCTGGCAGGGGTAGCAGCCCCCCAGGGGTTGACAAGAGGTCGATACGAAAGAGGGGGAAATTGCTCGTTTACCCCGGGGGAAAAAATATAAAACAAGTGGAGAGAGGAAAAAAGCGAGCGCATTCATGGGGCCAAAAGAATCCCCTTTAAAAAAGCAATCAAAGTCTGGCTGTGCCAAAAACCCCCTTCGATTGCTGCGTAACGACGCGGCCGCCGCCGGTCCTTACTCACTACGTTTTTCCCAAACCCTGAAAGTATGTATATATATATAAAATTTATATATATATAAAATAAAATATATTTTAATATTTATAAATTATTAAAAATGTAATACTACAAAAAAACCACATTACCACCATACACCAACACACACACACACACACCATATAATATAAATTTTTTATATATTATATAATAAAATATATATAAATACACACAAACACAGACAATATATACACACACCACATACATCATACACACAACACACACAGACAGTATATACATACCACACAGAAACGTAGACCATCATAAAGCAACATAGTTACACAACACACAGAGACACTTTCATACAACAACATACACACCTGCACATACAGGGATAAATACACAAAACACACACATCAGGAGGAAACCCCCAGTCAAGGACCCCGGTAAACAGACTGAGAAGGGGGAGGGGAATTCACAAGAAACGACCGGGGGTATGTCAGGAGCCAAAACAAGATTTAGAGAAGTATTTACAGTGGAAACCAGTGGGACTCCAGGAAATCGAACAGGGGGGCACACCAGCAAGGGGCGGGATAGGTACATAAAACCCAAGGAGGGGGTGAAAAAGCTATCGAATTTACCCCTCAAAGGCGGTGGGACCAACAACATCCTCCTGGCCCTTTTAAAGAGGGAGCAGAGAATTGTGTGACCATTAAAAAAAGATCTTAACACATCATTTGAAATGGGCAACTCCCTGAGGAGGAAGAGGAAAATGTATCCCAAATTTTTAAAAAAGGGAGACAAAACATAAGCAAAAAAACACGACCGTATCCAACATGATAGTAGCAGGTCAGGAGAAGATCATCAGGGGGAGAGTGGTGGAGCAACCTGGAAAGAAAAAATTAAAATTTTGACAACCACAGGGTTTTTTTATGACAAGGGAAAACCAGAAGTAAGACAAGAGAGAGAGGGGTGGATCGACTGCTTTTTCTTTTGGCTGAAAAGAAGGCCCCTTTCGCCCAAATTCCTCAAAAGGGGTTACTGAAAAACTAGAGGATCAGGCACACATAACAGGAAAGGACTAAAAGGGATCGGGAATACCACAGGGGGGAACAACGAGTCAGGGTACGTGACGAGGTGTCAGAGGGGCGCCTGTGACAAGGGGGGTTTTTTCCAGGGGGTCAGCCCCTGGGACCTGGGGCTGTTTTTGGGTATATGTGAACACATAAGGGAAGGAAAGACTCAGAAGTGCCTTTTTTTGCGATATTGAAGTTAATGGAAGAATCAAATCGGATGGGATCGGGCAGGACTACAAAGAGCCTGGACAACTACAAGCCTGGTCCACAACTGCTCCTTGATTTAAAACCCTGCCAAATGCAAAGTCTGAAAAAATTTGGGAAAGGGGCAAAAAGACCGCAGACCAATATATTTTTTAGAGGGCCAAAGACGCAAACCTCCTCAAGGAAAAAGATCTGGGGTGAGTAAAACACCGAGCAATTTCCTGAGGCCCCACATCAATCAATAACGTTTTCAGATACGGGCTCCTGCAAACCTCGTACTTTTTTTCCATAACCTCATAAGGATTCTTTTCAAGCCCCTCTGTAACCATTTTAACGTCACCCCCTACGGAGTATCAGCACCATTTTTTGGAACCACACCTAGTCAAGCACGTGGGAAAAAACTAAGAAAGGCAAAGGTTTGCAACAAGACTACCCCCCAAGCTCGGGGATTGCCCCTACGAAGAAAGGTTAAAGGAAACGGGCCTGACGACACGGGGAGACAGGAGGGTCAGGGAGACATGATAACGACATATAAAATACTCCCGGGAATAGAAAAAGGTGGACAAAGACGGGATGTTCCAGAGAGGGACACAGACACAGGGGTACAATTGGAATTTTAAGACTCAGATGAACAAAGGGAATGTTAGGAAGTTTTTCTTCAGTCAAAGGAAAGGGAATAGCCTAGAAAGCCCAAAGGGGGGGGGAAAAAAATTTTTTTTTAGGGGAAAAAAAAGGGGCAGGGAGAAAGGACCTAGTAGCAAACAGCGAAGAGGCGGGCCAAATATGAAATCGGCCCCTGCAACCACAAAAGGTGGGTAAAAAGGGGAAAAAAATTTTTCAACCCCAAAAAACACAAAACACCAAAAAACCCCCAACACAAAAACACAACACACAAAAACCACAAAAAACACACAAAAACACACACAACACACACACACCACATACAACCAAAAACACAACACACAACAAAAAAAACCCCCACACCCAAAACCAAAAAACCCCCCAAAACACCCCACAACAACAACAAAACACAACAACAAACAACCCCCAACCCCAAAACACCCACACACCAAAACAACAAAACATAACACACACACAAACCCCCCCCCCAAAAACCCCACACACACCAAAACAAACACACAACCCACACACACACCCAAACACACACCAAAACAAACACAAACCCCCCCACACAACAAACCCAAACAACACAAAACAAAAACACACACACATAACACCCACACACAACAAAAACACAACCCAAAAAACACACACCACACAACCCCCCCAAAACACACACAAACACACCCAAAAAACACCCAAAAAACAAAACTTACCAACACACACCAAAAAACCAAAAAAAAAACACCCCTTTTCCCAAAAAAAAAAAACAAAAAAAACTTCACCCCAAAAAAAACAACAAACAACCGGGCCAAACCCAAACCCCCAAAACAAAAAATCCCCAAATTTTTCAAAACCCCAAATCAAAAAACAAAAAAAACAAAAAAAATTTTTTTTTTTTTTTTTTTTTAAAAAAAAAAAATAAAAAAAAAAAAAAAAAAAACCAAAAAAAACCCTTTTGGGGAAAATAAGGGAAACTCAAAGGGGGGGGAAAGGGGGGGGGGGTTAAAGGGGGAAAAGGGGGGGGGGGGGCGGGTAAGGGGGGAAAAAGGGGGGGTGGGGGAGGGGGGGGGGGAAAAAAAGGGGGGGGGAAGGGGGGGGGGGCCCGGGCCCCCCCCCCGGGGGGGGGGGGGGGGAGGGGGGAAAAGTCCCTAAGAAAAAAGGAAAATTAACGGCGCCCCCAAAAGGGAAATTTGGAATTGCAAAAAAGGGGGGGGGGAAAGGGGGGGGGAAAGAACAGGAAGGGGGAGGGGAGAAAGGGGGGCGGGGAGAAAAAGAGAAAAAAAGGGGGGGGGAAAAAAAAAGGAAAGAGGGAAAAAAAAAAAAGGGGAAAAGGGGGGAAGGGGAAGGAGGAAAAGAAAAAAAGGAAAGAGAGGAAAAAAAAGAAGGGGAGAGGAAAGAGGGTTTTTTAAAAAAAGGGGGGGGGCCTTTGGGAAAACCGGGGCCGGAACCATTGGGAGTAACCCCGTGGGAAACCCCACCCAACCCAACCTAACCCACCTTTAAACCCCACCCCCCAACCCCCAACCCCCTAACCCCCACCTAAACCCCCAACCCACCTTTACAAACCCCACCCAAAAAAACACCACCAAAACTTCAAACAACCAAAACAGGGATTGTGGACCTTTTGAAAAATGGGGCCTTACAACCAGGGGTTTTGGGACCTTTTGGGAAAACCCCCCTTGCCAAAAAAACCCTACCTGAGTTCTTAAAATGGGCCCCCCCAAAGGGGGGGGACCCAAAAAAAACCTTTGGGGGGGGGGGGGGGCGCCGCGCCATCCCCGGGGGGGGGGGGAGATTGGGGGTGGGAATAAGTCCGCTTAATTGACTTAATACGGTGATGGATATTTATCAGGCGTCACCAATAGCGGCCAGCCTTGTGAATTGCACGAGGGGGGAGGGGGGAGGGGAGGGAGGGGATTGAAGGACGAGGGAGGGGGAGGAGGAGGGGAGGGACGGGGACGGAGGAGAGAGAGAGAGAGAAGAGAGGGGAGAGAGAGAGAGGAAAGAGAGGAGAGAGAGAGAGAGAGAGAGAAAAGAGAGAGAGAGGGGAAGACAGAGAGAGAGAGAGAGACAGAGAGAGAGAGAGAGGGGAGAGAGAGAGAGAGAGAGAGAGAGAGAGAGAGGAGAGAGGAGGAGAGAGAGGGGAGAGAGAATCCTTGATCCTTCAATATCCAATTCCCTGACGGGGAACCTTATGTGGAACCTTGGAGCCTTATGGAACCATTTGGGACCTCGTGGAACCTCGTGGAACCTCGTGGGACCTCGTGGAACCTCGTGGAACCTCGTGGAACCTCGTGGGACCTTGGGGAAAACCTCGTGGGACCTCGTTGGAACCTCGGTGGAACCTCGTGGAACCCGTGGGATCTCGTGGACCTCGTGGAACCTCGTGGGACCTTGTTGATTTTTTATGGAACCTTTTGGTATCTTGTAGAATATTATGTCACCTTGTGGGACCTTATGGAACTTCATGGGACTTTGTGGGTTTTTGTGGGACCTTATAGAATTTCATGGGACCTTGTGGGACCTTATAGAACTTCATGGGACTCTGTGGGACTTTATGGATCCTTATGGGTCCTTGTGGGACCTTGTGGGAGCATACACCTAACTAGCCAGGAACTAACCACTATCCTGAGAATTTTACTTAAGACATCGGCCGTCTCCCACCAAGGCGGGGGTGACCCGAAAAAGAAAAACTTTCACCATCATTCGCCCCCATCACTGTCTTGCCAGAAGGGTGCTTTACACTACAGTTTTTAAACTGCAACATTAACACCCCTCCTTCAGAGTGCAGACACTGTACTTCCCATCTCCAGGACTCAAGTCCGGCCTGCCGGTTTCCCTGAACCCCTTCATAAATGTTATTTTGCTCAACTCCAACAGCACGTCAAGTATTAAAAAACCATTTTCTCCTTCACTCTATCAAAACACGCTCACGCATTCCTGCTGGAAGTCCAAGCCCCTCGCACACAAAACCCTCCTTATACCCCCTCCCTCCAACCTTTTCCTAGGCCGACCCCTACTCCGCCTTCCCTCCATTACAGATTTATACACTCTCGAAGTCATTCTATTTCGTTCCATCCTTTCTACATGTCCAAACCATCTCAATAACCCCTCCTAATCTCCAAACTACGGATTCTCTGCATTTATATTCACCCCAAACACATTGGCGATACATGAAGGGAAAAGGGAAATCCCCGGGAGATGCGAGGAAGACGCGGAAGAAGGAGCAGTTGTAACCAGACAAGGTATTAGATATGTGTACAATATGTGGGTGTCTTTATTTGTAGACGTTTCGCCCATCCGGTGGATTTGTCAATGCAAGGACGTAACGTGAAGACTTTAGAACTATATAGAAAAGATGAGGCAATTAGTTCCTCATGTCGTAAACCTACTGGACCGTGCTAGGCTGGTTCTTGCTAGGCTGGTTCTTGCTAGGCTGGTTCTTGCTAGGCTGGTTCTTGCTAGGCTGGTTCTTGCTAGGCTGGTTCTTGCTAGGCTGGTTCTTGATAGGTTGGTTCTTGCTAGGCTGGTTCTTGATAGGCTGGTTCTTGCTAGGCTGGTTCTTGATAGGCTGGTTCTTGATAGGCTGGTTCTTGATAGGTTGGTTCTTGCTAGGCTGGTTCTTGATAGGGGTTTGGTTTTTTTGCTAGGGGGTGGTTCTTGATAGGCTGGGTTTTTGCTAGGCTAGTTTTTTGATAGGGTTTGGTTCTTGCTAGCTGGTTCTTGATAGGTTGGTTTCTTGCTAGGCTGGTTCTTGATAGGTTGGTTCTTGCTAGGGAGGTTCTTTGATAGGTTGGTTCTTGCTAGGTGGTTTCTTGATAAGGTTGGTTCTTGCTAGGCTGGTTCTTGATAGGTTGGTTCTTGCTAGCCTGGTTCTTTATAGGGTTTGGGTTCTTGCTAGGCTGGTTCTGCTAGGGTGGTTCTTGCTAGGCTGGTTCTTGTAAAGGCGGTTCTTGCCTAGGCTGGTTCTTGCGAGGCTGTCCATGCTAAAGGCTTTGGGCCATTTCAGGCTGGTTCTTGCTAGGCTGGTTCTTGCTAGGCTGGTCCCTGTTCCCGGGTTTTTTGATCCTGCTTGGATCTCAGGGCAAAGCTGCTTCCCTGGATGGACCTGCCCGCCTAGGCTCAACCAGTGCCTGCTTCTCTGCTAGACTGGACCTGGGCCCAGACCTACCTGGACCTAAACCCGGACCTGCTTGGACCTCCCCGGTCTGCCTGGGCTTGCTTAGACCTGCTGGACCTGCCTGAACCTGTCGGACATGCCTGGGCCTGCTGACCTGCCTGGACATGCCTGGACATGCCTCCCTCTTCTGATAACATATCCTCGGTCACGGGCAGCTATGTCAAGCCTAAATTATATATATATATATATATATATATAATATATATATATATGTGTGTGTGTGTGTGTGTGGTGTGTGTGTGTGTGTGTGTGTGTGTGTGTGTGTGTGTGTGTGTGTGTGTGTGTGTGTGCGTGAAATTAAGATGTGGGAATTTTAGGAAAAGGGTGGGTGAGAGGGAAGGACTGAGAGGTAGAGAGAGGGAGGAAGCAGTGTTATACACACACACACACACACACACACACACACACACACACACACACACACACACACACACACACACACACACACACACACACACACACACACACACATACAAGGCTGGTGGTAACTGGATCATAGTCATGATTGTTAGTGTGACGCCTTTGTTTAGTGGCACTGGTGGCCCCCCCTCTCTCTCTCCCCCTTCCCTATCTCCCATTTCCCTTTCCATCTCCCTTTCCCCTCTCCCTCTCTCCTTCCTACAAAATCCTTCCACCCCTCTACTTTTAGACATTTCTAACTCCGTAACGCCTCTAATTATTCTCCCCAACCCCTTCCTATGCCCTTTCTCCCTTCCCCTCCTCCCCATGTTCCCTTTCGTTACTTCCGCCTCTCCCTTCACCACTTCCCTGCCACCTCCCCTTCCCACACAGTCTTTCCCTGCCACTAATTCCCCTTTACTCTCCCTCCCTCTTCCTCCCTCTCTCCCTCCCTCTGTCTCTCCTCCCTCTCTCTCTCCCTCCCTCCTTCTCTCCCTCTCTCCCTTAGCCAACCATTATCATCCTTCTCCCTGTCTCCTCTTCAGTATGCTGCCGAATTTTATTCTGTTTCTTAACCTAACACATCCTCCATCCCCAAACCATCTCCATCCAAGCCATCCTCCATCCCAAGCCATCCTCCATCCCAAGCCATCCTCCATCCCAAGGGCCCTCCTCCTCCCCAAACCATCCTCCATCCCAAGCCATCCTCCATCCAAGCCATCCTCCATCCCCAAACCATCCTCCATCCCAAGCCCTCCTCATCCCAAACCATCCTCCATCCCAAGCCATCCTCCATCCCAAGCCATCCCCCCATCCCCCAAACCATCCATCCATCCCAAGCCATCCCCATCCCAAGCCATCCTCCATCTCAAGCCATCCTCCATCCAAGCCATCCTCCATCCCAAGCCATCCTCCATCCCAAGCCATCCTCCATCCCAAGCCATCCTCCATCCCAAGCCATCCTCCATCCAAGCCATCCTGCATCCCAAGCCATCCTGTTCCCCAAAAAACCCTCCTGCAACCCCAAGCCATCCTCTATCCCAAGCCATCCTCCATCCAAGCCATCCTCCATCCCAAGCCATCCTCCATCCCAAGCCATCCTGCATCCCAAGCCATCCCCCATCCCAAGCCATCCTCCATCCCAAGCCATCCTCCTCCCAAAGCCATCCTCCCCTGGGAAACTTACCTCCCCTTCTCCCCTACCACTTGTCCCCTCCCTCAACAATTCCCTGTTTCACCCCCACTGTTTTGGCAGTAATCTCCCCGCCCTCCTGCTCTTCCTCCCCGCCACTTCCGTTACGTCACTTCCGGGGTGGCATCCCAGCTCGCTCATTGGCTCTTACCTCCGATTGCCTATTTGCGCGAGTTAACTCCCCGCGGGCAAAAAGTGGGGAGACGAACTGAGTTTTTTCCCAGACAGGGAACTTCTGGGGAAAAAATTGCTCTTTCGTGGTTAGGGAATTTTTTTTTTCGTCAGGGGAATTTTTTTTAAAAGGGTCTAGGATTTTTTCCCCTAACAGGGGAGAAAAAATTCCTAAACGGGAATTTTCCCTAATTCATGCAAGACCAGGGGGGGAATATGTAATTATTATTATTATTATTATTATTATTATTATTATTATTATTATTATTATTAATATTTTATTATTATTATTAATATTATTTATTATTATTATTATTATTATTATTATTATTATTATTATTATTATTATTATTATTAATATCATTATTATTATTATTATTATTATTATTATTATTATTATTATTATCTTTTTTATTATTATTATTATTAATATCTTATTATTATTATTATTATTATTATTATTAATATCTTATTATTAATATTATATTATTTTTATTAATATCATTAAATTTTTTTATTATTATTATTATTATTTATTATTATTATTATTATTTATTATTATTATTTTTATTAATTTTTTATTATTTTTAATATCATTATTTATTATTATTATTATTATTATTTATTATTATTAATATCATTATTATTATTATTAATTCATTTTTTTTATTATTATTATTTATTATTATTATTATTATTATTTTTATTATTATTATTAATATTATTATTATTATTATTATTATTATTTTATTATTATTATTATTTTAATATCATTATTTTATTATTTATTATTAATTATTATTATTATTATTAATATCATTTTTATTATTATTATATATTATTATTATTATTATATCATTATTATTATTATTATTTTTAAATTTTTTATTATATTTTATTATATTATTATTTTTATTAATTATTTTAAATATTTTTACATTTCTTCTTATTATTGTTAATATTTTAAATACAATCATTATAATTATTATATTTTATTATTATATTATTACTGTATAATTATCCCTTATTAACATTTCAACAGGAAGCGCTGTATAATAACTCAGAGATTTACAATAAAATAACATTGAGAAATAAAATCACTGGTGTAGACTCTTGGACATATTACCAGCTCTTAAATGTCAGTAATTAATTATTGTTGTACTGTTACGATACTGTTGTACTGTTACGATATTGTTGTACTGTTACGATACTGTTGTACTGTTACGATATTGTTGTACTGTTACGATACTGTTGTACTGTTACGATATTGTTGTACTGTTACGATACTGTTGTGCAGTTACGATATTGTTGTGCAGTTACGATACTGTTGTACTGTTACGATATTGTTATACTGCTACGATATTGTTGTACTGTTACGATACTGTTGTACTGTTACGATATTGTTGTATAGTTACGATATTGTTGTACTGTTACGATATTGTTGTACTGTTACGATACTGTTGTACTCTTACGATATTGTTATACTGCTACGATATTGTTTGTACTGTTACGATACTGTTGTACTGTTTTCATATTTTTGGTTGTATAGTTACGATTTGTTGTACTGTTTCGATATTGTTGTACTGTTACGATACTGTTGTACTGTTACATATTGTTGTGCAGTTACGATTTCTGTTGGGGCAGTTACGATATTGTTGTACTGTTACGATACTGTTGTGGAGTTACGATATTGTTGTACTGTTACGATACTGTTGTACTGTTACGATATTGTTGTGCAGTTATGATATTGTTGTACTGTTACGATATTGTTGTACTGTTACGATATTGTTGTACTGTTACGATATTGTTTTAAATGTTACGAATTGTTGTACTGTTACGATACTGTTGTGCAGTTACGATATTGTTGTGCAGTTACGATACTGTTGTACTGTTACGATATTGTTATACTGCTACGATATTGTTGTACTGTTACGATACTGTTGTACTGTTACGATATTGTTATACTGCTACGATATTGTTGTACTGTTACGATACTGTTGTACTGTTACGATATTGTTATACTGCTACGATATTGTTGTACTGTTACGATACTGTTGTACTGTTACGATATTGTTGTATAGTTACGATATTGTTGTACTGTTACGATATTGTTGTACTGTTACGATACTGTTGTACTGTTACGATATTGTTGTGCAGTTACGATACTGTAGTGCAGTTACGATATTGTTGTACTGTTACGATACTGTTGTGGAGTTACGATATTGTTGTACTGTTACGATACTGTTGTACTGTTACGATATTGTTGTACTGTTACGATACTGTTGTGCAGTTACGATATTGTTGTGCAGTTACGATACTGTTGTACTGTTACGATATTGTTATACTGCTACGATATTGTTGTACTGTTACGATACTGTTGTACTGTTACGATATTGTTATACTGCTACGATATTGTTGTACTGTTACGATACTGTTGTACTGTTACGATATTGTTATACTGCTACGATATTGTTGTACTGTTACGATACTGTTGTACTGTTACGATATTGTTGTATAGTTACGATATTGTTGTACTGTTACGATATTGTTGTACTGTTACGATACTGTTGTACTGTTTCGATATTGTTGTGTCAGTTACGATACTGTTGTGCAGTTACGATATTTTTGTCTGTTACGATACTGTTGTGGAGTTACGATATTTGTTGACGTTACGATACTGTTGTTGTTACGATATTGTTGTACTGTTACGATAAATGTTTGCGTTACGATATTGTTGTGCAGTTACGATACTGTTGTACTGTTACGATATTGTTATACTGCTACGATATTGTTGTATTGTTACGATACTGTTGTACTGTTACGATATTGTTATACTGCTACGATATTGTTGTACTGTTACGATACTGTTGTACTGTTACGATATTGTTATACTGCTACGATATTGTTGTACTGTTACGATACTGTTGTACTGTTACGATATTGTTGTATAGTTACGATATTGTTGTACTGTTACGATATTGTTGTACTGTTACGATACTGTTGTACTGTTACGATATTGTTGTATAGTTACGATATTGTTGTACTGTTACGATATTGTTGTACTGTTACGATATTGTTGTACAGTTACGATACTGTTGTACTGTTACGATATTGTTGTACAGTTACGATATTGTTGTACTGTTACGATATTGTTGTACTGTTACGATATTGTTGTACTGTTACGATATTGTTGTACTGTTACGATATTGTTATACTGTTACGATATTGTTGTATAGTTACGATATTGTTGTACTGTTACGATATTGTTGTACAGTTACGATATTGTTGTACTGTTACGATATTGTTGTACTGTTACGATACTGTTGTACTGTTACGATATTGTTGTATAGTTACGATATTGTTGTACTGTTACGATATTGTTGTATAGTTACGATATTGTTGTACTGTTACGATATTGTTGTACAGTTACGATATTGTTGTACTGTTACGATATTGTTGTATAGTTACGATATTGTTGTATAGTTACGATATTGTTGTATAGTTACGATATTGTTGTATAGTTACGATATTGTTGTATAGTTACGATATTGTTGTATAGTTACGATATTGTTGTACTGTTACGATTTTGTTTGTACTGTTACGATATTGTTGTTTCTGTTACGATATTGTTGTATAGTTACGATTTTTGTTTGATAGTTACGATATTGTTGTATATTACGATATTGTTGTATAGTTACGATATTGTTGTATAGTTACGATATTGTTGTACTGTTACGATATTGTTGTATAGTTACGATATTGTTGTACTGTTACGATACTGTTGTACTGTTACGATATTGTTGACTGTTTTTCGATACTGTTGTACTGTTACGATATTGTTGTACTGTTACGATATTGTTGTACAGTTACGATATTGTTGTACTGTTACGATATTGTTGTATAGTTACGATATTGTTGTACTGTTACGATACTGTTGTACTGTTACGATATTGTTGTACTGTTACGATATTGTTGTACTGTTACGATACTGTTGTACTCTTACGATACTGTTGTACTGTTACGATATTGTTGTATAGTTACGATATTGGGTTTTACTGTTACGATAATGTTGTATAGTTACGATATTGTTGTACTGTTACGATATTGTTGTACTGTTACGATATTGTTGTACTGTTACGATACTGTTACGATATTGTTGTACTGTTACGATACTGTTGTACTGTTACGATATTGTTGTACTGTTACGATATTGTTGTACTGTTACGATATTGTTGTACTGTTACGATATTGTTGTACTGTTACGATATTGTTGTACTGTTACGATATTGTTGTACTGTTACGATATTGTTGTACTGTTACGATATTGTTGTACTGTTACGTATTGTTGTAAATGTTTCGATATTGTTTACTGTTCGATATTTGTTGTCTTTACGGATATTGTTGTACTGGTACGTATTGTTTGTACTGTTACGATATTGTTGTATAGTTACGATATTGTTGTATAGTTACGATACCTGTAATATTTGATTATTATAGCGTACAATATGTGTCAGTATGTTTTAAACTCTCTCTGTCGTACCTACTCTCTGTCGTACCTACTCTCTGTCGTACCTACTCTCTGTCGTACCTACTCTCTGTCGTACCTACTCTCTGTCGTACCTACTCTCTGTCGTACCTACTCTCTGTCGTACCTGCTCTCTGTCGTACCTGCTCTCTGTCGTACCTACTCTCTGTCGTACCTACTCTCTGTCGTACCTTCTCTCTGTCGTACCTGCTCTCTGTCGTACCTACTCTCTGTCTTACCTACTCTCTGTCGTACCTTGTCTCTGTCGTACCTGCTCTCTGTCGTTCCTGCTCTCTGTCGTACCTACTCTCTGTCGTACCTACTCTCTGTCGTACCTACTCTCTGTCGTACCTACTCTCTGTGTACCTACTCTCTGTCGTACCTACTCTCTGTCGTACCTACTCTCTGTCGTACCTACTCTCTGTGTACCTGCCCCTCTGTCGTACCTACTCTCTGTCCCTACCTACTCTCTGTCGTACCTACTCTTGTCGTACCTATTCTCTGTCGTACCTACTCTCTGTCGTACCTTTCTCTGTCGTACCTGCTCTTGCGTACCTACTCTCTGTCGTACCCCTCTCTGTCGTACCTCTCTCTGTCGTACCTATTCTCTGTCGTACCTACTCTCTGTTGTACCTTCTCTCTGTCGTACCTACTCTCTGTCGTACCTACTCTCTGTCGTACCTACTCTCTGTCGTACCTACTCTCTGTCGTACCTACTCTCTTCGTACCTACTCCTGTCGTACCTACTCTCTGTCGTACCTCTCTCTGTCGTGCCTACTCTCTGCCTACCTATTCTCTGTCGTAAAATTTCTCTGTCGTACCTATCTCTGTCGTACCTGCTCTCTGTCGTACCTGCTCTCTGTCGTACCTACTCTCTACGTACCCACTCACTGTCGTACCTACTCTCTGTCGTACCTACTCTCTGTCGTACCTACTCTCTGTCGTACCTACTCTCTGTCGTACCTTCTCTCTGTCGTACCTACTCTCTGTCATACCTACTCTCTGTCGTACCTACTCTCTGTTGTTACCTCTCTCTGTCGTACCTTACACTCTGTCGTACCTACTCTCTGTCGTATACTACTCCCTCTGTCGTACCTACTCTCTGTGTACCTACTCTCTGTCGATACCCACTCTCTTTTCGTACCTACTCCTCTGTCGTACCTACTCTCTGTCGTACCTACTCTCTGTCGTACCTACTCTCTGTCGTACCCTACTCTCTTTCGTACCTTCCCCTCTGTCGTGCCTACTCTCTGTCGTACCTATTTTCTGTCGTACCCTATCTCTGTCGTACCCATTCTCTGTCGTACCTGCTGCTCTGTCGTACCTCTTTTCTGTCGTACCTACTCCTTTTCGACTTTCTCACTGTCGTAAACCGCTCTCTGTCGTACCTGTCTCTGTCGTACCCACTCTCTGTCATACCTACTCTCTGTCGTACCTTCTCTGGGCTTAAACCCATTCTCTGTCATACCTACTCTCTGTCGTACCTTCTCTCTTCGTACACTTCTCTGTGATTCCTACTCCTCTGTGTACCCTACTCCCTGTCGTACTACTCTCTGTGATTTCTACTCTCTGTCGTACCTACTCTCTGTCGTAACTACTCTTGTCGTCCTACTCTCTGTCGTCCTACTCTCTGCCTTTTTGCTTGGCGCTTAAGTGGGGTGAAGAATCACTCTTGCCCAATCTGAAATAGTCTGCAATCATTTCTTGTGCCCATTCATGGGACCATTTTTACTGGTTGAAATATCTTGTAAAACTTTCACCAGGTTTTGTCACTAATGCCCCACATTCGCTGGATGGGGAAAATCTAAGTGGGAATCCAAATTGTAGATTTTAAGTGACATGTTACATTCCTTGATGGGGTTTTCTGTCAGTTCTTCATAGTTGACTTTCCTTCTTTCCTGAGGAAATCCCCTTTTCCACTAACTCGAATGCTTACAAAGCAGCTTTCCCTTCCCTATGAAGGTCCTGATTCAAAGCACGTCTTTAAGAAGCTCTCGAATCTGAGGAACATTGAAGATTCCCTCTCTTATCTTAGCCTCGCTCAGTGAGGGGAATTTTGATGTTAAATTCTTGGATCCCCAACTGGATTTGTCCATAGCCTTTACGAAGTTTTTCATGAGTCTCAGTATTATGTGTAGTGGTGGTAGCAAAATTTTGTTTGGTTCAATGAGAGGTGAATGTTGAACATTTTTCATCCCAGGCTCCAGTGACTGACGAGGTGGCCAGTCTCTCCTGATGTAGTAGGAACCTCTTGCACGGCTGTACCAGTCTCAGGTTCCAATGACTGACGAGGTGGCCAGTCTCTCCTGATGTAGTGGGAACCTCTTGCACGACTATGCCAGTCTCAGGTTCCAATGACTAACGAGGTGGCCAGTCTCTCCCGATGTAGTGGGAACCTCTTGCACGACTATGCCAGTCTCAGGTTCCAATGACTGACGAGGTGGCCAGTCTCTCCCGATGTAGTGGGAACCTCTTGCACGACTATGCCAGTCTCAGGTTCCAATGACTGACGAGGTGGCCAGTCTCTCCTGATGTAGTGGGAGCCTCTTGCACGACTGTACCAGTCACATAGAAAGCAGCAGCACTTGGTGTAAAGTGTGTTTATCTAAGATAATCACCTGCCTTTCACCTCATAATATATAGTTGGACATCACAACCACCTTCTATGTCTGCTGGAACAATAATGAAGGTCAGTCAGACTGTGAGTGTTGTAAGAAACACACTGACACAAGCCTGTAAGAAACACACTCCCAGAAGCCTGTAAGAAAACACACCTGCCACAAGCCTGTAAGAAACACCCTGCCACAAGCCTGTAAGAAACACACTGTCACAAGCCTGTAAGAAACACACTTCCACAAGCCTGTAAGAAACACACTGTCACAAGCCTGTAAGAAACACACTGCCACAAGCCTGTAAGAAACACACTGCCACAAGCCTGTAAAAAACACACTGTCACAAGCCTGTAAGAAACACCCTGCCACAAGCATGTTGGAACCTGTTGACACGTAGGTGTACATATTGAAGAATAAACCTAACAAGCAATTATAACCTTTATATTCATTATCAGTGACCTAAAATTAGCTGGAAATTGCAACTCTGGTCTAAGAGTGTAATAAATATCGATACACAGATGAAATATTCCCAACGATTATATATATATAAATATATATATATATATATATATATATATATATATATATATATATATATATATATAATATATATATATATAATATATATATATATATATATATATATACCATGGTGGTGAGGGGGGTAGAAAGGGTGACTGCCCCTTCCTCCTCCTCCCGGTCCCCCTCCCTCCTTCTGATAGATGGGAATGCCCCAGCATCTAGGTGGCTAGGTAATGTGTGTCCAGGATGGTGCTGTCTGTCTGGGCTAGGATGACAGCAAGGTAACTGGCTATGACAACTACCACCACAACTATCATCACTACCACCACAACTATCACCACTTCCACAAATGCCACTACCACCACAACTATCACCACTACCACCACCACAACAATTACCACTGCCACAACTACCATCACAACTATCACCACTACCAATATAACTATCACCACTACCACCACCACCAATACCACTACTACCACCAACACTACTACCACAACTACCACTACCACCACAATTATCACCACCACCACAACACAACATTGGTAGAAAGGAAGCAATACAACACAACACTGGTATAAGGGACACAGTACAACAACACTGGTTCATAATTCCGGGTTGTGTTATCACCACCTCCTCGTTAGTGTTTTTTAGGCAGCTCGCTTAAGTAACCTGGATTTAACACTAGACTTGACACTTTCACGCCACTACCACAATTACCACAATTACTACCACCACCCTCACTACCACCACCACCACTACCACCATCACCACCACTACCACCAC
>NC_069474.1:28150744-28155744 GCF_026875155.1 Cherax quadricarinatus | reverse complement strand
GGGCTGAATGGTACTGCCCTTGATACTGGCCATGTAGTCATAAACTGTAAGGCTGGAGGGGATGTCCCTGGTAGTCAGTAAATGTGGGGCTGATAGTGCTGTTTCCTGGGAGACAGTAAGGGTGAAGTGGAAAGGGGCTGTCCTGGGAGACAGTAATGGTGAAGCTGGAGGTGCTGTCCTGGGAGACAGTAATGGGGAAGCGGAGGGGTCCTGGGAGACAGTAATGGTGAAGCGGAGGTGCTGTCCTGGGAGACAGAAATGGTGAAGCTGGAGATACTGTCCTGGGAGACAGAAATGGTGAAGCTGGAGGTGCTGTCCTGGGAGACAGAAATGGTGAAGCTGGGATACTGTCCGGGGAGACAGTAATGGTGAAGCGGGAGGTGCTGCCCCTGGGAGACAGAAATGGTGAAGCGGGAGATACTGTCCTGGGAGACAAAAAATGGTGAAGCTGGAGATATTGTCCGGGGAGTCGGGAATTATACGCAGGAAGGAATACATATAAATGACCTCATAGGGGACAGGACCATAGTAGGGAAACAAGTTAGTCAAAGATAAGATAAAACCAATATTGCAAACTAAAATACCGCAGGAAAAGCAAACAAGAGGACTCCAATAGCAATAGTGAGGAAAAATTTAAACCAAAAACAACTGGTGGGAGCTCCATTGTTGGTGCTAGGAGGATAGAAGTAAGACAGGGAAACATGCACCAACAGGGAATACAGTCAAAAAAACCCCAAAGCAAGGGGAAACCAAGCCTGTGCACATACTATGCATTTGGGTTATCTGCTGGCATGGGAAATCTGGAAAAACAGTTTGGACTGCAACTATGAACCAAACCCTAGAAAATGCCATGCCCATATGAAAACAGGAAAATGCAAACTCCCTTCCTGTAAGCTTTATCACCCTGAAATTTTGAACCTCTTTCAGTACAGGAAAGACTGTGCTATAACTTAAATTGCCAGGCATAAAAACCATCTAAAGGGAAAAAAAGATACAAAACATCCAGGCCAGGAAAACCTGGGAAAGCCACAGCCACTCAAGAGGGAGAGGTTTTTAGTGCCAGGAAGGAAAAAAAACTGGCGGGAAAATGGCAGAAATCGTACACCAAATCCATCATTCCGGAGTGGAACCACAGTCGATGGCCTCCACTCCAAACCAACAGATACAGATACTAATGCCGGAAAAAAAACCCCCCCCCAGTACCAACAATACCACCAGTCCGATAACATTCTTCTTTGCAAATATACAGGGTCTAAAGCCAGCTACAAACAACAAAATACCTTTCATCCGTGGACTGCTTGCAAGGCAAAGGCAATGTTCGCGGCTTTCACTGAACCCCCAAAAGGATCACTTGGACAACGAAGTATGGATCCCGGTTACAACCTATACAATGTGAACAGAGTGAACAGGCAAAAGGGGGGGGTTTGCCTGTACATTGCAGAGTCACTTGTTTGCACAGAACTGCTTAATGCCCAAAGACGTAGTGGAAGTTTAGCAGTAAAGGTCGAGAACCAAAACCTAGTCATTGTGGTGAAAATCACAAGCCTCCGGATGCAACACCCCAGCAATTCCAGAAAAAGCTGTTAAAAATTGACCACTGTCTGGAAAATCTTCCACACTCCTGCACCCAACATCTTGGCTCCTGGGGATTTTCAACTTAAGGCACCTAAAATGGAGGAATATAGCAAATAATATTGTTGCAGAAATAACACCAGGAGGCAGCTCTGATGAAAACTCACACTCACACGAGCTTTTAAATCTCTGCACAAAATTCAATTAAACCACCAAATAATAGAGCCTACAAGACTGAGAATACACTAAACCTTTCATCTTCACTAACAATGATGATCTGATAAGAAATGTCACCATATCAAAAAAATATACTCAGATCACAACAATAATTGAGGTTCAGACATTATGCATGGAGCCCCCCAGACCGAAAAAAATGAGACTAGTCATGAGGGAGCTTTCCCCAAAATTTCCCAACTTCAATAACAAAAACATAAAGTGGGACCAAGTAAAAAACCAAGTCCAACCGATATAAGCTGGGAAATATACTAAGCAACACAGACCCCCAAACTTATCCTAAACAGTTTAACTCGGTGGCACTCGATGTATGCACAAGGCTTATTCCTCTAAGAAAAAGGAGGATAGAGTAAAATAGAAAGAGACGGGCGCTCCCTTTAACAGGCGACGGAAAAGAATAACAGAGCGGCTAAAAGAGGTCAATATATCTGAAATGCGCAGGGAGACCACGGTCAGAGAAATAGCAAGCATCGAACTTAGCTAAAAGAATCCTTAGGAGTCAGAATCGCGGGAAGAACAAAAGCCATAAATGAAATCGAAAGAAACCCAAAGTATTTCTTCCCTATGCCAAATCAAAATCGAGAACAACGTCCAGTATTGGGCCCCTACTTAAACAAGATGGGTCCACACGATGACAGCAAGGAAATGAGTGAGCTACTCAAATCCCAATATGACTCAGTTTTTAGCAAGCCGCTAACCAGACTGAGAGTCGAAGACCAAAATGAATTTTTTATGAGAGAGCCACAAATTTTGACTAACACAAGCCAAATCCGATGTTATCCTGACGCCAAATGACTTCGAACAGGCGATAAATGACATGCCCATGCACTCTCCCAGGGCCAGACTCATGGAACTCTGTGTTCATCAAGAACTGCAAGAAGCCCCTATCACGAGCCTTTTCCATCCTATGGAGAGGGAGCATGGACACGGGGGTCGTCCCTCAGTTACTAAAAAACAACAGACATAGCCCCACTCCACAAAGGGGCAGTAAAAGCAACAGCAAAGAACTACAGACCAATAGCACTAACATCCCATATCAAAAAAAATCTTTAAAAGGGGTCCTAAAAGCAAGATCACCACCCATCTAGAAACCCATCAGTTACACAACCCAGGGCAAAAATGGGTTTAGAACAGGTCGCTCCTGTCTGTCTCAACTACTGGATCACTACGACAAGGTCCTAAATGCACTAGAAGACAAAAAGAATGCAGATGTAATATATACAGACTTTGCAAAAGCCTTCGACAAGTGTGACCATGGCGTAATAGCGCACAAAATGCGCGCTAAAGGAAAATAACAGGAAAAGTCGGTCGATGGATCTATAATTTCCTCACTAACAGAACACAGAGAGTAGTCGTCAACAGAGTAAAGTCCGAGGCAGCTACGGTGACAAGCTCTGTCCCACAAGGCACAGTACTAGCTCCCATCTTGTTCCTCATCCTCATATCCGACATAGACAAGGATGTCAGCCACAGCACCGTGTCTTCCTTTGCAGATGACACCCCGAATCTGCATGACAGTGTCTTCCATTGCAGACACTGCAAGGCTCCAGGCGGACATCAACCAAATCTTTCAGTGGGCTGCAGAAAACAATATGAAGTTCAACGATGAGAAATTTCAATTACTCAGATATGGTAAACATGAGGAAATTAAATCTTCATCAGAGTACAAAACAAATTCTGGCCACAAAATAGAGCGAAACACCAACGTCAAAGACCTAGGAGTGATTATGTCGGAGGATCTCACCTTCAAGGACCATAACATTGTATCAATCGCATCTGCTAGAAAAATGACAGGATGGATAATGAAACCTTCAAAACTAGGAGGCCAAGCCCATGATGACACTCTTCAGGTCACTTGTTCTATTCTAGGCTGGAATATTGCTGCACTCTAACAGCACCTTTCAAGGCAGGTGAAATTGCCGACCTAGAAAATGTACAGAGAACTTTCACGGCGCGCATAACGGAGATAAAACACCTCAATTACTGGGAGCGCTTGAGGTTTCTAAACCTGTATTCCCTGGAACGCAGGAGGAGAGATACATGATTATATACACCTGGAAAATCCTAGAGGGACTAGTACCAAACTTGCACACGAAAATCACTCACTACGAAAGCAAAAGACTTGGCAGACGATGCACCATCCCCCCAATGAAAAGCAGGGGTGTCACTAGCACGTTAAGAGACCATACAATAAGTGTCAGGGGCCCGAGACTGTTCAACTGCCTCCCAGCACACATAAGGGGGATTACCACAGACCCCTGGCAGTCTTCAAGCTGGCACTGGACAAGCACCTAAAGACAGTTCCTGATCAGCCGGGCTGTGGCTCGTACGTTGGTTTGCGTGCAGCCAGCAGCAACAGCCTGGTTGATCAGGCGCTGATCCACCAGGAGGCCTGGTCACAGACCGGGCCGCGGGGGCGTTGACCCCCGAAACTCTCTCCAGGTAAACTCCAGGTATATATATATATATAATATATATATTATATATAAATATATAAATATATAATATATATATATATATATTTATATATATATATATATAATATATATAATATATATATATATCTCGTGTCGAATAGGTAAAACTTGCGATTTTGGCTTAAATATCAATGTTCTTCTTGCCGAATAAGACAAGTGAAAATTTGTGTATGCAATAATTTCGCAAAAATCATTCTGAACCTTAACGAAAAAAATATATTTCACTGTGTTTGTTTAGTATTAAATTATTGTAAACTTATCTAAAATATGTTTAGTTTGATTAGGCTAAATTAAATTGCACTTGTTATAATAGGTCAGGTAAGTTTTCTAAGGTTCTTTTGGTACAAAATTATTAATTTTTACATTAACATAAATGAAAAATATATATCTTTAGACGTATAAGAGAAAATTTTAGAAAGGATTTAAAATTAAATGAGTTTTTGATAATTGACCAATTTTACCTATTTGACACCACACACACACACCTGTACACCGTGTATGTTAGGCCCATACTGGAGTATGCAGCACCAGTCTGGAACCCACACCTGGTCAAGCACGTCAAGAAGTTAGAGAAAGTACAAAGGTTTGCAACAAGGCTAGTCCCAGAGCTCAAGGGAATGTCGTACGAGGAAAGGTTGAGGGAAATCGGACTGACGACACTGGAGGACAGAAGGGTCAGAGGAGACATGATAACGACATACAAAATACTTCGTGGAA
>NC_069474.1:28100744-28148244 GCF_026875155.1 Cherax quadricarinatus | reverse complement strand
CTGACGTACCTCGTATATGGGGGGTTAAATGATTCTTTGATGACGTTCCTGAATGCTGTTCCTAAGGTGTGTAGACGCTGTGAGCACCTTCCTTGATCCCAGGAGCTGGGAATATGTCTCAGGCATCACTAGCCCAGAGCAATAACACTGGGATGGTGGTCGTGGTGTGTGTCTCGGGGAAGGGGCAGGGGCAGGGGGCAGGGGAAGGGGACAGGGGTAGCAGAGTGCAGGGCAGGGTCAGGGACCAAGGGGCAGCAGGGGGCAGGGTCAGGGACGCAGGAGCAGCAGGGGGTAGGGGCAGTGGCAGCAGGGGGCAGGGCAGGGTCAGGGACCAAGGGGCAGGGGCTGGGGGCATGGAGGAAGGCGCAGCAGGGGGCAGAGGCAGGGGTATATAACGTTACATCAAGACCTCTGCTTCACTAACAGCTCCTCCCTAGTATTACATTGTTGGCGTCGTGAAAAACATTATCCGTGGTAACGCCGGAGGGGAAATGCTCCGCGTTGTTTATGAGAAACTGTAGAAGGTGGTGTGAAAGGCGTCATTGAGGGCGCAGAGAGCTCGTGAAAGCCCACAGTGTTGTGTTCCAAGACCTGCGAAATATCCCCAGCATTCAGACCGCGTTATTACTATTTTTGGCCGCCTCGCCTGGCTCTTTGGGGCCGGTGGAAAAGGCACTGAATGTTCCTCAGTGAACTAGTACCCCTACAGAACCTTCCTCCACGTGCAAGGGGGCTTTTGTGGTGAGTGAGGACAAAGAACCAGCAGCTGCTTGAACGTAGGTTAAAACACTCATGCCTCGGGGGCGCAAATGTCGCCTCAAACCAAGATGGCGGATACGTAAACACAGAGAAACAAAAGACTCGCCGCCAACCTGGGCGTCTCTCCCTCTCTCTCTCCCTGCTCACGGGCCGCTAAGTAGTTCATATTATTATCCATTTTTATATATTGCGGTGGTGGAGGAGACGCTGTGAGTGATAAATGTGGTGGGTGGAGTGACAGTGAAGCCTTCCTCAGCCCACGGCTCATCTCACGAATTTCTAAAAGATCTTCCCACCGGCGCTAGGGCGTTATTTTCTTAATGTCACCTTTGCAAAAATTCACAATCTAGCTGATATATATATATACTTTTTTTCTCGTGTCCTTTAGGGTTTAATTAAGGATGATTGCAGGCGGAGAGACAGTTGCTGGAGGCAATGCCGGCCGAAGGAGGTGACGTTTTGAGGTCTGGTTCTTGTAGGAGGCGCCGAAGAAGAAGTCTGCAATTGAGGAAGCAACATTTCTGTCTGGGATGTGTCCAGAGGGAGACTTACACCAGCAGGAGGAGTGCCCAGAGGGAGGGTATCACCAGCAGGAGTGCCCAGAGGGAGGGTATCACCAGGAGAAAGAGGAGGGGGAGGTACTTCCAGCAGCCACAACATTGTCTACCAGCCTCCAGGCTCTCGTGTCAATTTACCAAGTGCATCTTTAGCTGATGATACCGTGGTAGCGGCTGCTGCTACACGATCCCGGCCATTGTAATCACCGCCACCTGTAACAGTGTTTTACCAACATCACCGGGGGAATTACCACTGCCGCCCCTGGGGTAGGGACCTGAAGAACGGTGCCATCAGCTTCTAAGACACACTGATGACATGATGGCGGCTCCCGGAGGCCCTCCCATCTAACCAGCAGCAAGCCTTTACTCTCCAAAAATAATTCCCCAAGGCTATAATTCAAAGAATGAAAATTCTGTTTTTCTGTGGGTGGGAGAAGATAATGGTGATGATATATTTTTCTGATAATCACTTTCGTGTTCGTAAGACACCGGAAGTCCTATAATTGCGAGGCACGATACAGTGTTGAAATTATATGCTATAATTTGTGTAGTATAAATATAATAAGTGTAATAATTTATATTATTAACGAAATATAGGATAAACATTACTACTGGTCGGAGATTATTATAGACGGTTAATGTTTATATGTTGTAGATGATGGTTATATGTCTTAGATGTATATAATGATGTGATATACATTGTTGAAGATATAAAAGTTAGGGTATTCTACCACCACTACCACCACTACCACCACTACCACCATCAACCACCACTACCACCACTACCACCACTACCACCACTACCACCACTACCACCATCCCCACTACCACCAACAACCACCATCCCCACTACCACCACTATCACCACCATCACCACTACCACCACTACCACCATCACCATTACCAACCATCACACCACCATCACACCACTACCCAACCCACAACCACCACTACCACCACTAACCCACCACTACCACCACTCACACACCACTACCACCATCAACACTAACCATCACCACTACCACCATCAACACCATCCCACTACCACCACATACACCTACCACTCACCACTACCACCATCATACCATACCAATCACCACTACACCATCAACCACCATCACCACTACCACCATCATCAACCACCATCACCACCATACCCACCACATCACCACCATCACCACTACCACCACTACCACCTCACATTACCACCATCAACCTACCATCCACCACTACCCACCATCAACACCATACACCATCTACCACCATCACCATAACCCCATCAACCACCATCACCACTACCACATCAACACCATCACCACTACCACCACAACCACCTCACTACTTACCACCATCAACCCCATCACCACTACCAAATCAACCCCACCACCACAACCTTACCACCATCCACTACCACCATCACCACCTATAACCCCATTTATACCACCAATCCCACTACCCCTTCAAAACACTACCAGCCCCGTAACCCCCGACGCATCACAAGGTGAATAAGCCCCCTTCACTTTGCCACCCCCTAACGTCACTACGATTGGCATCAGCGGTCCCCACTAAGGTAGGGGGATGGTACTTGAACATCCCCCACCCCGGTTCCTCCACCCCCTCCCCACCTTGAAAAAGGGACATTATGCAAATAGTGTGGTGGTAGTATAGGATGAGGGGAGGGGAACAGTAAAGGATAAGGAGAGGGGAGGGAGCGGAAATAAATGAATTGTAAAAGAGATGTGAAAGGAGAGATAGAGTAGTAGGGTGGTAGTAGTAGTAGTAGTGTAGTCGTAGTAGTAGTAGGGTAGTGGTAGTAGTAGTAGTAGTAGTAGTGTAGTGTGAAGTAGTAGTAGTAGTAGTAGTAGTGTAGTAAGTGGTAGTGGTAGTAATAGTGGTAGTGTGTGTAGTAGTAGATAGTGGTAGTAGTAGTAGTAGTAGTAGTAAGTAGTAGTAGTAGTAGTGGTAGTGGTAGTAGTAGTAGTGGTAGTAGTAGTAGTAGTAGTAGTAGTGGTAGTAGTAGTAGTAGTGATAGTGGTAGTAGTACTAGTGGTAGTGGTAGTAGTAGTGGTAGTGGTGGTAGTAGTAGTAGTGGTAGTGGTAGTAGTAGTAGTAGTAGTAGTGGTAGTGGTAGTAGCAGTAGTGGTAGTGGTATAGAGAGATATGTAGTGTGTAAGTAGTAGTAGTAGTAGTAGTAGTGTATGTAGTAGTAGGTAGTGGTAGTAGAGTAGTAGTGGTAGTGGTGTAGTAGTAATAATAGTGGTAGTGGTATAGTAGTAGTAAGTAGTAGTAGTAGTGGTGGTAGTGGTAGTATAGTAGTAGTAGTAGTAGTAGTAGTGGTGTAGTGGTAGTAGTAGTAGTAGTAGTAGTAGTAGTAGTAGTAGTAGTAGTATGGTAGTAGTAGTTAGTAGTAGTAGTATAGTGAGTAGTAGTAGTATGGTGGTAGTAGTATAGTAGTGTATGTAGATGGTAGTGGTAGTAGAGCAGTGGTAGTAGTGAGTAGTAGTAGTAGTAGTAGTAGAGTAGTGGTAGTGGTAGTAGTAAGTAGTAGTGGTAGTGGTAAATAGTAGTAGTAGTAAATAGTAAGTAATATAGTAGTGGTAGTGGTAGTAGTAGTAGTAGTATAGTAGTAGTAGTAGTAGTAGTAGTAGTGTGTAGTGTTAGTAGTTAGTAGTAGTAGTATAGTAGTAGTGGTAGTAGTAGGATAGTAAGTAGTAGTAGTAGTAGTGTGTAGTAGTAGTGGTAGTAGTAGTAGTAGTAGTGGTAGTGGTAGTAGTAGTAGTAGTAGTAGTAGTAGTAGTGGTAGTAGTAGTAGTAGTGGTAGTGAGTGTAGTAGTAGTAGAGTTGTAGTGTAGTAGTAGTAGTGAGTGTAGTAGTAGTAAGTAGTAGTAGTAGTAGTAGTGTGTAGTAGTAGTAGTAGTGTAGTAGTATAGTAGTAGTAGTAAGTAGTGATGTAGTGAGTAGTAGTAGTAGTATAGTAGTAGTGGTAGTAGTAGTAGTGTAGTAGTAGTGAGTGTGTAGTAGTAGTAGTAGTAGTAGTAGTGGTAGTAGTAGTAGTGAGTAGTAGTGAGTAGTAGTAGTAGTAGTAGTATGTAGTAGTAGTAGTAGTAGTAGTGGTAGGTAGTAGTAGTAGTAGTAGTGAGTAGTAGTAGTAGTAGTAGTAGTAGTAGTAGTAGTAGTAGTAGTGGTAGTAGTAGTAGTGAGAAGTGAGTAAGTAGTATAGTAGTAGTAGTAGTAGTTAGTAGTAGTGTGTAGTGGTAGTAGTAGTAGTAGTAGTAGTAGTAGTAGTAGTAGTAGTAGTAGTAGTAGTAGTAGAAGTAGTAGTAGTAGTAGTAGTGGTGGTAGTATTAGTAGTAGTAGTAGTAGTAGTGGTGGTAGTATTAGTAGTAGTAGTAGTAGTAGTAGAAGTAGTAGTAGTAGTAGTAGTAGTAGTAGTAGTAGTAGTAGTAGTAGTAGTAGTAGTAGTAGTAGAAGTAGTAGTAGTAGTAGTAGTAGTAGTAGTAGTAGTAGTAGTAGTAGTAGTAGTAGTAGTAGTAGTAGTAGTAGTATTGGTCAACGTTGGCTAATAGAGTTTAAAGTCTATCTACTACACAAGGGTCATTAAGGCTGCAGGTCACCTGGTCACCACCAGTCAAAATACTTTAATACCTAAAATACTGATTAATGTAAACTACCAGTGTATATACACTGATATACACTGTATATACACTGAGAGATATACATTTCACACTCTACATACACTTCCCACTGTATATACACTGAGAAATGCACTTCCCACTGTATATACACTGTGAAATGCACTTCCCACTGTATATACACTGAGAAATGCACTTCCCACTGTATATACACTGAGAAATGCACTTCCCACTGTAAATACACTGAAGGGATGTCAGGTGTTAAATCATCCGTGAAGGGATGATGATGTCACTAGCATACAACAGCCAAGCTACGTATGATGTAATTAGTACGACCCTGGGTCTGTAAAGCGACCATCAATAGGACGACCCTGGGTCTGTAAAGCGACCATCAATAGGACGACCCTGGGTCTGTAAAGCGACCATCAATAGGACGACCCTGAGTCTGTAAAGCGACCATCAATAGGACGACCCTGAGTCTGTAAAGCGACCATCAATAGGACGACCCTGAGTCTGCAAAGCGACCATCAATAGGACGACCCTGAGTCTGTAAAGCGACCATCAATAGGACGACCCTGAGTCTGCAAAGCGACCATCAATAGGACGACCCTGAGTCTGCAAAGCGACCATCAATAGGACGACCCTGAGTCTGTAAAGCGACCATCAATCGGACGACCCTGAGTCTGTAAAGCGACCAACAATAGGACGACCCTGAGTCTGTAAAGCGACCATCAATAGGACGACCCTGAGTCTGTAAAGCGACCATCAATAGGACGACCCTGAGTCTGTAAAGCGACCATCAATAAGACGACCCTGAGTGTAAAGCGACCATCAATAGGACGACCCTGAGTCTGTAAAGCGACCATCAATAGGACGACCCTGAGTCTGTAAAGCGACCATCAATAGGACGACCCTGAGTCTGTAAAGCGACCATCAATAAGACGACCCTGAGTCTGTAAAGCAACCATCAATAGGACGACCCTGAGTCTGTAAAGCGACCATCAATAAGACGACCCTGAGTCTGTAAAGCGACCATCAATAGGACGACCCTGGGTCTGTAAAGCGACCATCAATAGGACGACCCTGAGTCTGTAAAGCGACCATCAATAGGACGACCCTGAGTCTGTAAAGCGACCATCAATAGGACGACCCTGAGTCTGTAAAGCGACCATCAATAGACAATGTTCACTTGATCTAAGTGGACGCTGACAATGTTCACTTGATCTAAGTGGACGCTGACAATGTTCACTTGATCAGTCTTATTAGGTGCCAGTATAACTTCACCACACCCCCATTATTTTGTTCCCATACCCCCCCTAAGGGGTATGGATGCCCCTGATCTAAGGGGAAGCTGAGGACGATCACAAATATCTTATTTTTCTTGTTATGGGCAGCAGGGCTTAAGTTGTTATTGTCTCTCTGGGTGTTTGGTAGTGGGTGGTGGTGGGTTGTGGGTGGTGGTGGGTGGCGGTGGGTTGTGGGTGGTGGTGGGTGGTGGTGGGTGGTTGTGGGTGGTGGTGGGTGGGTAACAATGGGCTTTGGATGGGTGGTGGTTGCTTAATATATATATATATAATTATATATATATATATATATATATATATATATATATATATATATATATATATATATATATATATATATATATATATATATACAAACACATATCTAGGATAGAAGGATAACGACAGAGGGAGAGATACAGACACAAAGAGACAGACAGAGACAGACAGACAGAGTGCTGGCAAGAGGGCCTCGCCACTTATTATCCACCAACATTATCAAGCATCCTTTACACAACAGACAAAAACGTCCACTTTTCACAACTTTGTCAGTCACACAACAATACAAATATATCCTTCATGCCCGACAAACACTCCATAAACAAAGAGATAAAACACTTCTTTGCGTTTTAAGAATCTCTCATCATTTCCCGCCATATTCTCTCACCTAAACAATTTCGCGCCAAAAAAAAGTAAACAAAAAAAGAGCGGGAAACATAATCACCCGCGCTGACGCGCGTTCGTAATTAAAATTTGTCTCTTTTTACCGGTTTTTCCTCGTCACCAGCAAAGTTCTTAAAGCCATTATCACCTTGTTTGTCGTAATTAATGTTACCTGAGTCTGAGTCGCTGGCGATCATTGGGAAGGAGGCGTTAAGGGATAATATTCTCTTATGAGTCGGGTTGTTAGGACACTTCCCTCTCCGCGTTCGGATGGCTTCACCCGGACGCAACTTCGTCTTCATTCATGCCGAATATTTCTTTTTATCGCCGCTCTCCCTCCGTATTTTTTTCGGCGACTGGGTTTAAAAGGCGATAGTTTCATTAATTTATTCCGTGGAATTATTTTCATAGGTGGATGTTTTCCCTCACACAGAGAATAAATATTTTTGCTCTGAAATTTTCGTTCGGAGGCGCTGGACTGGCTAGGTCTTCAGCCCAACCTCACGTATCTGAGTTCGTCAGTAAATATTTTATTTTTTCTTGTCACGAGAAACGCACACACACACACGCACACATACAGAGAAAGTGCCGAAGTTTGCAACAAAACTAGTCCTGAAGCTAAGGGATATGTCCTACGAGGAGAGGGGAGGGGAGGGGACATGATAACGACATATAAAATACTGAGAGGAATCTACAAGGTGGACAGAGACAGAATGTTCCAGAGATGGGACACAGCAACAAGGGGACACAGCAGCAAGAGGACACAGCAACAAAGGGACACAGCAACAAAGGGACACAGCAACAAGGGGACACAGCAACAAAGGGACACAGCAACAAGGGGACACAAACAACAAGGGGACACAGCAACAAGGGACACAGCAACAAGGGGACACAGCAACAAAGGGACACAGCAACAAGGGGACACAGCAACAAAGGGACACAGCAACAAGGGGACACACAACAAGGGGACACAGCAACAAAGGGACACAGCAACAAGGGGACACAACAACAAAGGGACACAGCAACAAGGGGACACAACAACAAGGGGGACACAGCAACAAAGGGACACAGCAACAAGGGGACACAGCAACAAGGGGACACAGCAACAAGGGGACACAGTAACAAAGGGACACAGCAACAAAGGGACACATCTGGAAGTTGAAGACTCAGATGAGTCACAGGGATGTTAGGGAGTATTTCTTCAGTCACAGAGTTGTCAGGAAGTGGCAAAGTCTGGAGAGTTATGTAGGAGGCAGGATCCATACATAACTTTAAGAAGAGGTACGATAAAACTCATGGAGCAGGGAGAGTTACCTAGTAGCGACCAGTGAAGAGGTGGGGCCAGGAGCTGTGACTCGATCCTTGCAACCACAATTAGGTGAGCACAGGCACAGGAACTACCAAGACGGGGCGATAGTGGAAGATATATACATAGCTTTAAGAATAGGTACAACAGGCCTCACTCAGCCAGGAGAGTGACCAGTAGCAGCCAGTGATCAGGATGGGTCAGGAGCTGTGATTCGACCCCTGCTGCCACAAAGTGGTGAGTACACACACACACAAGAATGGGCACTTATAGAATGCATGGGTACAGAGATGCAGCATCCATGGATACAGAGATGCCAGCATCATGGATACAGATGCAGTACCCATGGATACAGGATGCAGCATCTGATGGATGCAGAGATGCATGCTACCATAGGATACAGAGATGCAGCATCCATGGATACAGAGATGCAGCATCCATGGATACAGAGATGCAGTATCCATCGATACAGAGATGCAGCATCTATGGATACAGAGATGCAGCATCCATGGATACAGAGATGCAGCATCCATGGATACAGAGATGCAGCATCCATGGATACAGAGATGCAGCATCCATGGGTACAGAGACGGCAGCTTATCTCTCAGCTACCCTGGACATCAGTGACATTGTCAGTACAGTTAGAGAGAGAATATGAGTAGATTGCATCTTCCTGGACTATAAGGAGACATTGACCCTGCCTCTCTCTCTCTCTCTCTCTTCTCTCTCTTCTCTCCTTCTCTTCTTCCTCTCCACTTTCGAAAGTGAATTTTTGCGTCCAGTGCGTCCTGAAGGACACCCTTTCCCGTCCACATAATGTTTAAAAATTTTCCCCAACCAAAGGGAATCCTTCCTCCTTCACCCCCTCTCCCTCCCCCACCCCTCCCCTTTTTCCCTCTCCCCATATTTATTCCTTCCCCCTTTTTCCTTCCCCCTTCCCAATTTAATGTTTGCGCCCTCCACCCCCCCCCCCCTTTTTCCCCTCACCTCCCCCCCCTCCTCCCCCTCCCCCCCTCCCTCCTTCCCCTACAATTGAAAATCGATGAAAAAAAAAAAAGTTTTCTGTTGACCTTATGGGGCGTGTTGAGGGAGGGAAGGTGGGGGGGAAGGGGGAGGGAAAGGGGAGGGAGGTGGGAGGGAAGGTGGAGGGAAGGGTGGGGGGAAGGTGAGGGGAAGGTGGGAGAGAAGGTGGGAGGGGAAAGGTGGGAGGGAAAGGGGGAGGGGGGAAAGGGGGGAGGGAAGGTGAGAGGGAAGGTGGGAGAGAAGGTGGGGGGGAAGGTGGGAGGGAAAGGGGGGAGGGGGGTGGGAGGGAAGGTGGGAGGGAAGGTGAGAGGGAAGGTGGGAGGGAGGTGGAAGGGAAGGTGGGAGGAAGGTGGGGCGAAGGTGGGAGGGGAAAGGGGAGAGGGGGTGGGAGGGAAGGTGGAAAGGGGGGTGGGAGGGAAAGGGGGGAGCGAAAAGGTGGGAGGGAAGGGGAGAGGGAAGGGGGGGGGGAAGGTGGGGGGGAAGGTGGGAGGGAAGGTGGGAGGGAAGGTGAGAGGGAGGTGGGAGGGAAAGGGGGGAGGGGAAAGGGGGGAGGGAAGGTGGGGGGAAGGTGGGAGGGAAAAGGGGGGAGGGGGAAGTGAGAGGGGAAAGGGGGGGGAAAGGGGGGGGGGAAGGTGGGGGGGGAAAGGGGGAGCGAAGGTGGGAGGGAAGGGAGAGGGAAGGTGGGGGGGGAAAGGGGGAGGAAAGGGGGGACGGAAAGGTGGGAGGAAAGTGGGAGGGAAAGGGGGGAGGGGAAGGTGGGGGGAAGGTGGGGGGGGGGGAAGGTGGGGGGAAAGTGGTAGGGAAAGGGGGGAGGGAAGGTGGGAGGAAGGGAGGGAGGGAGGGCAGGGAGGGAAGGAGGAAGGAAGGATGGAAGGGAAAGGATGGAAGGAGGGAGGGACGGGGGGAGGGATGGGAGGGAAGGAGGAAGGATCGGATGGAGGGAAGGATGGTGGGAAGGAGGGAGGGAAGGAAAGGGACGAGAAGGAGGGAGGGAAAGAGGGAGGTAAGGAGGGAGGGAAGGAGGGAGGGGGAAAGAGGGGAGCGGAAGGAGGGAGGGAAGGAGGGTGGGAAGGAGGGAGGGAAGGAGGGAGGGAAGGAGGGAGGGGATGGAGGGAGGGAAGGAGGGAAGGGAAGGAGGGAGGGAAGGAGGGAGGGAAGGTAGGAGGAAGAGAGGGAGGGAAGGAGGAGGGAGGGGGAGGGCAAGGAGGTGAGGGAAGCGAGGGAGGGATGGTGGGAGGGAAGGACGGGAGACGAGGGAAGGAGGGAGGGAAGGAGGGAAGGAGGGAGGGGAAGGATGGAGGGATGGTGGGAGGGAAGGAGGGACGGGAGGGAAGGAGGGAGGGAAGGAGGGAGGGAAGGATGAAGGAAGGAGGGGAGGGGATGGTGGAGGGGAAGTGAGGGAGGGAAGGAGGGAGGGAAGGAGGGAGGGAATGAGGGAAAGAAGAGGGAGGGGATGGTGGGAGGGAGGAGGAGGGAAGGAGGGAGGGAATGAGGGAGGGAAGGAGGGAGGGAAGGTGGTTGGGAAGGAGGAAGGAAAGGAGGGGAGGGAAGGAGGGAAGGATAGGATGGGAGGAAGTAGGGATGGAAGGAGGGAGGGATGGAGGGCACGAGAAGGAGGGAGGGAAAGAGGGATGGTAAGGAGGGAGGAAGGAGGGAGGGAGGAAAGAGGGAGGAAGGTGGGAGGGAAGGCAGGGGGGAAGGGGGAGGGAAGGAGGGAGGGAAGGAGGGAGGGAAAGGAGGGGAGGGAAGGAGGGAGGGAAGGACGGAGGGATGGGAGGGAGGGAATGAGGGTGGGGAAGGAGAGATGGAGGGGGGAAGGAGGGAGGGGGAGGAAAGGAGGGAGGAAGGGATGGAGGGAAGGGAGGGAGGGAGGAGGGAGGGGAGGGAGGGAGGGAGGGATAGGAGGAAAGGAAGGATGGAGGGAAGGATGGAGGGATAGGAGGGAGGGCAGGAGGGAGAGAAGGAGGGAGGGAAAGGAGGGAGGTAAGGAGGGTGGGAAGGGAGGGAGGGGAAAGAGGGTGGGAAGGAGGGTGGGAAAAGGAGGGAGGGGATGGAGGGAGGGAAGGGAGGGAGGGCAATGAGGGAGGGAAGGTAAGGAGGAAGGGAAGGTAGGAGGGAAGGAGCGGAGGGGGAAGGAGGGAGGAAGGAGGGAGGGAAAAGGAGGAGAGGAGGAGGGAGGAAAGGAGGGAGGGAAGGAGGGAAGGGATGGTGGGAGGGGAAGGAGGGAGAGTGGGAAGGAGGGAGGGAAGGAGGAGGAGGGAGCGCAAGGCGGGAGGGACTAGGAGGGAGGATGGTGGGAGGGAAGGAGGGAGGGAGGGAAGGAGTGAGGGGGGAGGGAGGGAGGGAAGGAGGTTGGGAAGGAGGAAGGGAAGGAGGGGAGGGAAGGAGGGAGGGAAGGAGGAGGGATGGAGGGTGGTAAGGAGGAGGGAAGGAGGGAGGGAAAGGAGGGAGGATGGAGGGAGGGAAGGTGGGAGGGAAGGGAGGGAGGGAAGGAGGAAGGGAAGGTAGGAGGGAAGGAGGGAGGGAAGGAGGGAGGGAAGGAGGGAGGGAAGGAGGGAGGAAGGAGGACCGGGAAGGAGGGAGGGATGGTGGGAGGGAAGGAGGGGAGAGAGGGAACGGAGGGAGGGGAAGGAGGGGAAGGAGGGAGGGTAGGAGGGAGGGAAGGAGGAGGAGATGGGTGGAGGGAAGGAGGGAGGGGGAGGGAAGGGAGGGAGGGAAGGAGGAGGGAAAGGGGGGAGGTTGGGAAGGAGGAAGGAGGAAGGGAAAGGAGGGAGGGAAGGAAGGGAGGGGAAGGAGGGAGGGATGGAGGAGAGGGAAGGAGGGAGGGGAAGGTGGGAGGGAAGGAGGGAGGGATGGAAGGGAGGGAAGGAGGGAGGGAATGTGGGAGGGAAGGAGGAAAGGGAAGGTTGGTGGGAAGGAGGGTGGGAATGAGGGAGGGAAGGGGGAAGGGGGAAAGGAGGAGAGGGAAGGAGGGGGAGGGAAGGAGGGAAGGGGATGGTGGGAGGGTAAGGAGTGGGAGAGAGGAAGGAGGGAGGAAGGAGGGAAGGAGGGAGGGAAAAGGAGGGAGGGATGGTGGGCAGGGATGGTGGGGGGAAGGAGGGAGGGAGGGAAGGAGGGAGGGAAGGAGGTGAGGGAAGGAGGTTGGGAAGGAGGAAGGGAAGGAGGGAGGGAAAGGAGGGAAGGAATGGATGGTGGGAATGAGGGAGGGAAGGAGGAGGGAAGGAGGAAGGGCAAGGAGGGAGGGAGTAGGGAGAGGGAAAGGAGGAAGGGAAGGAGGGAGGGAAGGAGGGCGGGAAAGGAGGTTGGGAAGGAGGAAGGGGAAGGGGGTGGAGGGGGGGGGGGGGGGAGGGAAGGAGGGAAGGATGGAAGGAGGGAAGGAGGAGGGGAGGAGGTAGGGAAGGCGAGAAGGGAAGGAGGGAGGGAAGGGATGGAGGGAAGGAGGATGGGAAGGAGAGGAGGGAAGGAGGGAGGGAAGGAGGGAAAAGGAGGATGGAGGGAAGGATGGAGGGAAAGGAGGGAGGGAGGAGGAGGGGAAGGAGGTAGGGAAGGAGGAAGGGATGGAGGGAGGGAAGGGAGGGAAGGAAGCTGGAGGGAAGGAGGGGGGAAGGAGGGAGGGAAGGAGGGTGCTGTCCTCTGAAGGAGGGAGGTGGAGGTGGGTGGATAGGGGGAGGAGGGGGGGAGGAGGGGGGGAAAGGTCACGGGTTAATGAATCATGGCGTCCGGATAATTTTTTTGGGAAGGAGAGAGGTGAGGAGTGAATGATGGTGTGGCTGTTTTTCTTCTTCGTGTTGCTCTACCTTACTAGGAAGCTGTGTACCTGGTGTTAATATAATGATGTCTTCCACTACTACTACTACCTCTGCTACTACTACTACCACTACTACTACCACCTCTGCTACTACTACTACTACCACTGTTACTACTACTACTACTACTACTACTACCACTACTACTACTACTACTACTACTACTAATAATAATAATAATAATAATAGCAACAATAGCAATAATATTTTCTTGGACTCACAATAATCAGTTAAACTTGACAGATCAAACACAAATTCCTCCACAACTGATGTGAAACACCTGACTTTGTAGGTAAACAATGTTAGTTCCTCCTGAGGCTAGTCTCCCTCCTTATACTTCCTCCTGAGGCTAGTCTCCCTCCTTATACTTCCTCCTGAGGCTAGTCTTCCTCCTTATACTTCCTCCTGAGGCTAGTCTCCCTCCTTATACTTCCTCCTGAGGCTAGTCTCCCTCCTTATACTTCCTCCTGAGGCTAGTCTCCCTCCTGATACTTCCTCCTGAGGCTGTTCTCCCTCCTATACTTCCTCTGAGGTAGTCTCCCTCTTCATTACTTCTCCTATGGATCAGTCTTCCCTCCTTATACTTCCTCCGGAGGGCTGGTCTCCCTCCTTAACTTCCTCCTGAGGCTAGTCTCCATCCTTATACTTCCTACTGAGGCTAGTCTTCCTCCTATCTTTCCTCCTGAGGCTAGTCTTCCTCCTTATACTTCCTCCTGAGGTAGTCTCCCTCCTGATACTTCTCCTGAGGTAGTCTCCCTCCTTATACTTCCTTGAGGCTAGTCTCCCTCCTTATACTTCCTCCTAAGGCTAGTCTCCCTACTTATACTTCCTCCTTGAGGCTAGTCTACCCCTTATACTTTCCTCCTGAGGGCTAGTCTCCCTCCTTATACTTACTATCCTGAGGTAGTCTCCCTCCTTTACTTCCCTCCTGAGGCTAGTCTCCTCCTTATACTTCCTTCCTGAGGCTAGTCTTCCTCCTTATACTTCACTCCTGAGGTAGTCTCCCTCCTTATACTTCCTCCTGAGGGCTAGTCATCCTCCTTATACTTCCTCCTAAGGCTAGTCTCCTCCTTATACTTCCTCCTGAGGTAGTTCTCTCCCTCCTTATACTTCCTCTTGAAGCTAGTCTCCCTCCTTATACTTCCTCTTGAAGCTAGTCTCCCTCCCTTAGACTTCCTCTTAAAGATAGTCTCCCTCCTTATATTTCCCTCTTAAAGCTAGTCTCCTCCTTATACTTCCTCTTGAAGTTAGTTCCCCCTCTTTATACTTCCTCTTGACGCTATCTCCCTCCTTATACTTCCTCTTGAAGCTAGTTCCCTCCTTATACGTCCCCCTGAGGTTAGTCTCCCTCCTTATACTTCCTCCTAAATGCTAGTCTCCTCCTTATACTTCCCCCTGATGCTAGTCTCCCTCCTTTATTTCCCTTTTGAGGCTAGTCTCCCCCCTTTTATACTTCCTCCTGATGTAGTCTCCCTCCTTATACTTCCTCCTGATGTAGTCTCCCCCCTTTCCTTATAACTTCCTCCTGATGCTAGTCTCCCTCCTTATACTTCCTCCTGAGGCTAATCTCCCCCTTATACTTCCTCTTAAGACTGTCTCCCTCTTATACTTCCTCTTGAAGCTAGTCTCCTCCTTATACTTCCTCTGATGTAGTCCCCCTCTTAAATTCCTCTTAAAGTAGTCTCCCTCCTTATACTTCCTCTTGAAGCTAGTCTCCCTCCTTCCTTTCTTGAGGTAGTCTCCTTCATATTTGCCTGCTGAGGCTAGTCTCTCTCTCTCGTCCTCAACACCTTTGGAACACGTCTTAAAACACAACAATTGAGAAAGACAGAAAGAGATTGGTGGGTGAGAGGAGCATTAAAGAGGTAAATAAGAGGAAGGGTGAGGATAAACAGCGGTCAAGAGGAAGTGACATGCCAGCCTAACTGGGAAATTTGGCGCCAGGGCTAAATTTTATCAAATGTCCCGGGCTATTAAGCCTGGGAAATTACCTCGAAATTATTATTTTACTCGTTTTTCTCGCCCTTGGACGTTGTTCTGCTTTACCGGCGTGTCATGTCGATATTTCTCCGTGTTAGGAGGAGATCTGGGGGGGAGATATGAGGGGGGAAGAAGGGGTGAAAATGCGGTTAAATGAGGGAGGTGGTAGATGGAGCGCATGGCGAAGCGTGGCAACTCCACCGCTAAGCTGATTGGTTGCGGCAGTCTCCGCGGGGGGCGCTGATTGGTCAAGACGGAGCCAGATAATGTAGGATTGTTAGGGGAGGAATTACTTGTTTTCTCCGGACGACAAAGCGACAACAGCAGGGAATCGGTTCCCGCTCTCATCAGAGGTTATTAGGATCGTCCCCGATGCCGCCGCCGTTGCCGCCACCGCCGCCGCCACAAAAAAACGCCATCAGCGACCGTCTCCCATGACAGCCGCAGACATCTTGCCATCGAGGAACAACAAATGGATATTAAAAACCCACAATGAAAAAAAAAAATACCGTTTTTTTTTCCTCCTCTTTCTCTCCCCTCTTTCACGGGGTTTAACGGGGTTTTTATGACTGTGTGTAGGCCCCCTATTTTTCCCGGGCAGACATTTTAGCTGGAGTTGAGATTGATGCCTTGTTGTGATAATGGAACATCAGTCTCCATAACTGAGCCTGATTGGACCTCGTATTATTATTATTATTATTATTATTTTATTATTTTTTTTTTAGTAGTAGTAGTGTAGTAGTAGTAATTATTATAATTATTATTTTTAGCTAATATTTTTTTGTTACTTTTTTTCTTTAATTTTGGGTCTTTAATTATGGGGGAAACTTAAATGGGACGATCACAGTATTGGGGATGGGGTATCAGGTTTGTTTTTGGGAGGAGGCAGCTCCCCCATTCCCGTGGATCAAGAGCTCTCTCACTAGCATCTTGGCAACGTTGTCATCCGTGACCATCCCATATGGGTTTGGTTTATACGTGTTCAGGACACTCCAGTACAGGTCTCGTACAGGTGCGAGTCAGGTATGTGTACAGTACAGGTCAAGTACGGGTTCTGTATGAA
This sequence comes from Cherax quadricarinatus, assembly GCF_026875155.1. Lineage (NCBI taxonomy): Eukaryota > Metazoa > Arthropoda > Malacostraca > Decapoda > Parastacidae > Cherax > Cherax quadricarinatus. Next base: position 28,132,172 of record NC_069474.1, on the reverse strand, counting down.
CCCAGTAATGTGTAAGTCAGGTACGGGTCCAGTACAGGTCAAGTACGGGTTCTGTATGAACCCAGTACATGTGTAAGTCAGGTATGTGTCCAGTACAGGTCAAGTACGGGTTCTGTATGAGCCAGTACATGTGTAAGTCAGGTACGGGTCCAGTACAGGTCTAATACACGTTCTGTACGGGTTCTGTACGGTTTTTAGTACGGGTTCTGTACCGGCCCAGCACATATGTAAGTCAGGTATGGGTCAGTTCAGATTATATACAGGTCCAGTACAAGTCGAGATTGGGCCCATTACAGGTTACATACCTGTCTAAGTCACGTACTTGACTAAGTCACATACCTGACTAAGTCACACACTTTACTAAGTTACATACCTGACTAAGTCACATACCTGACTGTAAGTCACATATCTGACTGTTTAGGTTATATACCTGACTAAGTCACATACCTGACTGTAAGTCACATATCTGACTGTTTAGGTTATATACTTGACTAATTCACATACCTGACGGGATTTAATCAGGGGTGAAGCACTGACCTTTCTCTGAAGGGTGATCTGATCTCCAGCACTCAGAACACATCTGATCGCCTTGCTATCACTCCCAGGAAGCGTCGTACCACGACGTACGACGACCGACGCACGTTCCGATTGGCACTGACGGTGCCACTCAGAGAAGTGAGGATATGAGAGGCGGTGCATCTGATCTACCCTCCTGGCAGGCCCATCCCCGACACTTCTGGCCCCGTCAGAACCCATAATGACGTGGCTGGCCATCGAACTCAGGAATTACAAGGAAGTACTCTGAGTGGTTGTTACTGTAGTGGGCAGTACTCTGTGTATATACACTGAGAGGTGTATATCTCAGTGTATTACACTGAGAGGTGTATATCTCAGCGTATATACACTGAGAGGTGTATATCTCAGTGTATATACATGAGAGGTGTATATCTCGTGTATATACACTGAGAAGTGTATATTCAGCGTTATACACTGAGAGGTGTATATCTCAGTGTATATTTAAAATTGAGAAGTGTATATCCCAGTGTATATACACTGAGAAGTGTTATATCTCAGTGTATATACACTGAGAGGTGTTTTATCTCAGTGGTATATACACTGAGAGGTGTATATTCAGTGTATATACACTGAGAGGTGTTATCTCAGTGTATATACACTGAGAAGTGTATATCCCAGTGTTATACCTGAGAGTGTATTCTCAGTGTATATACACTGGAGGTGTATATCCGTGTATATACACGGGGTGTATTCTCATGTATATACATGAGGGTGTATATCTCAGTGTAATACATGAGGGTGTTATCTCAGTTATATAATGAGAGGTGATATCTCAGTGTTTACATGAGAGGTGTATACCCTCAGCGTTTTTAACTGAGGGTGATATTCAGTGTATATACATGAGGGGTATTTCAGGTATATACTTTGAAAAGTGTAATTCGTGTTTAACACTGGTGGGGTTTTTATTAATCAGTATTTTTACTGGTGGTGACCCAGGGGACCTGCGCCTTTTTTGAACCCCCGTTAGTAGATGACTTGAAAAACCCTTTTCAACACAATACAAGGCAGAAAAAAAAAATTTTTAGCTCATATTACAGTGCGACCCCCCCCTTCTCTTTCTTTTCCCCTTCCCTCTCTCCCCCTCCCCCCTTTCTCCCCCCCACCTTCTTCCCCCCCACCCCCCTCCCCCCTCCCCCCCCCCTGTCATCCCCCCCAAAAGACTTACCCCTTCTCCCCTTCGAATTACACAGACCCTCCCCCCTCTTCTCCCCTTGCCCCCTCCCCCTCCCCTCTCCCCCCAAAACCAAACCTCCCCCCCCTCCCTTATCCTCCAACACCGACCCTACCCTCCTCCCTTCCCCTAGATACACGACCCTCCCCCCCCCCACCCCTTTTGGGGGGAAAGGGGAGGGAAGGAAGAGGGAAGGGGAAAAAAAGGGGAGGGGAGGGGAAGGGGAGACGCACCACCTTTCATCCACTACGTTCTCGAGATATAAAAAAATTTTTGGGCGAAAAAATTTTTAAATTTTTATTAAAATTGTCCGTGATGTGCCCAGGAGGAAGAGGAAGAAGAGGAGGGGAGGGGGGGAGCAGGGGGGAGGGGCAGGGAAAAGGGGGGGGGGCAGGAGCGGAGGAGGAGCAGGAGGAGGAGGGAGGAGGAGGAGGAGGAGCAGGAGGAGGGGAGCAGGGCAGGAGGGGAGGAGCAGGAGCGGAGGAGGAGAGGGGAGGAGGAGCAGGAGCGGGGCAGGGGGAGGAGCAGGAGGGGGAGGAGGGGCAGGGGGGGCGGAGGAAGGAGGGCAGGAGGAGGAGGAGGGCAGGAGGAGGAGGAGCAGGGCAGGGCGGGGAGGGGCAGGGGAGGGCAGGGGGGCAGGAGCAGGAAAGGAGGGGAAAAGGGGAGGGGGAGGGGACAGGAGGGGAGGAGCAGCAGGAGGAGGAGGAGAGGAGCAGGAGGAGGGAGGAGGGGGGCAGGAGCAGGAGGAAAGGGGCAGGAGGAGGAGGGCGGAGCAGGAGCAGGAGGAGGACAGGAGGGGGAGGAGCAAAGGGAGGAGGGCAGGGGAGGAGGGGAGGGCAGGAGAGGAGGAGGAGGGAGAGGAGGGAGGAGCAGGAGCGGGGAGGAGCAGGAGGAGCGGAGCAGGGGGGGGGGGGCAGGAGCAGGAGGAGCAGGAGCCGGAGGAAAGGGGCAGGAGAGGAGGAGGGGAGCGGAGGAGGAGAGGAAAAGGAGGAGAGGAGCAGGAGCAGGAGGGGAGCAGGAGGGGAGGAAACAGGAGCAGGGGGAGGAGGAGGAGCAAGGGGGAGAGGGCAGGGGAGGAGGAGGGGGAGGGGGGCAGGGAGGGGAGGGCAGGAGCAGGAGGGGAAAGGGGGAGGAGGGGAAGGGGGAGGAGGAGGGGAGGAGGAGGAGGGGGGAGCAGGGGGAGGAGCAGGAGGGGGGAGCAGGGAGGAGGAGGAGCAGGGAGGAGGAGGGGGGGCAGGGGCAGGAGGGGGGAGCAGGGGAGGAGGAGCGGAGCAGGAGGAGGGAAAGGGGGGAGGAGGGAAAGGGGGGAAGGGGAAGGAGGGCAGGAGCAGGAAGAGGAAAAGCAGGGGAGGAGGAGCAGGAGCAGGGAGGGGAGAGGAGGGGGGGAAGGAGGAGGAGGAAGGGGAGGAGGAGGGAGGAGCAGGGCAGGAGAGGGGGGGGAGAGGAGCAGGGGGGGGCAGGAGCAGGAGGGGGGAGAGGGCAGGAGGAGGGAGGAGCAGGAGCAGGAGGGGGAGCAGGAGGGGAGGGAGGGAGGGGGGAGGGGGAGGAGCAGGAGCAGGGGAGGGAGGGCAGGAGCAAGGGAAAGGGGGAGGAGCAGGAGAGGGGGGAGCGGAGCAGGGCGGAGGAGGAGCAGGAGCAGGAGGAGGGGGAGGGGAGGAGCAGGGCAGGAGGAGGGGCAGGAGGGCAGGAGCAGGGCAGGAGGGGCCGGGCAGGAGCAGGAGGAGGAGCAGGGCAGGGGGGAAAGGGGCAGGGGAAAGCAGGAGCAGGAGGGGAGCAGGGCACAAGGGGGCAGGAGGGGAGGAGGAGCAGGAGGAGGAGCAGGAGAGGGCAGGGGAGGAGCAGGAGCAAAGGGGCAGGAGAGGACAGGGCAGGAGCGGGGGGGGGAAACAGGAGCGGAGGGGAGGGGAGGGGGGGGAGGGCAGGGGAAGGAGGAGGGAGCAAAAGGGGAGGAGCAGGGGAGGAGGAGGGCAAAGGGGGAGAGGGAGGGAGGGAGGAGGAAGCAGGAGCAGGAGGAGGAGCGGAGCAGGGGCAGGGGGAGGGGGAAGCAGGAGCGGAGCAGGAGCAGGAGCAGGGAGGGAGGGGAGGAGCAGGGCAGGGGGGGGAAAGGGCAGGAGGAGGAGGAGCAGGAGCAGGAGAGGAGGAGGAAGCAGGGGGAGGGAGGGGGAGGGGAGGAAGCGGGAGGAGGAGGGGGGAAAACAGGAGGAGGAGGAAGGAGCAGGAGGGGAAAAGGGGCAGAGGAGGAGCGGAGCAGGGGAAAGGGGGGAGCAGGAGCAGGAGGGGGAGAGGAGCAGGAGGGGGAGGACAGGGGGCGGGGAGGAGCAGGAGCAGGAGGAGGAGAGGAGCAGGAGCAGGGGGAGGAGCAGGACAGGAGGAGGAGGGGAGGGGAGGGGGAGGAGCGGGCAGGGAGGAGGGAGGGGGGAAGGGCAGGGGAAAGGGGGGAGGGGAGCAGGAGGAGCAGGGGCAAAGGGGAGGAGAGGGGGGGACAGGAGCGGGCGGAGGGGGAGCAGGAGCAGGGAGGAGGAGGGGGAGCAGGAGGAGGAGCAGGGCAGGAGGGGGGAGCGGGCAGGGGGCAGGGGGAGGAGCGGACAGAGGGGGAGCAGGAGCAGGGCAGGAGGAGGGCAGGAAACAGGAGGAGGAGCAGGAGCAGGAGCAGGAGGGGAGCAGGGGCAGGGGAGGAGCGGAAACAAGAGGGGGGGAGCAGGAGCAGGGGGAGGGAGGGCAGGAGGAGGAGGAGGGAGCAGGAGGAGGAGCAGGAGGAAGGGGGGGGGGGGAAAAGGGCAGGAGGGGGAAGAGGAAGGAGCGGGGGGAGGGGAGGAGGAAGCAGGAGCAGGAGCAGGGGAGGGGAAGTAGGGGCAGGAGCAGGAGGAGGGAGAGGAGGAGGGAGGGGAGGAGCAGGGGAGGAGGGAGCGGGGCAGGAGCAGGGAGGAGGAGCAGGAGCGGAAAAGGGGGAGCAGGGGAGGGGGAGCAGGGGGAGGAGCAGGAGGGGGGAGGCGGAGGGGGGAGCAGGGGAGGGGAGGAGCAGGGCAGGGAGGAAGGACGGAGCAGAGCAGGAGGAGAGAGGCCGACGGGGGGGGGAGGGAGCAGGGCAAAAGGGGCAGGGAGGGGAAGCAGGAGCAGGAGGAGGAGAGGAGGGGAGGGGAGGGGGCAGGAGCAGGGGAGGAGAGGAGCAGGAGCAGGAGAGGAGGGGGGAGGGCAGGAGCAGGAAGGGGGAGCAGGAGCAGGAGCGGGGCGGGGAGCGGGGCGGGAAAAAGGAGCAGGGCAGGAGGAGCGGGGGGAGAAGGAGGGGAAAGGGGGAAAAGGGGGGGGAGGAGCAGGAGGGCAGGAGCGGAGAGGAAGCAGGGAGGGAGGAGCAGGAGGAGCAGGAGGAGGGGGGAGGGGAGGGCAGGAGCAGGAGGGCAGGAGCAGGAGGGGGGGGGGGGAAAAGGGGGGAGCAGGAGCAGGAGGAGCGGGCAGGAGCAGGAGGAGGGGGCAGGGGGGAGGAGAGGGGGAGGAGGAGAGGAGCAGGGCAGGAGGGAGGGTGGGGAGGGAGGCAGGGGGAAGCAGGGGAGGAGGGGGAGGAGCAGGGCAGGAGCGGGAGGAGGGGAGCGGGGAGCCAGGGAGGGGAGGAGGAGAGGGGGAGGAGCAGGAGGGGAGGGGAGGAGGGAGGAGAGGAGCAAGCAGGAGGAGGGCAGGAGCGGGAGGGAGGAGGGGGGAGGAAGGAGAGGAGGGCGGAGCAGGAGGAGGGGGGCAGGAGCGGAGAGGGAGGAGGAGGGGAGCAGGGGGAGGAGCAGGAGGGAGGAGCAGGAGCAGGAGGAGCAGGGCGGACAGGAGCAGGAGGAGGAAAGGGGCGGAGGAGGAGGAGGGGGGAGGAGCAGGAGGAGCAGGGCAGGGAGGGCAGGAGGGGGGCAGGAGCAGGAGCGGAGCAGGGGAGCAGGAGCAGGAAGCAGGAGGAGAGGAGCAGGAGAAGGAGGAGGAGGAGGGGGAGCAGGAGCAGGGGGAGGAGCAGGAGGGCGGAGCAGGGCAGGAGGAGGGGGGGGCAGGAGGAAGCAGGAGGAGCGGAGCAGGAGGGCAGGAGCAGGAGGAGGAGGAGGGGGAGGAGGGGCGGGGAGGAAACAGGAGGAGGAGGAGAGGAGCAGGAGGAGGGGAGCAGGGAGGAGAGGAGCAGGGGGAGGGCAGGAGCAGGAGGAGGGGAGGGAGGAGGGAGGAGGGGCAGGAGCAGGAGCAGGAGAAGGGGGGGGCAGGGGGAGGGGAGGGCAGGAGAGGGGAGCAGGGGAGGAGCAGGAGCAGGAGGGGGCAGGGGAGGAGGGGAGCAAAGGGGCAGGGCAGGGCGGGAGGACAGGAGCGGGCGGGGGGCAGGGAGGAGCAGGGGGGAAAAGGAGCAGGGGGAGGGGAGGAAGGAGGAGGGGGAGGGAGGGGGAGGAGGAGGGGGCAGGGGGGAGGAGCAGGGGGAGGCGGGGGAAAGGGGAGGGGAGGAGGGGCAGGAGGGAAGGAGAGGGCAGGAGGAGCAGGGCAGGGAAAAAGGAGGAAAGCAGGGGAGGAGGAGGAAGGAGCAGGAAAGGGAAAAGGGGGAAGGGGAAGGGGAGGAGGAGCAAGGGAGGAGCAAAGGGGGGCGGGAAGGAGCAGGAGAGCGAGGGAGGCCCGGAGGAGCGCAGGAGGAGGAAAGGGGGAAAACAGGAGGGGCAGGGTGGGGGAGGAGCAGGAAGGGGAAAAGAGCAGGACAAAGGGGGAAGGGCAGGAGCGGGGGGTAGAAGGAGGAGGAGGAAGGAGAGGAAGGGGCAAAGGGCCAGGGGAAGGGGGGAGGCAGGAGGAGAGGAAATTTGGAAGAGGAGAGGAGGAGGAAAGGGGGAAAGGAAAAAAGGAAGAAGAAGAGGAATAAACTCCTTCCCCAAAAAAGGGAGGAAGGAAGGAAATTATTAAAGGAAGGGGGCTGATTACCACGAGGGACTTTATTAATAGGGGTGACTGATGTAGGGGGCTTTTAAAAAAGACATTTGATTTTTGGGTACCTGAGGGGGCTGATACCTCAAAACAACCCCTCCTTCCCCCCTTTTCCCACTGCCTCCGCCCTTCAACTGAAGAAAGGGTATTCCAATCGAATAATTTCGTCATCAAAGTTTAAACCCGGTTTTTAAAATGACAAAAAAATCAAATTTAAGAAAAAATTTTCGCTCTGATAAAAATGGCTTTTCGATAGATGGAAGGGGACAAGGGGAGAAGACCGAGAAAGGAGGTTTTAGTTTTTACATTACAAAAAAACCTGGCGTGACTTTTTGGGACCCACGACCCCAGAAAGGGGATAAAATCACAATGCAACCTACTTTTACAAGACAAATTTCAAGGCCCCCTCGGAGGAGACTGGGCCCCACGACGTTTGAAAAAAAATCAGAGGTACGAACAAAAATGGGAGGGAAAAGGGGAACTCGAATTGAAATTTAAACCCCAAAACACACAAACACCCCCACACACACAACACACACACCCACACACAAAACACAACACACACCACACACGACACCAAAACCCCAAAACTCCACAACCCCACACAGAAAAACACACACAAAAACACACACCCACACACACTACACACACAAAAACACCACAAACACCTTTTTACACACACAACCCACACAAACAGAAGATATCAGAAAGTGGTATTGGGGCACCGTAGAAATTTGGGAAAGGACCCATAATTTACAACCAGCACGGCTTCAAGGAGTTTAAAAAAATTTTTACATCACCAAAACAACTGGAAAAAATTTTTCGATAAGGAAAAAGAAGTTACGGGGGCAAAAAGAAGAGAGAGAAGAGAGGGGGAGAGGGGGAAGGGGGAGGGGAGGGGAGAGAGAGGGGGGGGAGAGGGGGAGAAGGCTTTGGGGGGGGGGGGGGGAAAAAACCTGGGGGGGGAAAATTCTTTTGGGGACTGTTTTTTTAAAAAGGATTTTGATACAGTACCAACCCCAAATAACTGCTTGGAAAAAAAATGGGGGGGAAATTTCGTAACGAAAACCGGGGAAAACCCCGCAGGGGAAAACAGCACCGTTTTTGTTTTGGGAAAGTGACAAGCGTTTACAGTGGGTTGGGCAATGTTTGAGTGGGGTTTTCCCCTAGGGTTTTAATCCTATTCCGGTTCCTTTTTACCCAGGTGTCAATGGGCGGGGGAAGGGAATTTGCCCCTAGGAGGGGCCCTTGTTTGAAAAACGATTTTGAAAACTATTAAAAAATAATACAAAGGGAAAGAGGATCATATCCCCACAAGGGGACCTGGACAGGGGTACAAAACCTTGGGGGCGCAAATTTGGGTGCTGGAAGTTTAACCCCCCCAAGTTTCAAAGTTTTTTTTTTTTTTTTTAATTTATTTTTTAAAACCCTGTACAAAATATATAGGGATATTTTATCAATTTTTTAACATTGGGCATGCGGGTTGAACAATAAATTTCCCCAAAACAATCTACTGAATTAGCACTAACCCTTAAAGACAGTAAATAAAAAAGTAACACAGCTTCTTCGGGCGGGTTGGGTTTCCCCAAGTACACCCAAATACACAAGTACATCCCCCCCCCCCCAACCAAAGAATACATTCTACATTTCCCCCGTTACTTAAAATTAAAAAAAAAAAAACTTGAACAAGGGCAACCTTTAACAACCCCAATAATAAACCCCAAAAACAATACAGGGAAAAACCCGGGCACTAAACTTTCACAAGTTTTTAAAAAAAAAACACAGTTCAAGAAGTAATAAAAGGATATTTAAAAGCCACAAAAAAAGGCTAAAAAATAAAACTCCAAATTACAACCCACCACAATAATAACTGGGCCAACCTTAATAAAAAATTTACACATTAAAACAAATCGTAAAATAATTACACCAAAACCTTTCAAATCAATATTAAGAAACCGGGGTTGGAAAAAACAGGGGACCCCCCTCTTCCCCCCACCACTCACACAACCAGGTTTACCCCTCATCCCTCCCCCCACTCACACAAGGGCCAGGGGACCCCTCATCCCCCCCCACTCAACAACTTTGGGGACCCCCATCCCCCCCACCAAATCCACAACACAGGGGGCCCATTCTCCTCCCCCCACTCACACAACCTTTTGGGGAAAACCCCTCAAAACCCCCCTTTCCCCCCTCCACAACTAGGTTTAAACCCCTCATCCCTCCCCCCCCAAAATTACAACATAAAGGGGAACCCTTTATCCCTCCCCCCCTCACAAAACATAGGTTGAACCCATCATCCCCCCTCCCCCACTCACCACAAAACAGGTGACCCTCACCCTCCCACCACTCACACAACACAGGGGAACCCCCCTCTCCCCCCACCCCTCACCAAAAACAGGTGACCCCATATCCCTTTTCCCCACTCACACAAAACAGGTGACCCATCATCCCCCCCCACCACTCCCCACAACACCGGTACCCAACACCCCCCCAACTCCCCCAACCCACGGTGACCCATCATCCCCCCCACCCCCACACAACACAGGTGACCCCTCATCCCTCCCACCACTCCCCAAAACATTTTGACCCCTCATCCCCCCCCCCACTCACCCAAACATAGGGACCCATCATCCCTTTCCCCCCCTCACACAACACAGGTGCCCCCCATCCCTCCCCCCCCCTCACAAAAACACAGGGAAAAAAATCATCCCTCCCCCCACTCAACCCAACACAGGGGACCCTTTTCCCTCCCCCCACTCACACAAAATAGGTGACCCTTTATCCCCCCCCCACCCCACAACACAGGGGACCCCCCTATCCCTCCCCCCCCTCACCACACAGGTGCCCCCATCCCCCCAAACCCCTACACAACATAAGTGACCCCCTATCCTCCCCCCCCCACCCCAACAAAGGGATTTCCCCACCCCCCCCCCCCACTCACACACACAGGTGACCCCTCATCCCCCCCCCACTCCCCACAACATTTGGTGACCCATCTCCCTCCCCCCACTCACACAACACAGGTGACCCATCATCCCTCCCCCCACTCACACCCAAAACAGGGGAAAAATCATCCCTCCCACCACTCACACAACATAAAAATGACCCATCTTTCCCCCCCCCCACTCAAACAAACAGGTTTACCCATCATCCCTCCCCCCCCTTTTTCCCAAAAACACAGGTGACCCATCATCCCTCCCACCAAATCCACAACATAAAATGACCCCTTTATCCCTCCCCCCCCTCACACAACCCCAGGTTTATCCATCATCCCCCCCCCATCACCCCAAAAACAGGTGCCTTTATCCCCCCCCCCCTTACACAAAACAGGGACCCATCCCTCCCTCCCCCCCTCACAAAAACACAGGTGACCCTATCCCTCCCCCCCCTCCCCAAAAACAACAGGTGGGTCCCCTCATCCCTCCCACCACTCACACAAAACCCGGTGACCCCTCATCCCTCCCCCCCCTCAACAACACGGGGGGAACCATCATCCCTCCCCCCCCCTCACCAACACAAAGGCTCCTCATCCCTCCCACCACTCACTCCCAAAACAGGTTTTTCCCATCTTTCCCTTTCCCCCCCTCACACAACACGTTGGGCCATCTTTCCCCCCCCCACTTTAACCCAAAAAAAAGGTTTACCCATAAACCCTCCCACCAATCACAAAACACAGGTTTACCCATACCCTTCCCCCCCCCAACAACACAGGTGACCCCTCAATTTTCCCCCTCCCCCCCTCACCCCAACACAGGGACCCCTCATTCCCCCCCACCCCCACACAAAAACAGGTTACCCATCTCCCCCCCCCCCTCACCCCCAAAAAAGGTGACCCATTTATCCCTCCCCCCACCACACAACCAATTGACCCCTCATTCCCCTCCCCCCATCACCCCAACACAGGTTTATCCCTCATCCCCCCCCCACTCACACAAAAACAAAATTTACCCATCATCCCTCCCCCCCCACCACAAACACAGGGTTTCCCTCAACCCTCCCCCCCCACTCACACAACACAGGGATCCACATCCCCCCCCCCACTCCACAACCAGGTGCCCATCATTTTCCTTTCCCCCCCTCACACAAAAACAGGTGCCCATCATCCCCCCCCACTTACACAACCCAGGTGACCCTTTATCCCTCCCCCCCCTCCCCACAAAAACCGGTTTACCCCCATCCCCCCCCCCCCACTCACACAACATTTGGTGACCCTCTCCCTTTCCCAACCCCTCACACAACACAGGGGACCCCTCATCCCTCTTCCCCCCTCACACAAAAGGGGACCCCTCATCCCCCCCCACCACTCACACAACCCCAAGGTGACCCCTCCCTCCCTCCCACCCCTCACACAACACAGGGGAAACCCCTCATCCCTCCCACACTCCCCACAACAAGGTGGGCCTTTATCCCCCCCCCCCACTCACACAACATAGGTTTACCCATCATCCCCCCCACCACTCCCCACAACATAGGGGGACCCATAAACCCTCCCCCTCTTTACACAACAAAAAAAGGGGGCCCCCCATCCTTTTCCCCCCCCACACAACACAGGGGACCATTTATCCTCTACCACTCAACAAAACAGGTGGGCCCATCATCCCTCCCCCCCCCACACCAAAAACAGGTTTACCCATCTTTCCCCCCCCCCCCACTCACACAACACAGGTGACCCCAAACACCTTCCCCCCCCCAAAAAACAAAACAATGGGGAAACCCTTTATCCCCCATACCACTCCCCACAACCAACCGGGAACCCCCTCATCCCCCCCCCACTCACACAACACAGGGGACCCATCATCCCTCCCCCCACTCAAAACAACACAGGTGACCAATCATCCCTCCCCCCCTCACAAAAAAACCGGTGAAACCCTTTATCCCTCCCCCCACTCACAAACATAGGGGTTTACCCATCATCCCTCCCCCCACCCCAAAACAACCCAGGTACCCCTCCCCCTTCCCCTCCCCCCCCCTCACACAACCAAAGGGGACCCCTCATCCCTCCCCCCCACTCACACAAAACAAGTGGGCCCCCCACCCTCCCCCCTCACACAAAAAACAGGGAAACCCCCATCCCCCCCCCATCACACAACAAGGTGGGCCCCCTTTCCCTTTCCCCCCCCCTCACCCCAACACAGGGTGACCCATCATCCCTCCCCCCACTCACACAACACAGGAAAACCCCTCCCCCCCCCCCCCCACTCCACAAAAAAAGGTGGAAACCCCCCCCTCCCCCCCACCACCCCAACAAGGGGAGCCCCTTATCCCTCCCCCCACCACACAACAAAAGGTGACCCATCATCCCTCCCACCCCCCACACAACACAGGTGGGCCCCTCACCCTCCCCCCCACTCACACAACCAAGTGACCCCTCATCCCTCCCCCCCCCTCCCCACAACACAGGTAACCCCCTTTTATCCCCCCCCCCCACTCAACCCAAAAAGGGGACCCAAACATCCCTCCCCCCCCCTCACACAACACAGGGGACCCCCTCCTCCCCCCCCCCACTCACACAACACAGGGGCCCATCCCCTCCCCCCCCCTCCAAAACAACACAGGTGACCCAACATCCCTCCCCCCACTCACACAACCCCAGGTTTACCCATCATCCCTGCCCCCCCCTCAAAAACAACAAAAGGTTTCCCATCAACCCCCCCCACTCACACAACACAGGGGCCCCCTCATCCCCCCCCCCCTCTCACACAAAAAAAGGTTTACCCACTCCCCCCCACCACTCCCCAAAAACACAGGTGCCCCTCTCCCCCCCCCATCACACAACACATGTGAACCCCTCATCCATCCCCCCCCTCCCAAACGGGGGGGGGGGGGGGGGCAACAATTTTAAACCCCTTCCCCCCCCAACAACACAGGGGACCCATCATCCCTCTCCCCTCTCCACAAACATAGGGGACCCCCTTTATCCCTTCTCCCCCCTCACACAAAAACAGGTGACCCTTTACCCTTTCCCCCCCCTCACACAACACATGTGACCCATCATCCCTCCCCCCCTCACACAACAATTAACCCCTCACCCTCCCCTCACTCACACAACTAGGTGAAACCCCTATCCCCTCCCCCCACTCACACAAACGGGGACCCATTTACCCCCCCTCCACTCAACAACCCAGGGACCCCTCATCCCTCCCACCACTCACGCAACCCCAGGTGAAACCCCTCATCCCCCCCACTCAAACAAAAGGTGGACCCATCATCCCTCCCCCCCCCCCACACAACCAGGGACCCCATTTATCCCTCCCCCCCCTCACACAACACCCGGACCCTTCCCTTTCCCCCCCCCCTCACACAAAAACAGGTGACCCCTCATCCCCCCCCACTCACCCCAACACAGGGGGACCCCTCATCCCCCCCTCCCCCTCACACAAAAACAGGTGACCCCTCATCCCCTCCCCTCTCCCCACAAAAAAGGGGGAAACCCCCATCCTCCCCCCCTCACACAACATATGACCCAAACATCCCTCCCCCCACTCACACAACACAGGTGACCCATCATCCCCTTTCCCCCAATCACACAACCCCAGGTGACCCCTCATCCCTCCCCCCCTCACACAACCATGTGGGAAAACCCTCATCCATCCCCCCCCCACACAACAAGGGGACCCAAAAATCCCCCCCCACCACTCAACAAAACAGGGGAAAAAATTTATCCCTCCCAACCCCTCACACCATATGGTTTACCCCTCATCCCCCCCACCACTCACACAACATAGGTGACCCCTCATCCCCCCCCCACTCACAAAAAGGGGACCCATCATCCCTCCCCCCCACTCACACAACACAGGTGACCCATCATCCCTCCCCCCCCTCACACAAAACAGGGGACCCATCATCCCTCCCCCACTCACACAACACAAGGGGGAACCCATCATCCCTCCCCCCCCTACAACAGGGGGGGGACCCACATCCCCCCCCCCCCAATACACAACACAGGGGACCCTTAAACCCCCCCACCACTCAACAAAAAAAGTTGAAACCCCTCTTTTCCCTCCCCCCCTCACACAAACAGGGGGAAACCCCCATCCTCCCCCCCCCTCACAACCCGAGGGGAAACCCAAACATCCTCCCCCCCCCTCCCCACAACAAAGGTTGGGCCCCTCTCCCTCCCCCCACTCACACAAAAACAGGGGAAACCCCTCATCCCTCCCCCCCCTCACAAACACAGGTGACCCCATTCCCTCCCCCATCACACAACCCCAGGGGACCCAAACATCCCTCCCCCCATCACACAACACAGGTGACCCCTCCTCCCTTTCCCCCCCCCCTCAACAAACCGGTGACCCATAAACCCCCCACCACTCCAACCACAACACAGGGGACCCCCCATCCCCCCACCACTCACCAACATAGGTGACCCCTCATCCCCTCCCAACCACTCACACAACATTTTGGTTTACCCCAAACATCCCTCTCCCCCCTCACACAAAACAGGTGACCCTTTATCCCTTCCCCCCCTCACACAAAACAGGTTTACCCATCATCCCTCCCCCCACCCACAACACAGGGACCCCCCTCATCCCTCCCATCAAACCACTCCCAAAAAGGGGACCCATCATCCCTCCCCCCACCACACAACACAGGTACCCCCTCATCCCTCCCCCCCCTCACACAAAAACCCGGGGACCCCCATCCCCCCCATCAACCCCACAACACAGGTGACCCATCATCCCCCCCCCCCACCCCACACAACACAGGTGGAAACCCCTCATCCCCCCCACCACCACACAACAAAAGGTTGGGACCCCTCACCCTCCCCCCACTTACACAACACAGGGCCCATCATCCCTCCCCCCCACTCACACAACCGGGGGACCCATCACCCTCCCAAACCCCCTCAAAACCAAACACAGGTGACCCTATTTCCCTCCCCCCCCTCACACAACCCCAAAGGGGACCCATCTCCCCCCCCCCCCTCACACAAAAACAGGTTTTACCCCCTCCCCCCCTCCCACCACTCACCCCAAAAACAGGTGACCCCTCTTTTCCCCCCACCCCCTCACCCCCAAAACAGGCCCATCAAATTTCCCCCCCCACTCCCCACCAAAAACAGGGGGGACCCCCCCATCCCTCTCCCCTCTCACACAAAAACAAAGGGGACCCTCATCCCTCCCACCACCACACAAAAAAACGGTGGCCCCCTATCCCCCCCCCATACACAACAAAGGGGACCCATCCCTTTCCCCCCCCCCCCCACTCCACAAAAAGGTTGGGGCCCCATCATTCCCCCCCAACCCCTCAACAAAACAGGGGACCCATTTAACCCTCTCCCCCCTCACAAAAACACAGGTGACCCATCATCCCCCCCCCACCTCACAAAAAAACAGGTGACCCATCCCCTCCCCCCACCACTCACAAAAACATAGGTGACCCCTCATCCCTCCCACCACTCACACAACACAGGGGACCCATCATCCCCCCACCACCTTAAAACAAAAACAGGGACCCATCATCCCTCCCCCCCCTCACACAACATAGGTTTACCCAAACATCCCTCCCCCCCCACACCAAAATAGGGACCCCTCAACCCTCTCCCCCCTCACACAACACAGGGACCCATCATCCCTTTCCCCCCACTCACACAACACAGGTTTACCCATCATCCCTCCCCCACTCACCCCAACACAGGTACCCATCTCCCTCCCCCCACTCCCAAAAACATAGGGGACCCATCATCCCTCCCCCCACTCACAAAAAAATAGGTGACCCTTCTTTCCCCCTTTTTTCTCACACAAAAACAGGTGACCCATCATCCCTCCCCCCACTCACACAAAACAGGGACCCATCAACCCTCCCCCCACCACACAACACCCGGTGACCCATCATCCCCTCCCCTCCCACTCAACACAGGGGACCCATCATCCCTCCCCCCCCTCCAACCCAAAACAGGTGACCCATCATCCCTCCCCCCACTCACCCAAAAACAGGTGACCCCCTCACCCTCCCTTTACTCACTCAACTCAGGTGACCCATTCAAACCCTCCCCCCCTCACACAACACGGGTGACCCTTCCCCTCCCCCCCCCACCACCACAAAACAGGTGACCCATCATCCCTCCCTCACTCCTTTAACACAGGTGACCCCTATCCCCCCCCCCCTCACACACACAGGGGAAACCCATCATTTTCCCCCCTACTCAAAACAACACAGGGGGGGAACCCCCCTTTTCCCTTCCCCCACTCACAAACAAGGGGGAACCCCTCATTTCCCCCCCCCCCCATCAACAACACAGGTGACCCATCATCCCTCCCCCCCCTCACAAACACGGTGGGCCCCTAAACCCTCCCCCCCCCTCACACAAACACAGGTGACCCCAACATCCCTTTTCCCCCAAATCAACAACACAGGGGACCCCTCACCCTTTCCCCCCACTCACACAACAACAGGTGACCCCCTCAACCCTTTCCCACCACTCCCCACAACACAGGGGCCCCCCATCCCCCCACCACCAAATCAACACAGGGGGACCCCTCATCCCTCCCACCCCTCACACAACAAAGGGGACCCATTATCCCTCCCCCCCCTCACACAAAACAGGGGACCCCTCATCCCTCCCCCCCCTCACCTTTAACACAGGTGAACCCTCATCCCCCCACCAAATCACACAAACAAAGGGGACCCCTCATCCCCCCATCAATCACAAACCCCAGGGGACCCCCTCATTCCCCCCCCCCACTCACACAACCCAGGGGACCCATCAACCCTCCCCCCCACCCACAAAAACCCGGGGGACCCATCATCCCTCCCCCCACTCAACAACCCCAGGGGACCCATTTAAACCCTCCCCCCACTCACACAACCAGGTTCCCCCTCATCCCTCCCCCCCACTCACACAACACAGGTGCCCCTCATCCCCCCCGCCACTCACACAAACACAGGTGGACCCATATCCCTCCCAAACCCCTCACAACAAACAGGTGACCCATCATCCCTCCCCCCACTCCCCAACACAAGGGACCCTCATCCCCCCCCACCACTACACAACACAGGGGACCCACATCCCTCCCACCACTCACTCAAAACAGGTTTACCCCTCATCCCTCCCCCCAAAAAACAACCCCAGGGGACCCTCATCCCCCCCCCCACTTTATTCAACACGTTTACCCATCATTTCCCTCCCCCCACTCACACAAAACAGGTGACCCATCATTCCCCCCCCACCACGCACACAACACAGGTGACCCCAAACATCCCTCCCCCCCCTCCACCAAAAAAAAAACCACACCAGTGGCTAACGCCCACGGTCTGGAAAATTTTTAGGGCTCTCTGGCCCGGGTTCGAATCCCGCCCGTGGTATGGTTTCCCATCACCAATCTCAATAATCATGACATTAATTATCCTCAATTTAGGAATATCTTGTCACGTGAGGAAAGAGAATTTACAACATGTGTGGTACAGGACTACCAAAATCACAATACCTTAAATAAAACTAACACATGTGAATATTACATATCAAAACACATGTTTACAACTACCAATAAAGTTATGTGCAAAGTTATGTGGGATGGATTTGTGAAGGACCTGCCCAGTATGGGCCAACAGGCCTATTGTAGTGTTTCTCCTTTCTTATGTTGTAAAACCGCAGACGGAGTACAGTCTAGGAAGTCAAAGGCTGCAAAACTCACTCAAGGGGGTGAGGTGAGCATCATACCGAGCATATCTCAGGCGCACATCAGTCAAATACCTGCTGCAGGATATGGCTGAAACCTTGTGTTCTTGTTTCGACATCTATGTAACGAGTCATTCAAGACTCTGTACACCGTATACGTCAGGCCCATATTTGAATATGCAGCACCAGTTTGGAACCCACACCCGGTTAAGCACGTCAAGTCCAAAGGTTTGCAACGAGACTAGTCCCGCAGCTAAGCGCTATGTCCGACGAGGAGAGGTTAAGGGAACTCAACCTGACAACACCGGAGGACAGGAGGGGTAGAGGGAGACATGATAACGACATGTAAAATGCTGAGAGGAATTGACAAGGTGGATAGGGACAGGATGTTCCAGAGATGTGACACAGCAACAAGGAGACACAGCAACAAGGGGACACAGCAACAAGGGGACACAGCAACAAGGAGACACAGCAACAAGGGGACACAGCAACAAGGAGACACAGCAACAAGGGACACAGCAACAAGGAGACACAGCAACAAGGGGACACAGCAACAAGGAGACACAGCAACAAGGGGACACAGCAACAAGGAGACACAGCAACAAGGAGGACACAGCAACAAGGGACACAGCAACAAGGGGACACAGCAACAAGGAGACACAGCAACAAGGGGACACAGCAACAAGGGGACACAGCAACAAGGGGAACACACAACAAGGGGACACAGCAACAAGGGGATACAGCAACAAGAGGACACAGCAACAAGGGGACACAGCAACAAGGGGACACAGCAACAAGCGGACACCAGCAACAAGGGGACACAACAACAAGGGGACACAGCAACAAGGAGGACACAGCAACAAGGGGACACAGCAACAAGGGGACACAACAAAAAGGGGGACACAGCAACAAGGGGATACAGCAACAAGAGGACACAGCAACAAGGGGACACAGCAACAAGGGGACACAGCAACAAGCGGACACAGCAACAAGGGGACACAACAACAAGGGGACACAGCAACAAGGAGACACAGCAACAAGGGGACACAGCAACAAGGGGACACAACAACAAGGGGACACAGCAACAAGGGGATACAGCAACAAGAGGACACAGCAACAAGGGGACACAGCAACAAGGGGACACAGCAGCAAGCGGACACAGCAACAAGGGGACACAGCAACAAGGGGGACACAGCAACAAGGAGACACAGCAAACAAGGGGACACAGCAACAACGGGACACAGCAACAAGGGGACACAGCAACAAGGGGACACAGCAACAACGGGACACAGCAACAAGGGGACACAGCAACAAGGGGACACAGCAACAACGGGACACAGCAACAAGGGGACACAGCAACAAAGGGACACAGCAACAAGGGGACACAGCACAAGGGGACACAACAATAAGGGGACACAGCAACAAGGGACACAGCAACAAAGAGAACACAGCAACAAGGGGACCAGGAACAAGGGGACACAGCAACAACGGGACACAGCAACAACGGGACACAGCAACAAGGGGACACAGCAACAAGGGGGACACAGCAACAAGGGGACACAGCAACAAGGGGACACAGAACAAGAGGACACAGCAACAAGGGGACACAGCAACAAGGGGATCACGCAACAAGGGGACACAGCAACAAGAGGGACACAGCAAACAAGGGGACACAGCAACAAGGGGACACAGCAACAAGAGGACACAGCAACAAGGGGACACAGAAACAAGGGGACACAGCAACAAGAGGACCAGCAACAAGGGGACACAGCAACAACGGGACACAGCAACAAGGGGATACAGCAACAAGGGGGACACAGCAACAAGGGGACACAGCAACAAGGGGATACAGCAACAATAGGAACCCAGCAACAACGGGACACAGCAACAAGGGGACACAGCAACAACGGGACACAGCAACAAGGGGACACAGCAACAAGGGGACACAGCAACAAGGGGACACAGCAACAAGAGGACACAGCAACAAGGGTACACAGCAACAAGGGTACACAGCAACAAGGGGACACACAACAACGGGACACAGCAACAAGGGGATACAGCAACAAGGGACACAGCAACAAGGGGACACAGCAACAAGGGGACACAGCAACATTGGACACAGCAACAAGGGGACACAGCAACAAGGGGACACAGCAACAAGGGGACACAGCAACAAGAGGGACACAGCAACAAGGGGACACAGCAACAACGGGACACAGCAACAAGGGGACACAGCAACAAGAGGACACAGCAACAAGGGGACAGCAACAAGGGACACAGCAACAAGGGACACAGCAACAAGGGGACACAGCAACAAGGGGACACAGCAACAAGGTGGACACAGCAACAAGGGGACACAGCAACAAGGGGACACAGCAACAAAGGGACACAGCAACAACGGGACACAGCAACAAGGGGACACAGCAAAAAGGGGACACAGCAACAAGGGGACACAGCAACAATGGGACACAGCAACAAGGGGACACAGCAACAAGAGGACCAAGCAACAAGGGGACACAGCAACAAGGGGATACAGCAACAATGGGACAACAGCAACAAGAGGACACAGCAACAAGGGGACACAGTAACAAGGGACACAGCAACAAGGGGACACAGCAACAAGGGAATACAGCAACAAGGGGACACAGCAACAAGGGGACACGCAACAAGGGGAACAGCAACAATGGGACACAGCAACAAGGGGACACAGCAACAGAGGACACAGCAACAAGGGACACAGCAACAAGGGGACTACAGCAACATGGGACACAGCAACAAGGGACACAGCAACAAGGGGACACAGCAACAAGGGAATACAGCAACAAGGGGACACAGCAAAGGGGACACAGCAACAAGGGGACACAGCAACACGGGGACACAGCAACAAGGGGACACAGCAACAAGGGGACACAGCAAGAAGACGACACAGCAACAAGGGGACACAGCAACAAAGAGACACGGCACAAGGAGACACAGCAACAAGGGGACACAGCAACAAGAGACACGGCAACAAGGGAGACACAGCAACAAGGGGACACAGCAACAAAGGATACAGCAACAAGACACAGCAACAAGGGACACAGCAACATGGGAACACAACAAACAAGGGGACACACCAACAAGGGGACACAGTAACAAGACGACACAGCAACAAGGGGACACAACAACAAGGGGACACAGCAACAAGGGGACACAGTAACAAGACGACACAGCAACAAGGGGACACAACAACAAGGAGACACAGCAACAAGGGGACACAGCAACAAGCGGAACAGCAATCAAAGGGGACACAACAACAAGACGGACACAGCAACAAGGGGACACAGCAACAAGGGACACAGCAACATGGGAACACAGCAACAAGGGGACACAGCAACAAGGGGAAACACAGCAACAAGGGGACACAGCAAATAGGGGACACAACAACAAGGGGACACAGTAACAAGACGACACAGCAACAAGGGGGACACAACAGCAAGGGGACACAGCAACAAGGGGACACAGCAACAAGGGGACACACAACAAGGGGACACAGCAACAAGGGGACACAGCAACAAGGGACACAGCAACAAGGGGGACACAGCAACAAGGGGATACAGCAACAAGGGGACACAGCAACAAGAGGACACAGCAAACAAGGGGACACAGCAACAAGGGGACACAGCAACAAGGGGACACAGCAACAAGGGGACACAGCAACAAGGGGACACAGCAACAAGAGGACCCAGCAACAAGGGGACACAGCAACAACGGGACACAGCAACAAGGGGAACAGCAACAAGGGGACACAGCAACAAGGGGACACAGCAACAAGGGGATACAGCAACAAGGGGACACAGCAACAACGGGACACAGCAACAAGGGGCACAGCAACAACGGGACACAGCAACAAGGGGACACAGCAACAAGGGGACACAGCAACAAGGGGACACAGCAACAAGAGGACACGCAACAAGGGGACACAGCACAAGGGGACACAGCAACAAGGGGACACAACAACAACGGGACACAGCAACAAGGGGATACAGCAACAAGGGGACACAGCAAACAAGGGGGACACAGCAACAAGGGGACACAGCAACAAGGGGACACAGCAACAAGGGGACACAGCAACAAGGGACACAGAACAAGGGGACACAGCAACATGAGGACACAGCAACAAGGGGACACAGCAACAACGGGACACAGCAACAAGGGACACAGCAACAAGGGACACAGCAACAAGGGGATACAGCAACAAGGGGACACAGCAACAAGGGGACACAGCACAAGGGGACACAGCAACAAGGGGACACAGCAACAAGGTGACACAGCAACAAGGGGACACAGCAACAAGGGGACTCAGCAACAAAGGGACACAGCAACAACGGGACACACGCAACAAGGGGACACAGCAACAAGGGGACACAGCAACAAGGGGACACAGCAACAAGGGACACAGCAACAAGGGGACACGCAACAAGAGGACACAGCAGAAGGGGGACACAGCAAAAGGGGATACAGCAGACAATGGGACACAGCAACAAGGGACACAGCAACAAGGGGGACACAGTAACAAGAGGGACACAGCAACAAGGGGACACAGCAACAAGGAATACAGCAACAAGGGGACACAGCAACAAGGGGACACAGCAACAAGGGGACACAGCAACAATGGGACACAGCAACAAGGGGACACAGCAACAAGGGGACACAGCAACAAGGGGACACAGCAACAAGGGGATACAGCAACAATGGGACACAGCAACAAGAGGACACAGCAACAAGGGGACACAGTAACAAGAGGACACAGCAACAAGGGGACACAGGCAACAAGGGAATACAGCAACAAGGGGACACAGCAACAAGGGGACACAGCAACAAGGGGACACAGCAACACGGGGACACAGCAACAAGGGGACACAGCAAGAAGACGGACACAGCAACAAGGGGACACAGCAAGAAGACGTGCCACAGCAACAAGGGGACACAGCAACAAGAGAGACACGGCAACAAGGAGACACAGCAACAAGGGGAACAGCAACAAAGAGACACGGCAACAAGGAGACACAGCAACAAGGGGACACAGACAACAAGAGGGGATACAGCAACAATACGACACAGCAACAAGGGGACACAGCAACATGGGAACACAACAAACAAAGGGGACACACCAACAAGGGGACACAGTAACAAGACGACACAGCAACAAGGGGACACAACAACAAGGGGACACAGCAACAACGGGACACAGTAACAAGACGACACAGCAACAAGGGGACACAACAACAAGGAGACAACAGCAACAAGGGGACACAGCAAAAGCGGACCACAGCAACAAAGGGACACAACAACAAGACGACACAGCAACAAGGGGACACAGCAACAAGGGAACACAGCAACATGGGAACACAGCAACAAGGGGACACAGCAACAAGAAGACACAGCAACAAGGGGACACAGCAAATAGGGGACACAACAACAAGGGGACATAGTAACAAGACGACACAGCAACAAGGGGGACACAACAGCAAGGGGACACAGCAACAAGGGGACACAGCAACAAGGGGACACAGCAACAAGGGGCCACAGTTGGAAGTTGAAGACTCAGATGAGTCACAGGGATGTTTGGAAGTATGTCTTCTGTCAGAGTTGTCAGGAAATGGAATAGTCTGGAGAGTAATGTAGTGGAGACAGGATCCGTACATAGCTTTAAGAAGAGGTATGATAAAGCTCATGGAGCAGGAAGAGTGACTTAGAAGCGACCAGTGAAGAGGTGGAACCAGGAGCTATGAATCGACCCCAACAACCATATGTAGGTGAGTACACACACACACACACACACACACACACACACACCACACACACACACACACACACACACAGGATAGGATGGGTGAGTGGAGAGTTAGGGAGGGAAGAGGAACAAGGATGATAGGGTGAGAGAGGGGAGAGGAGAGAGGGGAGAAGAGAGAGACGTGCGTGTGGTGTGTGTGTGTGTGTGTGTGTGTGTGTGTGTGTGTGTAAAAACAACGTCACTTCCTGATGTAATCATGTCTGCCCTGACTGTGCCTGGCTCACTTACCGCCTCGCCGGAGGAATCATTGGATATAAGGCAGAGAATGAGGACAATCAGAGAGCCAAGGGAAGGGGGGAAGGGGTAGGGGACGAGGCTGGGGGAAGGGTAGGGGGCGAGGAAGGGGGAGGGCAGGGGGGTGTCGTGTGGGTCGAGGGGCTGTCAGGTCACGAAGTTCACCGGCTAGGTGGCATCCTGGCACTTGTGATTGGTTTAGTTATGATATTTATCATATCCTTCCTCTCTCTCTCTCTCTCTTTCTTCTCTCTCTCTCTCTCGTCTGTCTCTTCTCTCTCTCTCTGTCTGTCTGTCTCTCTCTCTCTCTCTCTGTCTGTCTGTCTCTCTCTCTCTCTCTCTTTCTCTCTCTCCAGACAAGGATTTTTCCAGAGTTTGGTTAAGAATTTCTTTTCTTTCTTTACAAGCTAAGGAGTTATTTGAGCACTAAGCTCACACACTGAGTGTCCGTGGTTCGATCCCCGGCACGGGTGGAAATGTTTAGCATGTTTTCTTAAGACACCTGTTGTCACTATTCACCTAGAAGTAAGTAGGTACCTGGGTGTTAGTCACCTTACACCTCCTGTCAGTAAGTACCTGGGTGTTAGTCACCTTACACATGTCCCTGTTCACCTAGCAGTAAGTAGGTATCTGGGTGTTAATCGACTGGTGTGGGAGGCATCCTGGTTGATGTTATCCCACTGATGTGGGGTAACATCCACTCTTGTTTTTGTAAACAGGGGTTACATTTGCCTCTTTCCAGAGAGAAGGATGTTTACACTGCTAGGAAGGGGTGATAGATGTGAGTTAGAGGGCGTTGCTAGATAGTTCTTGCGGCCAGGACAGGAGGTTCCATTACCTGGATCAGGAAGTAACTTGTCAGGCGTTGCTAGATAGTTCTTGCGGCTAGGACAGGAGGTTCCATACCTGGATCAGGAAGTAACTTGTCAGGCGTTGCTAGATAGTTCTTGCGGCCAGGACAGGAGGTTCCTTACCTGGATCAGGAAGTAACTTGTCAGGCGTTGCTAGATAGTTCTTGCGGCCAGGACAGGAGGTTCCATACCTGGATCAGGAAGTAACTTGTCAGGCGTTGCTAGATAGTTCTTGCGGTAGGACAGGAGGTTCCATACCTGGATCAGGAAGTAACTTGTCAGGCGTTGCTAGATAGTTCTTGCGGCCAGGACAGGAGGTTCCTTACCTGGATCAGGAAGTAACTTGTCAGGCGTTGCTAGATAGTTCTTGCGGCCAGGACAGGAGGTTCCATACCTGGATCAGGAAGTAACTTGTCAGGCGTTGCTGAGATAGTTCTTGCGGCCAGGACAGGAGGTTCCATACCTGGATCAGGAAGTAATTGTCAGGAATATGTTGAACAAGTAGGTCAGATTTTTCTTGCTTGCTGGTGCAGACAGTTCCATCCTGCCAATTTACTGGAATTGTCTCATCAGGTGAATAACCTTGTCCGTCCTTGATCAGGACCACCAGGTCTTGGAGCCCACTCTTCAAGATTCCAGGATTATCCTTGTGTCAGCCTCCCGTGAAGAGATGAACCAGTTCTGGATATCTTCCATTCTCTGACAGCCAGGATATGGGTATAGATTCTTCACCTCGTTCTGTAGCAATCATCAGTGTCTTAAAGACAGCCTCGTGTTCAGATGAGCCAAAAATAACTAAGGACATCTGCAGGTAACTATGTCTTCAGACAGATCACTCACTACTGGGTCGAGTGAGCAGCCACAGATGTCAGTATTAATTCCACAATTTTTTTTCACGTTTAATAATGCAAAAAAACCCCATGTCGGGTGAGGTCACCAACAATTTATACGACATCGTGAAGTTGATAGGTCTCTCTCTCTCTCTCTCTCTCTCTTCTCTCTTCTCTCTCTCTCTCTCTCTCTCTCTCTCTCTCTCTCTTTCTCTCTGACTACTCTTCAAAGTTCTTATCAATAAACACTTGAGAGGTGACCTTTGTGTAAGAGAACACTCTTTGTGTTGTAATTTGTCACCGAGTTATTGAAGATGACCTGAGTGTATGTGGGTGGGTGCTGTGTAGTGTGTGGTGTTTGTGGGTGTGTGTAGTGGTTCTGGGTAGAGTGTAGTGTAGGTGGGTGTTTGCGTGCAGGTGGGGGTGTGTAGTGAAGGTGGGGTGCGTAGTGGTTGTGGGTGGTATGTAGTGACGTTGGGTTGTGTAGTGGTCGTAGGTAGAGTGTAGTGTAGGTGGGGTGGATAGTGTAGGTGGTGGTGTGCAGTGTAGGTAGGGTGTGCAGTGTAGGTGGTGGTGTGTAGTGAAAGGTGGGGTGTTGCAGTGTAGGTAGGGTGTGCAGTGTAGGTGGTGGTGTGTAGTGAAAGTGGGGTGTGCAGTGTAGGTAGGGTGTGCAGTGTAGGTGGTGGTGTGTAGTGAAAGGTGGGGTGTGCAGGTGGGGGGAGTGTAGTGAAGGTTGAGTGTGTAGTGGTTGTGAGGTGGTATGTAGTGAACGTGGGTTGTGTAGCGGTCGTGAGGTGGGTGTAGTGTAGGTGTGGGTGTGTAGTGTAGGTGGGGTGTATAGTGGGTGTGATGAGTTAGTCTGGGGATGGGTGATGGGTGTATATAGTGAAAAGTGAATGTAGTAAGGTATTGGGCGTGTGTATGAGTGTATGTAGTAGTAGTAGTGGTAGTAGTAGTAAGTAGTAGTAGTAGTAGTAGTAGTAGTAGTAGTAGTAGTAGTAGCAGCAGTAGTAATAGTAGTGGCACTGAATCATGGTATTGCGACAGTATAAGTCTCCATTAACCCGAAGACTAATCTTTTTCCCAGCCTTCCTACCACTTTTTAAAGCAAGAGGCTCCATGTTGGTGCTGCGCACTCGACACACCGGACCTGACATACGTCTTACCTCACACACACACATGCCCTCTATCATATCTGATCATTTATTTCCACACGATTTTAAATAAAATCTCTGGAACGTCATCTTAATACTAAGGATTTGTGGAGTCCAAATTCCACGAGTGATTGATTTTTCCAGTTCCTAGAATCATTAACGTAACCCAGGTAAAGGTGATTACCCTTTCAGGTGGTGATACACCTATGTGTGTTGTCGCACCTGTGTGTTGATGAGAGGGACATGGCAGGTGCTGAGGCGTGACCCGGTCTTAGGTGGGTCTTCAAGCGTGTGATCAAAGGTCAAACCAGAATGGTCTTTGACCTGTCTGGAGTTATGATTTTTCTTTATCAGATCTCTTGTGGGAGTCTATGTACAGGTGTACATAACTTGGTGCACAGGGGCGTTCAGGTACACACACACACACACACCACGCAACACACACATACACTCTGGTATAGTCATTGGTTGTCCCGGCAGGGTCGAGTCTTGCTTACTGGATGATTCTCTGTGTGTTTTACTCACCTAATTGTGGTTCCAGGAGTGGATTCATAGCTCCTGACCCCCCCTTCACTGTGTGTGTGTGTCTGTGTGTGTGTTGTACTCACCTAATTGTGCTCACCTAATTGTGGGTGCAGGGGTCGAGACACAGCTCCTGGCCCCGCCTCTTCACTGATCGCTAATAGGTCCTCTCTCTCTCTCTCTGCTTCCAGAGCTTTGTCAACCTGTCTTAAAGCTATGTATGTGTGTTGTGTGTGTGTGTGTGTGTGTGTGTGTGTGTGTGTGTGTGTGTGTGTGTGTGTGTGTGTGTGTTTATGTGGGTGGGCTGGTGAGCTGCCTCAGGGTGTGTAGGTGGGTCCCCTCCCCTTCCTCCCTCTCCTGATTGCTTGAATATCGAATTACTCTCTGATTCCCACGCTCTGATTTCCCATAGTGGAATCTGATGGTCTTAGATGTTACCAGAGGTGGGACCGAAATAAAAATATCATATATTTCGACCTCTCACTGAGGCCCTCTTCAGCAGATAATGTATATTATAATTGCTGTTCGGAATTCAGATCGTGCCAAAGACGATTCACAGTTTCCAGAGTGGCACTGAATAGTGTTCAGTGCCACTCAGAAGACTGCAATTAGTGGAGATTAATAATTAGAGTTGTGTGAAGGTTCCTGAGTGGTCAGCGAGCATGGCCATTCCTGATCACTACCTATTAATACCCCCCTCCCTTTACCCACTGGTACCACACCCCCTCCCTTTACCCACTGGTACCACACCCCCCTCCCTTTTCCCACTGGTACCACACCCCCCCCCCTTTACCCATGGTACCACAACCCCTCCCTTTACCCACTGGTACCACACCCCCTCCCTTTACCCACTGGTACCACACCCCCTCCCTTTACCCACTGGTACCACACCCCCTCCCTTTACCCACTGGTACCACTCCCCCTCCCTTTACCCACTGGTTCCACACCCCCTCTCTCTACCCACTGATACCACTCACCCTCCCTTTACCCACTGGTACCACACCCCCTCCTTTGCCCACTGGTACCAAAACCCCCTCCCTTTACCCAAATGGTACCCAACACCCCCTCCCTTTTCCCACTGGTACCAAAACCCCCTCCCCTTTAAACCCCTGGTACCACCCCCCCCTTTAACCCACTGATACCACTCACCCTCCCTTTACCCACTGGTACCACACTCCCCTCTCTTTACCACTGGTACCACACCCCCTTTCCCTTTACCACTGGTACCCCACCCCCCCCTTTACCCACTGGTACCCACCCCCCTCCTTTACCCACTGATTTCCCCTCACCCTCCCTTTACCCACTGGTACCACACCCCCCCCCTTTACCCACTGGTACCACACCCCCTCCCTTTACCCACTGGTACCAACCCCCTCCCTTTCCCACGGTACCACCACCCCCTCCCTTTACCCACTGGTACCACCCCCCTCCCTTTACCCACTGATACCACCCCACCCCCCTTTACCCCCTGGTACCACAAACCCCCTCCCTTTACCCACTGGTACCACACCCCCCCTTTACCCACTTGGTACCACACCCCTCCCTTTACCCAAGGTACCACACCCCCTCCCTTTACCCACTGGTACCACTCCCCCTCCTTTACCCACTGGTTTCCACCCCCTCCCTCTACCCACTGATACACTCCCCCTCCCTCTGCCCACTGATACCACTCCCCCTCCCTCTACCCACTGATACCATCCCCCTCCCTCTACCCACTGGTACCACTCCCCCCCTCCCTTTTTTACCCACCCGTACCACACCAACTCCCTTTACCCATGGTACCACTCCCCCTCCCTTTACCCACTGGTACCACACCCCCTCCCTCTACCCACTGATACCACTCCCCCTCCCTCTACCCAATGATACCACTTCCCCCCCCCTCTTTTCCCCCTGATACCACTCCCCTCCCTCTACCCACTGATACCACTCCCCTCCCTCACCCACTGGTACCACACCCCCTCCCCTATCCACTGGACACCACTCCCCTCCCTTTATCCACTGATACCACTTCCCTCCCTTACCCACTGATCCACCCCCCTCCTCTACCCACTGGTACCAACCCCCTCCCCTATCCACTGAAAAACCCTCCCCCTCCCTTTATCCCCTGATCCACATCCCCTCCCTTTACCCACTGATCCACTCCCCCTCCCCCTACCCCCCGATACCACACCCCCCCCCCTTCCCACTATACACTCCCCCCCCCTTACCCACTGAACCACTCATCCTCCCCCTACCCCCTGGTGCCACACCCCTCCTTTCCCCTGTACCACTCACCCTCCCTTTACCACTGGGAACCACACCCCCTCCCTTACCCACTGGTACCACCCCCTCCCCTTTTCCCCCTGGGACCACACCCCTCCTTTACCCCACTGGTTCCAAACCCCCCCCCTTTACCCCCTGATACCACTCACCCCCCCTTTACCCACTGGTACCCACACCCCCCCCCTTTACCCACTGGGACCACCCCCTCCCTTTAACCCCCGGTACCAACCCCCTCCCTTTACCACTTACCCCACCCCCCCCCCTTTTCCCACGGTTTCCCAACCCCCTCCCTTTTCCCTTCCCCGTACCACTCACCCCCCTTTCCCATGGGCCCCCACCCCCTCCCTTTACCCCCCCGGTACCAACACCCCCTCCCTTTACCCCCGGTAACACCCCCCTCCCCTTTACCCCTGGTACCACACCCCCTCCCCTTTTTCCCCCGGTACCCCCTCCCCTCCCTTTTTCCCCCTGGTACCACACCCCCCCTCTACCCACTGGTACCCCCCCCCCCTCTGCCCATGATACCCCCCCCCCTCCCTTACCCACTGATACCATCCCCCTCCCTCTACCCACTGGTACCCTTTCCCCCCCCTTTACCCCTGGTACCACCCCCCTCCCTTTTCCCACGGACCACTCCCCTCCCTTTACCCTGGACCACCCCCCTCCCTCTACCCCCTGATACCACTCCCCTCCCTTACCCCCTGATACCCCTCCCCCCTCCTCTACCCACTGATACCACTCTCCCTCCTTACCCATGATACCAATCCCCCTCCCCCTTTCCAGGTCCAACCCCCCCCCTCTATGCACTGGGCCACCCCTCCCCCCCCTTTTTCCACTGTACCCCATCCTCCCCTTTCCCCCTATACCACTCCCCCCCCTCTACCCCCTGTCCACACCCCCCCCTATCCCTGTACCGCTCCCCCCCCCCTTTTCCCAATGATACCACCCCCCCTCCCTTCCCATGATACCATCCCCCTCCCCCTTCCCCCGAACCATCATCCCCCCTCTATCCCTGATACCCACCCCCTCCCTTATCCCGATACCACACACCCCTCCCCCACCCACTGAACCACCCCCTTTCCCCCCATGATACCACCACCCCCCCCCCACCCACTGATACCGCTCCCCCCCCCTTTCCCATGATACCAAACCCCCCCCCCACTACCACTGATACCACAACCCCTCCCTCTATCCACTGATACCAATCCCCCCCTCTACCCCCTGATCCCACCATCTCTCTTATCCCCTGAACCACTCCCCCTCCCCTTTTCCCACTGATACCAACCCCTCCCTTTACCCACTGATCCACATCCCCTCCCCCCACCCCCCTGATTTCCACACCCCCCTTCCCCCCTTTCCATGATACCACTCCCCCTCCTTACCCCCTGATACCAATCCCTCCCCCTTCCCCCCTGATACCACTCCCCCTCCCCTATCCACTGTTTCCCCACCCCCTCCCTCTATCACTGATACCCCATCCCCTCCCCCTCCCACGATACCACACCCCCTTCCTCTACCCCCCTGTACCCTCCCCCTCCCTCTATCCATATACCACCCCCCCTCTTTCATCCACTATACCCCATCCCCCCCCTCTCCCCCGGATGCCACACCCTCTCCCCCTTTCCCCTGGTACCACCCCCCCTCCCTCCCATCCACGAAACCCCTCCCCCCCCTTACCCCTGATAACACCCCTCCCCCACCCCCCTGATAAAAACTCCCCCTCCCTTATCCCCTGATACCCTCCCCCTCCCTCTACCCCTGAAACCCCACCCCCCCCTTACCCATGATCCATTTCCCCCCCTCTACCATGATCCCCACCCCCCCCTTTTCCCACTGAACCCCTCCCCCTCCCTCATCCCTTTATACCACACCCCCTCCTCTACCCCTGATACCACTCTCCCCCCCTCTTCCACTGATACCACACCCCCCTCCCCTATCACTGATACCACATCCCCTCCCTCTACACATGTACCACCCTCTTCCTCTACCCACTGTACACTCCCCCCCCCTTATCCACTGTTTTCCACTCCCACCTCCCTCTATTACGATCCATATCCCCCCCTTACCCACTAATACCACACCCACTCCCCCTACCCCTGATACCACCCCCCTCCCCTATCCATGATACGACTCCCCCCCCCCTTATTCCGATACCCTTCCCCCCCCTTTTCCAATGATACCCCTCCCCCTCCCTCTATCCTGTACCACCCTCTCCCTCACCCATGATACCCCTCCCCCCCCCCTATCCCAAAACCACTCCCCCTCCTCTATCCACTGATACCACACCCCCTCCCTCTATCCATGTCCACTCCCCCTCCCTCTACCCACGATACTACACCCCCCCTCTACCATGATATCACATCCCCTCTCTCTACCCCTGATACCAATCCCCCTCCCCCTCCACTGATACTAACCCCCTCCCTTACCCCCCTGTACCAATCCCCCCCCCCTCTACCC
>NC_069474.1:28091101-28100244 GCF_026875155.1 Cherax quadricarinatus | reverse complement strand
TTCCAAAAACTTTGATCCGAGGAAATTTCGAAAACCCCATAGGAGGGAATCCAAAAACTTGGTATTATCGAGAAAAATTTGAGGTTGGGGGGTGGGTGAAAGTGGGAGGGGTAATCCAAAAATTTGATCCAAGGTGATCATAAGAAATTCAAAACCCCCATAGGGGGGGAATCCAAAAACTTGTATTATCGAGAAATTTTTGGGATTGGGGGGGTGAAAGTGGGAGGGGGAACCTTAAAAATTTGATCTGAGGAGATGGAGTCATGGTATTGTCGAGAAAATTTGGGGTGAAAGTGGGAGGGGTAATCCAAATTTTTGGGGTTGGGGGGTGAAAGTGGGAGGGGGATCCGAGGAGATGGAGAATTTCGAAAACCCCATAGGGGGGATCCAAAAAACTTGATCCGAGGAGATGGAGAATTTCGAAACCCCCATAGGGGGGAATCCAAAACTTGGTAATATTGAGAAATTTTGGGATGGGGGTGAAAGTGAGAGGGGGAACCTCAAAAAATTTGATCCGAGGAGATGGAGAAACCCCCATAGGGGGGAATGCAAAAACTTGGTAATATTGAGAAATTTTTGGGGATGGGGGGTGGAAGGAGGGGCAATCCAAAAAACCTTGATCCAAGGAGATGGAGAGCACAAGAAAATGAAATTCAAAAAAAATTCGAAAAAAATCGGAAAAAAATTCGAGGCGCGGGGGCGATCCGGACGACGCTGCAGAAGGCGCAGCAGAAGGCGCGGGCGGGGGTCGCGAAGGGCGGGCGCGCGGGCGGGCGCGCGGGCGGGCGGGGGCGCGCGGGCGCGCGGCGCGATGCTGGGGTCGCGAGGCGGGGGGGTCGTGGGGAGTGGGGGTATTGGTTGGGGGGGTCAAGGGTGAGGTAGTCTCGAGGGCGAGGTCATGGTCAAAACCGGAAGTAACACCTAGGTGTGAAAAGGTGACCCTCCAGCCGCTGGTCCTAGACCGGAAGGGTGCGCTCAGTGGAACGCCTAAACCGGAAGGGTGCGCCCAGTGGAAGGCCTAAACCGGAAGGGTGCGCCCAGTGGAAGGCCCTAAACCGGAAGGGTGCCCCCAGTGGAAAAATCCACTACTTATATATATATATATATATATATATATATATATATATATATATATATATATATATATATATAATCGTTGTTAATATTTTCATCTGTGTATCGATATTTATTACACTCTTAGACCAGAGTTGCAATTTCCAGCTAATTTTAGGTCACTGATAATGAATATAAAGGTTATAATTGCTTGTTAGGTTTATTCTTCAATATGTACACCTACGTGTCACAACAGGTTCCAACATGCTTGTGGCAGGGTGTTTCTTACAGGCTTGTGACAGTGTGTTTTTTACAGGCTTGTGGCAGTGTGTTTCTTACAGGCTTGTGGCAGTGTGTTTCTTACAGGCTTGTGACAGTGTGTTTCTTACAGGCTTGTGGCAGTGTGTTTCTTACAGGCTTGTGACAGTGTGTTTCTTACAGGCTTGTGGCAGGGTGTTTCTTACAGGCTTGTGGCAGGGTGTTTCTTACAGGCTTCTGGCAGTGTGTTTCTTACAGGCTTGTGTCAGTGTGTTTCTTACAACACTCACAGTCTGACTGACCTTCATTATTGTTCCAGCAGACATAGAAGGTGGTTGTGATGTCCAACTATATATTATGAGGTGGAAGGCAGGTGATTATCTTAGATAAACACACTTTACACCAAGTGCTGCTGCTTTCTATGTGACTGGTACAGTCGTGCAAGAGGCTCCCACTACATCAGGAGAGACTGGCCACCTCGTCAGTCATTGGAACCTGAGACTGGCATAGTCGTGCAAGAGGTTCCCACTACATCAGGAGAGACTGGCCACCTCGTCAGCCATTGGAACCTGAGACTGGCATAGTCGTGCAAGAGGTTCCCACTACATCAGGAGAGACTGGCCACCTCGTCAGCCATTGGAACCTGAGACTGGTATAGTCGTGCAAGAGGCTCCCACTACATCAGGAGAGACTGGCCACCTCGTCAGCCATTGGAACCTGAGACTGGTATAATCGTGCAAGAGGTTCCCACTACATAAGGAGAGACTGGCCACCTCGTCAGCCATTGGAACCTGAGACTGGTATAGTCGTGCAAGAGGTTCCCACTACATCAGGAGAGACTGGCCACCTCGTCAGCCATTGGAACCTGAGACTGGTACAGCCGTGCAAGAGGTTCCTACTACATCAGGAGAGACTGGCCACCTCGTCAGCCATTGGAACCTGAGACTGGTATAGTCGTGCAAGAGGTTCCTACTACATCAGGAGAGACTGGCCACCTCGTCAGCCATTGGAACCTGAGACTGGTACAGCCGTGCAAGAGGTTCCTACTACATCAGGAGAGACTGGCCACCTCGTCAGCCATTGGAACCTGAGACTGGTATAGTCGTGCAAGAGGCTCCCACTACATCAGGAGAGACTGGCCACCTCGTCAGTCATTGGAACCTGAGACTGCTACAGCCGTGCAAGAGGTTCCTACTACATCAGGAGAGACTGGCCACCTCGTCAGTCATTGGAACCTGAGACTGGTACAGCCATGCAAGAGGTTCCCTCTACATCAGGAGAGACTGGCCACCTCGTCAGCCATTGGAACCTGAGACTTGTACAGCTATGCAAGAGGCTCCCACTACATCAGGAGAGACTGGCCACCTCGTCAGTCATTGGAACCTGAGACTGGTACAGCCGTGCAAGAGGTTCCCACTACATCAGAGAGACTGGCCAATCGTTGCCATTGGAACCTGAGACTGGTATAGTCGGGCAAAGACCCCCACACATCAGGAGAGACGGGCCACCTCGTTAGTCATTGGAACCCTGAACGGGTACGCCTGAAAGAGGTTCCCCACATCAGGAGAGACTGGCCACATCGTCAGTCATTGGAACCTGAGACTGGTATAGTCGTGCAAGAGACTCCCACTACATCAGGAGAGACTGGCCACCTCGTCAGCCATTGGAACCTGGGATGAAAAATGTTCAACATTCACCTCTCATTGAACCAAACAAAATTTTGCTACCACCACTACACATAATACTGAGGCTCATGAAAAACTTCGTAATGGCTATGGACAAATCCAGTTGGGGATCCAAAAATTTAACATCAAAATACCCCTCACTGAGAGAGGCTAAGATAAGAGAGGGAATCTTAAATGTTCCTCAGATTCGAGAGCTTCTTAAAGACGGTGACTTTGAATCAGACCTTCATAGGGGGAAGAAAGCTGCTTGGTAAGCATTCGAGTTAGTGGCAAAGGGATTTCTCAGGGAACAGAAGGAAAGTCAACTATGAAGAACTGACAGAAAACCCCATCAAGGAATGTAACATGTCACTTAAAATCTACAATTTGGATTCCCATTTAGACTTCCATCCAGCGAAGTGTGGGGCAGTTAGTGACCAACCTGGTGAAAGGTTTTACCAAGATATTTCAACTATGGTAAAATGGTACCATGGTAAATGGGGCACAAGAATGATTGCAGACTATTGCTGGACATTGGCAAGAGATGATTCTTCAGCCCACTATAAGCGCCAAGCAAAAAGGCAGAGAGTAGGTACGACAGAGAGTAGGTACGACAGAGAGTAGGTACGACAGAGAGTAGGTACGACAGAGAGTAGGTACACAGAGAGTAGGTACGACAGAGAGTAGGTACGACAGAGAGTAGGGACGACAGAGGGGTAGGTATCACAGAGAGTAGGTACGACAGAAGAGTAGGTACGACAGAGATAGGTATCACAGAGAGTAGGTAACGACAGAGAGAAGGTACGACAGAGAGTAGGTAGACAGAAAATAGTACGACAGAGAGCAAAGGGACGACAGAGAGCAAAGGGACGACAGTGAGTAGGTACGATAGAGAGTAGGTACGACAGAGAGCAGGTACGACAGAGAGCAGGTACAACAGAGAGTAGGTACGATAGAGAGTAGGTACGACAGAGAGTAGGTACGACAGAGAGCAGGTACGACAGAGAGCAGGGACGACAGTGAGTAGTACGATAGAAAAGTAGGTACGACAGAGAGTAGGTATGACAGAAAGTAGGTACGACAGAGAGTAGGTACGACAGAGAGCAGGTAGACAGAGAGGGAGGTACGACAGAGAGTAGGGAAAGACAGAGAGTAGTACGACAGAGAGTAGGTACGACAGAGAGTAGGTACGACAGAGAGTAGGTATGACAGAGAATAGGTACGACAGAGAGAAGGTACGACAGAGAGTAGGTATGACAGAGAGTAGGTACGACAGAGAGCAGGTACGACAGAGAGCAGGTACGACAGTGAGTAGGTACGATAGAGAGTAGGTACGACAGAGAGGAGGTACGACAGAGAGCAGGTACGACAGAGAATAGGTACGACAGAGAATAGGTACGACAGAGAATAGGTACGACAGAGAGTAGGCACGACAGAGAGAAGGTACGACAGAGAGTAGGTACGAAAGAGAGTAGGTACGACAGAGAGCAGGTACGACAGAGAGTAGGTACGACAGAGAGTAGGTACGACAGAGAGTAGGTATGACAGAGAATAGATACGACAGAGAGAAGGTACACAGAGAGTAAAGGGAACACAGAGAATAGATAAAGACAGAGAGAAGGTACGACAGAGAGTAGGTATGACAGAGAGTAGGTACGACAGAGAGTAGGTACGACAGAGAGAAGGTACGACAGAGAGTAGGTACGACAGAGAATAGGTACGACAGAGAGTAGGTACGACAAGAGTAGGCACGCAAGGTAGGTACGACAGAGAGTAGGTACGACAGAGAGCAGGTACGACAGAGAGTAGGTACTACAGAGAGTAGGTACGACAGAGAGTAGGTACGACAGAGAGTTTAAAACATACTGACATATATTGTACGCTATAATAATCAAATATTACAGGTATCGTAACTGTACAACAATATCGTAACTGTACAATAATTCGTAACATACAACAATATCGAAACTGTAAAACAATATCGTAACTGACAACTTTCGTAACTGTACAAAAATATCGAACAGACAACAATATGAAACTGTACAACAATATCGAACTGCCAACAGATCGAACAGTACAACAATATCGTAACAGTACAACAATATCGTAACAGTAAAAACAATATCGTAACAACAAAAATATCGTAACAGTACAACAATATCGTAACAGTAAACAATATCTAACTGTACAACAGTACGTAACTGCAAAACAGTATCGTAACAGACAACAATATCGTAACAGTACAACAAATCGTAACGAAAAACAATATCGTAACAGTACAACAATATCGAACAGTACAAAATATCGTAACTATAAAAAATACGTAACAGTACAAAATACGTAACTGCACAACAATATCGAACATAAACAATTCGAAACAGTACAACAAATCGTAACAGTAAAACAATATGTAACTAAAAAAATATCGAACTATACAACAATATCGGTAACGTACAACAATATCGTAAACAGTAAAACAAACGTAACTATCAAACAATATCGTAACTATACAACAATATCGTAAACTATACAAAAAGTATCGTAACAGTAAAACAATACGTAACGCACAACAAATCGTAACAGACAACAATATCGTAAACAGTACAACATATCGTAACTGCACAACAATATCGAACAGTACAACAATATCGTACAGTACAACAAATCGTAACGTGTACAAGCAATATCGTAACTGCACAAAATATCGTACAGTACAACAATATCGTAACAGTACAACAATATGGTAACAAGTACAACATATCGTAACAGTACAAACAAATACGTAACAGTACAACAATATCGTAACAGTACAACAATATCGTACAGTACAACAATATCGAACATAACAACAGTATCTAACAGTACAACAATATCGTAACTATACAACAAATCGTACATCATAACAATACGTAACAGTAGACAAACAATATCGTAACAGTACAACAATATCGAAACAGTACAACAATCGTAACAGTACAACAATATCGAAACAGTAACAACAATATCGTAACTATACAACCCATATCGTAACAGTACAACAATATCGTAACAGTACAAAAACCCAATATCGTAACATTTACAACAATATCGTAACAGTACAACAATATCGACAACAAATTATGTAACAGTATAACAATATCGTAACTGCACAACAGTATCGTAACAGTACAACAATATCGTACAGTATAACAATATCGTAACAGTAACAACAATATCGTAAGAGTACAACAGTATCGTAACTGACAACAATATCGTAACTGCAACAACAGAATGGGTAACAGTACAACAATATCGTAACTGCACAACAGTATCGAAACAGACAAAATATCGTAATAGTACAACAATATCGTACTGACAAAAATTCGTAACTGTACAAAAAGTATCGTAACAGTACAACAATATCGTAACAGTACAACAATATCGTAACAGTACAACAATATCGTAACTGCACAACAATATCGTAACTGCACAACAGTATCGTAACAGTACAACAATATCGTAACTGCACAACAGTATCGTAACAGTACAACAATATCGTAACAGTACAACAATATCGTAACAGTACAACAATATCGTAACTGCACAACAGTATCGTAACAGTACAACAATATCGTAACAGTACAACAATATCGTAACTGCACAACAGTATCGTAACAGTACAACAATATCGTAACAGTACAACAATATCGTAACTGCACAACAATATCGTAACTGCACAACAGTATCGTAACAGTACAACAATATCGTAGCAGTATAACAATATCGTAACAGTACAACAATATCGTAACAGTACAACAATATCGTAACTGCACAACAGTATCGTAACAGTACAACAATATCGTAACAGTACAACAATATCGTAACTGCACAACAATATCGTAACTGCACAACAGTATCGTAACAGTACAACAATATCGTAACTGCACAACAGTATTGTAACAGTACAACAATATCGTAACTGCACAACAGTATCATAACAGTACAACAATATCGTAACTGCACAACAATATCGTAACTGCACAACAGTATCGTAACAGTACAACAATATCGTAACTGCACAACAGTATCGTAACAGTACAACAATATCGTAACTGCACAACAGTATCGTAACAGTACAACAATATCGTAACTGCACAACAATATCGTAACTCCACAACAGTATCGTAACTGCACAACAATATCGTAACTGCACAACAGTATCGTAACAGTACAACAATATCGTAACTGCACAACAGTATCGTAACAGTACAACAATATCGTAACTGCACAACAGTATCGTAACAGTACAACAATATCGTAACTCCACAACAATATCGTAACTCCACAACAGTATCGTAACTGCACAACAATATCGTAACTGCACAACAATATCGTAACTGCACAACAATATCGTAACTGCACAACAGTATCGTAACAGTACAACAATATCGTAACTCCACAACAGTATCGTAACTGCACAACAATATCGTAACTGCACAACAATATCGTAACTCCACAACAGTATCGTAACTGCACAACAATATCGTAACTCCACAACAATATCGTAACTCCACAACAGTATCGTAACTGCACAACAATATCGTAACTGCACAACAATATCGTAACTGCACAACAGTATCGTAACAGTACAACAGTATCGTAACTGCACAACAATAATTAATTACTGACATTTAAGAGCTGGTAATATGTCCAAGAGTCTACACCAGTGATTTTATTTCTCAATGTTATTTTATTGTAAATCTCTGAGTTATCATACAGCGCTTCCTGTTGCAATATTAATAATGATAATTATACAGTAATAATATAATAATAAAATATAATAATTATAATAATTGTATTTAAAAATATTAACAATAATAATAAGAAAATGAAAAAATATTTAATAATAATAATAATAATAATAATAATAATAATAATGTAAAATAATAAAATGATAAAATTTAAAAAATGTAATAAAATAATAAATAATAATAAAAATAATAATTGAAAAATAATGATAATAATAATAATAAAATAAAAATAATAATAATAAAAATAATAATTACATTTTTCCCCCCCCGGGGTCTTGCTGTTTTGGGGAAAAATCCCTTTAGGAATTTTTTCTCCCTGTTAGGGGAAAAAATCCAACCCCTTTAAAAAAAATTCCCCGACGAAAAAAAAAAACCCCTAACCACGAAAAGAAATTTTTTTTCCCCCAGAAGTTCCTGTTGGGGAAAAAAACTAGTTCGCCCCCCTTTTTTGCCCGGGGGGAGTTAACCCGCGAAAATAGGCAATCGGAGGTAAGAGCCAATGACGAGTGGGATCCACCCCGGAAGTAAACGTAAGGGAAAGTGGCGGGGGGGAAGAGAGGAGGGGGGGAGATTACGCCAAAACAGTGGGGGGAAACGGGAATTGTTAAAGGAGGGGCAAGGGGTGGGGAGAAGGGGAGGTAAGTTTCCGAGGGGAGGATGTTTTGGGAGGGGATGGCTCGGATGGAGGATGGCTTGGGATGGGGTGGCTTGGGATGGGATGGTTTGGGGGATGGAGGATGGCGGGGGATGGGGGATGGCTTGGGCTGGAGAATGGTTTGGGATGGGGGATGGTTTGGGGGATGGAGAGGGATTGGGGATGTGGGGTTTGGGAGGAGGTGGTTGGGATGGAGATGTTTGGGTGGGGGATGGTTTGGGGATGGGGGAGGTTTTGGGATGAGGAGGTTGGGATGGGGGATGGCTTGGGATGGAGAGGTTTGGGGAGGGGAGGATGGCTTGGGATGGGGGATGGCTGGGATGAGGATGGACTTGGCTGGAGAATGGCTTGGGATGAGGATGGATTGGGATGGAGGATGGATTGGGATGGAGGATGGATTGGGATGTAGGATGGATTGGGATGGAGGATGGCTTGGGATGGAGGATGGCTTGGGATGGAGGATGGCTGGGATGGAGGATGGCTTGGCTGGAGAATGGCTTGGGATGGAGGATGGATTGGGATGGAGGATGGATTGGGATGGAGGATGGCTTGGGATGGAGGATGGTTTGGGATGGAGGATGGCTGGGGATGGAGGATGGCTTGGGCTGGAGAATGGCTTGGGATGGAGGATGGATTGGGATGGAGGATGGATTGGGATGTAGGATGGATTGGGATGGAGGATGGCTTGGGATGGAGGATGGATTGGGATGGAGGATGGCTTGG
>NC_069474.1:28083601-28086101 GCF_026875155.1 Cherax quadricarinatus | reverse complement strand
TCTATAAGGTCCCACAAAATCCCACAAAGTCCCATGAAGTTCCATAAGGTCCCACGAGGTGACATAATATTCTACAAGATACCAAAAGGTTCCATAAAAGTCAACAAGGTCCCACGAGGTTCCACGAGGTTCCACGAGGTTCCACGAGGTTCCACGAGGTTCCACGGGGTTCCACGAGGTTCCACGAGATCCCACGAGGTTCCACGAGGTTCCACGAGGTTCCACGAGGTTCCACGAGGTCCCCCGAGGTCCCACGAGGTCCCACGAGGTCCCACGAGGTTCCACGAGGTTCCACGAGGTTCCACGAGGTCCCACGAGGTCCCACGAGGTCCCACGAGGTTCCACGAGGTTCCACGAGGTTCCACGAGGTCCCACGAGGTTCCACGAGGTCCCACGAGGTTCCACGAGGTTCCACGAGGTCCCAAATGGTTCCATAAGGCTCCAAGGTTCCACAAAGGTTCCCCGTCAAGGGAATTGGATATTGAAGGATCAAGGATTCTCTCTCTCTCTCTCTCTCTCTCTCTCTCTCTCTTCTCCGTCCCTGTCCCTCTTCTCCTCCTCCTCCCCCTTCCTCTCGTCTCTTCAATCCCCCTCCCCTCCCCCTCCCCCCTCCCCCCTCCCCCCTCGTGCAATTCACAAGGCTGGCCGCTGATTGGTGGACGCCTGATATAATTATCCATCACCCGTAATTAAGTACAATTAAGCGGACTTATTCCCACCTCCAATCCTCCCCCCCTCCCCCCGGGATGGCGCGGCGCCCCCCCTCCCCTATCCCCCCACCCACTACCCTTTTCCCCTCCCCCCCTTCCTCCCCCATTACCCTCACCCTTTACACCTTCCAACATTACCACGTCCCCCCCACCCCCCTAGAGACCATTTGCCCCTCTCCCCTAATCCCCCCTCCCCTTATCCCCCCCTAGAGCCCCCTTCCAAAGCTTCATACGTTGCCAGCTGCAAGAGATTTATTCTTGGTTATTTTCACTTTTTATCTTCGTTTTATACCTTCTACAATTTTTTTTAATATACAATAAAGCATAAAAAATCAAAATAAATCTGATGTATCTTGAATTCATTGAATTATTGCGAATAATGCACAAAATTTGGGGATTTATTCTGATTTTGGGGGAAAATAAATCTGGGAAAAAATATCTGGACCAGCGTCTCAGATTTGT
Organism: Cherax quadricarinatus; assembly: GCF_026875155.1. NCBI lineage: Eukaryota > Metazoa > Arthropoda > Malacostraca > Decapoda > Parastacidae > Cherax > Cherax quadricarinatus. The sequence goes on along the minus strand of NC_069474.1, from coordinate 28,084,929 downwards.
TAATGTATTTTTTGGGGTGAAGATTTTTTTCGATTTTTGTTTATTTCTGGGAAAGGAGTGATTTTTTTATGGTTTTTTGGTCCTTGGTGTTGGGCTCCAGCTCCCGGTGTGTGTGTGTGTATGTATGTGTGTGTGTGTGTGTGTGTGTGTGTGTGTGTGTGTGTGTGTGTATGTGTATGTGTGTGTGTATGTGTGTGTGTGTGTGTGTGGTGTGTGTGTGTGTGTGTGGTATGTGTGTGTGTATGTGTATGTGTGTGTATGTGTGTGTGTTTGTGTGTGTGTGTGTGTGTGTGTGTGTGTGTGTGTGTGTATGTGTGTGTGTATGTGTATGTGTGTGTATGTGTGTGTGTGTGTGTGTGTGTGTGTGTATGTGTGTGTGTGTTGTGTGTGTGTGTGGTGTGTGTGTGTGTGTGTGTGTGTGTGTGTGTGTGTATGTGTACTCACCTAGTTGTACTCACCTAGTTGAGGTTGCGGGGGTCGAGTCCGAGCTCCTGGCCCCGCCTCTTCACTGATCGCTACTAGGTCACTCTCCCCGAGCCGTGAGCTTTATCATTACCTCTGCTTAAAGCTATGTATGGATCCTGCCTCCACTACATCGCTTCCCAAACTATTCCACTTACTGACTACTCTTGTGGCTGAATAAATACTTCCTAACATCCCTGTGATTCATCTGTGTCTTTAGGCTTCCAACTGTGTCCCCTTGTTACTGTGTCCAATCTCTGAACATCCTGTCTTTGTCCACCTTGTCAATTCCCCTCAGTATTTGTATGTCGTTATCATGTCCCCCCCTATCTCTCCTGTCCTCCAGTGTCGTCAGGTTGATTTCCCTTAACCTCTCCTCGTAGGACATATCTCTTAGCTCTGGACTAGTCTTGTTGCAAACCTTTGCACTTTCCTCTAGTTTCTTTACGTGCTTGGCTAGGTGTGGGTTCCAAACTGGTGCCGCATACTCCAATATGGGCCTAACGTATACGGTGTACAGGGTCCTGAACGATTCCTTATTAAGATGTCGGAATGCTGTTCTGAGGTTTTGCTAGGCGCCCATATGCTGCAGCAGTTATTTGGTTGATGTGCGCTTCAGGAGATGTTGCCTGGTGTTATACTCACCCCAAGATCTTTTTCCTTGAGTGAGGTTGTAGTCTCTGACCCCCTAGACTGTACTCCGTCTGCGGCCTTCTTTGCCCTTCCCCAATCTTCAATGACTTTGCACTTGTGGGATTGAACTCCAGGAGCCAATTGCTGGACCAGGTCTGCAGCCTGTCCAGATCCCTTTGTAGTTTCTGCCTGGTCTTCGATCGAGTGTATTCTTCTCATCAACTTCACGTCAT
>NC_069474.1:28063601-28078601 GCF_026875155.1 Cherax quadricarinatus | reverse complement strand
AAGTGTGGCTAAGTGGGATTTAAGGAATGTTGTTTCACCCCTTTGGTTCCACTGTTACCTCCTGCTAGAGCAGGGGAAAGGGGAACGCAAATGGAGGGTGTGCAACCTGAAGGAGGTACGTAAAGGGAGAGAGAGAGAGGGGGTAGGGGGGTTGAAGTACTAAAAAAATGCGTAAAGGGGGGGAAATCAGTGGAATGTGGACCAGAGAAAGGAGGAATTAAGCACAAAGAAGCACAATATTTCGTTATGAGTTTTCATTATATAAATTTTTGGAAAGAGGAGAGTGGTGGTAGAGGGCAGCGAGAGGGCAGCGAGGGAGGCACGAGGGATGGAAGCTAGGAAGGGAGGGTAGGTACAGGGAAGAAAAATAATTGAGGAAAAAAGAGAGGGGAAACACACGTAAATATTTACAACACACACTGCCTATATATATATATAAATATATATATATAATATATATATATATATATATATAATAATATATATAAATATATATATATATATATTATATATATGTATATTATACATAATATTATATGTATATATATATAAAAATAATATATAATCTATAGAAATATATATATATATAATATATATATATATATATATATAAATAAACATTATATATATATATATATATAATAATATATATATATATATAAATATATATTATAATATATATAGAAAAATATAGTATATATATAATAATTCAAATAATCAAAGTGTGCCGATCTTAACTATACAGGAGAAACCACGAGGGTGGAAATCTTTACACCCAAATACTTTCACAGACTTCTCTATTGCGTCATCAGGACTGTGTAATGTTTGCAGGGGTAGCAACTGAAGCAAGGGAAATTTTCTCAGAGACAGTAGCGATGCTGTGGCTGGTTGTTCAACCGGCCACAGTCTCTCAGAATGTGGCCAACAGTCGGTGCCACCCCGCATCTCGACCACCACCCTCCCCTCCTTCCTCCCCATATGGAGTACAAGGGTTTTTTTTGAGATGTCAAGTATATAAATTAGAAGAATAAATAGCCAGCCCCTAGCTTTTCTAGGCCATTTAGAACAGGTCAGATGACTGAGTAATACGTTTTCTCATGGCCAACTATATATATGGGTTTGCTATATTCTGTGTAAACCTTTAATTAATAAAAAAGGAACGAGAATGTGTTCTTGTCCCCATTGTAAGTGTCCTCCTCAGGGGTACTCAAATGTCCTCCTCAGGGGTACTCAAATGTCCTCCTCAGGGGTACTCATAAGTATCTCTTCCCAAATATTGTTTATTATCCTTCTCAGTGTCGGTTACTATGCCTTACTAGGGAATATTATTCCGATAATAATATTCTTACTAGGGAATATTATTCCGATAATATTTCTATGATCCAAATTTCTGCTTCTAGTACCCTTTAACCCCCCTACTTATTTTATCAGGTAATCTTGTGTATCTGTCAATGTATGGTACAGTAACAGCTAAAAGTGTTATATAACCATTCACAACTGACGGCATGGTGTTTTGACTGGTGACGCTCGACACTGGTCGAGCGTCACCAGTCCATCATGAAACCATCTGGCATAATTAGCAATCCTGTGATTTTGTATAGCACCGATGTTTAAGATTGTGTGCAAAAATCTCTACTAAATAGCTACCGAGCTCGTATAACCCATAATTTGAGTTATATGTGGCATTTCTGTCATGTTTCAAGAGAGAAGATTCAATTATGGTTCTTTCTATGACAGAACTGTGTGGTACAATAATCTGGGCAGCATCCCACTCCGGTGGGTGATTGCATGCACTAACGTGTTCGACTCCTGCCCTGTCCTGAGTATTTATGTTGAGCTATTCTGGTTACCAGAAGTTTACCTGTTTGACCTATATATGAGAGAGAACACTGAGTACATGGGACCTTGTAAACCCCCCATCAACTTTGTTGGAGGGTGTGTTTTTAATCAGCCTATTTTTCATTGTCCCTGTGTTTTTGAAAGCCAGGTTTGTATTGATGTTTTTTAATACCTCACGTAGGCAAACCAGATTCTCATTGTATGATAAAACTAAAAGATCTTTCCTGGCCATCACTTCCTTACGTTCAGTCCTGTAGAAAGTCTCTCTTGCTACAATATACCTTCTCGACCATATATAATATATATATATTATATATATATATATATATATATATATATAAATATATATATATAAATATATATATATATATATATATAATATATATATATAATATAATATATATATATATAATATATATATCTATAATATGAAATATATATAATATAATATATAAATATAAATATATATATATAAAAATATATATAATATATTATATATATATATATATATATCTATATATAAATATATATATAAATATATATAATATATATAATTCATATTCCTTTAGAAAAATTCAGAGAATAAATACCTCTAACTCCCCTGATACCAATCCTCCCCTTCCCTCCCCGCTATCCTTCTGCCTCTCTAGCCCTACCTCCCCTTCCCCACATAACCTCCCCCTTCCCCTCTCCTCTCCGTTTGACAGCGTAGAAATTTTCAAGGTAGGGGGAGTAAGAGGGGAACGGGGCCAGGACGCGCCCGCGATATTCCATATTTAGCCGATCGCGCCCATTAGCGCGAGAGAACGCTTTGAATTGCTGATGAGAGTGAGACAAGAGCGAGTCCCCGTGGGATTTTACAAACAATTCATTTCATCACCCAACTTTAGTGCCACAGTCGGTGGAGGGGATGGGGGAGGGGGGAGGGGTAGTGGGAGAAAGGTGTGTAAAAGAGAGAGAGAGATGAGGGGAGGCTGTAAGGGGGGGGGGTAAGGGAAACGCGAGATGGTGTGAATGATGAAGATGTGTAGGATTGCTGTTGTGGTGGTGATTTGGTGTTGTGTTGTTGTGTGGTGGTGGTTGGTGGTGTTCCAGGTTCCTCAACCACCTGTCAGATCGTCTTGTGTGGTCTATGTCCAGGCATGCCACCACCACAGTCTACTACATCACCTGGCAAAGTTGTTAAAAGAAACTAGGTCCCCTTACACTTACTCTCAAGGTACTTTGGTCCCGGTACCTATCATCGACATCTCTCATGTAAGTAGTGTACCCAGGCCATGACCATATTTTTTTGTGGTCGACAAATATGTATATAGTATATAACACTGCCAGAATATATATAAATATATATATCTATATAATATATATATAAATATAAAGATATATATATAATATATAATATATTTAATATATATATATATAAATATATATATAGTATAGATATATATATATATATATAGAATATATATATAATATTATTTACTATAATCTATCCTCAAAATATAAATGTTCAATAACAACAAATATTTTTTATAATATAAATCTATATAAATCGCGTGATCTGGGGGTGGGGTAAAATGTGTATACCACATATGCAACAGTTAGGTAATCTTCATTGCGGAAACGTTTTCGCCTATACAGTAGCTTCTTCAATCGAGTAACTATTCTGTACTTCGACTGAAAAGCTACAGTGTAGGCGAAACGTATCTAAATGAAGATAACCTAACTGTTGCATAGTCTTACCTAACAACCTGTCCGTATTTTATATACCATTTTAAATGTTTAAAGAAATGTGTATACAAATACACATTGGTACCTTGTCTATCATGATTATCCCCTCAAGGAAAGGTTCCTTGATGTTGGTGAGGGGCTCTTGATTTAGGAATTGGATCTGTGCTCCAGTTCCCCCCGAATTAAGCTGAATCCTATCCACATCCCCCCCCAGGCGCTGTAAAATCCTCCGGGTTTAGCGCTTCCCCCTTGATTATAAAATAATAATATCTTGAATTAATATACCGTGAGGTGTGTGTCTCACAGTGTATAATCACTGTGGGGGGGTGAGTCAGGTCCTGTTATATCTCAGTGTATATTCACTCTGGAGATTTATATCTCAGTGTATATACACTGTGAGACGGTAATAACAGTGTATATACACCGTGAGGTTTATATCTTAGTATATATACACTGAGAGGTGTAATATCTCATTGTATATACACTGTGAGGGTTTATATCTGTTTATATCCACTGAGAGGTGTTATATCACCATGTATAAACACTGAGATGTGTATATATCAGTGTATATATACACTGAGAGGTGTATACTCAGTGTATATACACTGGTATTTTACATTAATCATATTTTAGGTATTAAATATTCTGACTGTGTGACCAGGTGACCTGCAGCCTTAATGACCCTCGTGTAGTAGATAGACTTAAACCCCATAACCCAACCAACCAGTCTTTATGACCCTCGTGTAGTAGATAGACTTTAAACCCCGTTAACCAATCAACCAGTCTTACTGACCCCGTGTAGTAATAGACTTTAAACCCCATTAACCAACCAACCATCTTATTGAAACCCCGTGAATAGAATGACTTTAAACCCCACTAACAACTAACCATTCTTAATAACCCCCGTGTATAGTATAGAAACATTAAACCCCACTAACCAACTAACCAGTCTTAATAACCCCCGTGAAGTAGATAGACTTAAAAAACCTCCATTAACCAACTTACCAACTTAATACTACCCGTGTATTATATGACTTTAAACCCCACTAACCACTAACCAGTCTTAATAACCCCCTTGTAGTAATAGAACTTTAAAACACCATTAACCAACCAACCAGTCTTAATGAACCCCCCGTGTAAGTAGATTGACTTTAACCCCACTAACCAACTATCCAGTCTAAAATAACCCCCGTGTAGTAGATAGACTTTAACCCCCAATAACCAACAACCAGTCCTAATAACCCCCGTGTAGTAATATACTAAAACCCCATTAACAACAACCAGCTTAATAACCCCCGTGTAGTAGATTGACTTTAAACCCCACTAACCAACTAACCAGTCTTAATAACCCCCGTGTAGTAGATAGACTTTAAACCCCATTAACCAACCAACCAGTCTTAATGAACCCCGTGTAGTATAAAAAGGATTGAAACTTTGTAAACCCCACTAACCAACTAACCAGTCTTAATAACCCCCGTGTAGTAGATAGACTTTAAACCCCACTAACCAACTAACCAGTCTTAATAACCCCCGTGTAGTAGATAGACTTTAAACCCCATTAACCAACTAACCAGTCTAATAACCCCCTGAAGTAGATTGACTATGAAAAAACCCCACTAACCAACTAACCCGGTCTTAATAACCCCGTGTAGTAGATAGACTTTAAACCCCATTAACCAACCAACCAGTCTTAATGAACCCCGTGTAGTAGATTGACTTTAAACCCCACTAACCAACTAACCAGTCTTAATAACCCCCGTGTAGTAGATAGACTTTAAACCCCATTAACCAACTAACCAGTCTTAATAACCCCCGTGTAGTAGATAGACTTTAAACCCCATTAACCAACCAACCAGTCTTAATAACCCCCGTGTAGTAGATAGACTTTAAACCCCGGTCTTGAGTGGATAATATGATTGAGACTTGTGTTTATGGTGTAGAACCAGTAGAAACATTAACACAAGCTCGCAGCTACCAGGTTATACCCGTATATCCTCTGGTCCTACGAGGTCTTGATCACGATTTCACTTTTTAGGCCCTTCCTGTTTCCGGTATTGTGCCTTTTTTTTTTCCAGTTCTAATCAATCAGGCGAGAAAGAGAGTAGTGGAAGGCTCTCTCCTCACTCTCCATTCACAGCTGCGTTTATTTTCGTTACCTATTTCAAAGATGAGAATACTAGCAAGTATGGTCTGGAACTGCTAGGTAGATGTGTACAAAAAGCCTGACCTGTGTATTTGGTCACTTGGGTACACTCGACTCATGTACAACCACCTGGCTTTATATTCATTGTCCAAAAGCTTAATAGGGTTCTTTCAGTCGATTACTGGGGTTGTGACAGTGTTAGAGACAGTAGAAGTAGGTAATTCTGAGGGTGTAAGTCACTTAGCCTTGATGGAAGGGTGGTCGAGTCCCTCACCTGTGAAAGGTGTTCGGTCCCTCAGCCTTGGATGAAGGTGTACGTTCCCGTCAGACAGAGATGGAAGTGGTCAGTCCTCACCTTGTGGAAGGTGGTCGTTCCCTCAGGCCTGATGGAAGGTGGTCGTCCTCAGGCCTTGGATTATAAGGTGGTCCTGGTCAATCAGCCCTTGAGTGTAGAGGTGTTCGGGACCCTCAGCCTGATGGAAGGTGGTCCGGTCCTCAGCCTTGATGGAAGTGTCGTCCCCTACAGCCTTGATGGACAGGTGGTCGTGTCCCTCACCTTGATGAAGGTGGTCAGTCTCTGACTACCTTCCATCATCTGCTGAGGGACTGACGACCTTGCATCACTGCTGAGGGACTGATCACCTTCCATCACTGCTGAGGGACTGACCACCTTCCATCACTGCTGAGGGACTGATCACCTTCCATCACTGCTGAGGGACTGATCACCTTCCATCACTGCTGAGGGACTGATCACCTTCATCACAGCTGAGGGACTTGTCCACCTTTCCAACCTGCTGAGGACTGATCACCTTCATCACTGCTGAGGACTGAATCACATTCCATCACTGCTGAGGACCGCCACCTCAATCACTGCTGAGTGGACTTATCACATCCATCAACTGCTGAGGGTAACTGACCACACTTCCATCACTGCTGAGGTACTTATTCACCTCAATAATTACCTTTCCACTTTTACAGTCCTCCAGCACTGAGGAACGTACAGAGGCAGTGGAAACTTTCCATCAGTGAAATACCCAAAAGTTGCTCTCGCCCCCTTCAACTGCCCCCACCCATCTCTCCTACCCCCTCCCATCTCTCCTACCCCCTCCCATCTCTCCTAACCCCCTCCCATCTCTCCTAACCTTCGTCCCATCTGTCCTACCCCCTTCCGGATCTCTCCTAACCCCCCTCCCATACTCTCCTACCCCCTCCCTAACTCTCCTACCCCCTCCAATCTGTCGCTACCCCGCCTCCCATCTCTCCCTACCCCCTCTACCTTCTCCTTCCTTCAGTCTCTCACACTTCCGTTCTCTTCTACCCCTGTTTCTACGTCTCCTCTACCCCTCCTTATCCCTTCCCCTGCCACCTCTGCCCCTCGCCTGCGCCCTCTTCCCCCTCGCCTTGCCACCTCTCCCCCTCCCGCTGCCACCTCTCCCCCTCCCCTGCCACCTCTTCCCCCCTCCCTGCCACCTCTCCCCCCCTCGCCTGCACCTCCCCCCCTTCCCCTTCCACTCCCCCCTCAACCCTGCCACCTCATTCTCCCCTCCCCTTGCTACTTCTCCACTCCCCTGCATCCTCTCCTCCCCAGTCATCTCTCCCCACTCCCCTCCACTTATCCGCCTCCCCTGCCACCTCTCCCCCTCCCCTACCACTTATCCCCCTCCCCTGCATCTCTCCCCCTCCCCTGCCCACCTCATCCCGCTCCCCCACCCCTGCCCACTTCTCCCCCTCCCCTGTCACCTCGTCCCCCTCCCCAGCCACCTTACCCCCTCCCCTGCCACCTCTATCCCTTCCCCTGCTCTTCTCCCCCTTCCATGCCACCTCTCTCCCCCCCCTACCACCTCACCCCTCCCCTGCCACCTCTCCCCTCCCTGCCACCTCTCTCCCTACCCTGCATCACTCTCCCTCCCCTGCCACCTATCTCCCTCCCCTGCCACCTATCTCCCTCCCCTGCCACCTCTCCCCCTCCCCTGCACATCTCCCCCTCCCCTGGTCACCTCTTCCCCCTCCCCTGCCACCTATATAACCCCCTCCCCTTGCCCACCTCTATCCCTCCCCCTTCCTCCTCTATCCCTGCCCCAGCCTCCTCTCCCCCTCCCCCTACCACCTCTCCCCTCCCCTGCCACCGTCTCCCCTCCCCTGCCACCTCGCTCCCTCCCCCTGGCCATCTCTCTCCCTCCCCTGCCACCTATCTCCCTCCCTGCCACCTCATCTCCCCTCCCTGCCACCTCTCCCCCTTCCCTGCTATCTCTCATATCTCCTCACTTTCCACTGCACTTCTCCCCCCTCCTCTGCCACCTCTCCCCCTCCACTACACCTCTCCCCCACACCGCCTGCCATATCTCGCCACCTCCCCTGCCACCTCTCCCCCTCCATGCAATCTATCTCTCCCCCTCCACTGCCACTTCTCCCCCTCTGCCACCCTCTCCCGCCTCCCCTGCACCTCTCCCCCCTCCCCTGCACCTCTCCCTCATCCGCCTCCCCCTGCCATTTCACCCCCTCCCCTGCCATCTCTCCCCTTCCCTGCCACCTCTCCTCACCCGCTCCCCAATTAGTGGTTCGCACATGCATAGGTGAATTGGCTAATGAAAAGCAAGTTCAGAACTATAGCGGAGAGTCCCTCGTGCCTCGTTCCACCATTTCTCTCTCTCTCATCTTTCTCTCACTCCTCTCTCACACTCTCTCTCTACTCTCTCTCTCTATCTATCTATCTATCTATCTATCTATCTATCTATCTATCTCTCTTTCAGTTCCATTCATTCAATATATTTCCATTTTAATACTAAGGGCAGGGGGAGATCTAGGGGGTAGTTGGGGTTAAATTAAGGTGAGGGGGGTTGGAAAGGGAGATATAGGGAGGGGTAGAAATGGGGTAAATAAAAAGAGGAGGGTGAGCGGCATGAAGATTCCTTGGACTAGATGATGGGGAGGGGATGGAGAGGGGAGAGGGGGAAGTGGCGGCAAGGGGAGGAGGGGGGAAGGGGAGGCCTAGAGGCCACTGTGTCTCACGACATACTAGAAAACGAGGGGGGAAGGAGGGGAGGGTGGGAAGGGAGTGGGGAGGGGGAAGGAGGGGAAGGGGGAAGGGGGGGATGGAGGGGGGAAGGGATGGTGGAGGGAGGTAGGAAGAGTAATAAATTATCTACGATATCTACCAACTACTTCTACTACCGATACTACTGCAACTACTACCACCACTACTAACCACCACTACTACTACCAAACACACTACTACCACCACTACTACTACCACCACTACACTACCACCTACTACCACACACCACTACTACTACACCCCTACTACTGAAACCACCACTACTACTGACCGACCACTACTACTACCACCAATACAACTACCACCACTACTAACAGCCACTACTACTACTGCCGCTACTACCATTAATACCACTAATAAAAATAATAATAATAATAATAATAATAAATAAAATAATAATAATAAATCAGAGTGAGTGGAGACTAGATGTTTTAGGTAATCGCGGTGCTGTTGGAGTGCAAGGAAGAATTTATGAAGGGATTCTAGGGGGAATCAGACGGACTCGAGTCCTGGAGATAGGAAGTACAGTGCCTTCCTGGCTACGTTCCTTGCAGTGTTGCAACCCTATTAACTTCTGCTACCTTCCTTGCAGTGTTGCAACCCTAATAACTTCCTGGCTGCCTTCCTTGCAGTGTTGCAACCCTAACAACTTCCTGGCTGCCTTCCTTGCAGTGTTGCAACCCTAATAACTTCCTGGCTGCCTTCCTTGCAGTGTTGCAACTCTAACTAACTTTCTGGCTGCCTTCCCTTGCAGTGTATGCAACCCTAATAACTTCCTGGCTGCCCCTTCTTGCAGTGTTGCAACCCTAAACAACTTCCTGGGCTGCCTCCTTGCAGTGTTGCAACTGCAACTCCCAACAACTTCCTGCTGCATTCCTGCAGTCTTACAACTCTAAGACTAACTTCATGGGGCGGGCAGTACGTGCTTGGGGGGACATACCCTATCAACTTCCTGGCTGCCTTCCTTGTCAGGATGCAACCTAACAACTGCCTGGCTGCCTTCCTTGCAGTGTTGCAACCCTGACAACATCCTGGCTGCCTTCCTTGCAGTGTTGCAACTCTAACAACTTCCTGGCTGCCTTCCTTGCAGTGTTGCAACCCTAACAACATCCTGGCTGCCTTCCTTGCAGTGTTGCAACTCTAACAACTTCCTGGCTGCCTTCCTTGCAGTGTTGCAACACTAACAACTTCCTGGCTGCCTTCCTTGCAGTGTTGCAACTCTAACAACTTCCTTGCTGCCTTCCTTGCAGTGTTGCAACCCTGACAACATCCTGGCTGCCTTCCTTGCAGTGTTGCAACTCTAACAACTTCCTGGTTGCCTTCCTTGCAATGTTGCAACCCTGACAACATCCTGGCTGCCTTCCTTGCAGTGTTGCAACCCTAACAACTTTCTGGCTGCCTTCCTTGCAGTGTTGCAGCTCTAACAACTTTCTGGCTGCCTTCCTTGCAGTGTTGCAACTCTAACAACTTTCTGGCTGCCTTCCTTGCAATGTTGCAACCCTAATAACTTCCTGGCTGCCTTCCTTGCAGTGTTGCAACCCTAATAACTTAATGGCTGCCTTCCTTGCAGTGTTGCAACTCTAATAACTTCCTGGCTGCCTTTCTTGCAGTGTTGCAACTCTAACAATATCCTGGCTGCCTTCCTTGCAGTGTTGCAGCTCTACCAACTTCCTGGCTGAGTTCCTTGCAGTGTTACAACTCTAACAACTTCCTGGCTGCCTTCCTTGCAGTGTTGCAACTCTAACAACTTCCTGGCTGCCTTCCTTGCAGCGTTGCAACTTTAACAACTTCCTGGCTGCCTTCCTTGCAGTGTTTCAGCTCTAACAACTTCCTGGCTGCCTTCCTTGCAGTGTTGCAACTCTAACAACTTCCTGGCTGCCTTCCTTGCAGTGTTGCAACTCTAATAACTTCCTGGCTGCCTTCCTTGCAGCGTTGCAACTCTAACAACTTCCTGGCTGCCTTCCTTGCAGTGTTGCAACTCTAACAACTTCCTGGCTGCCTTTCCCTTGCAGTGTTGCAACTCTAACAACTTCCTGGCTGCCTTCCTTGCAGTGTTGCAACTCTAATAACTTCCTGGCTGCCTTCCTTGCAGTGTTGCAACTCTAAGAACTTCCTGGCTGCCTTCCTTGCAGTGTTGCAACCCTAACAACTTCCTGGCTGCCTTCCTTGCAGTGTTGCAACTCTAAGAACTTCCTGGCTGCCTTCCTTGCAGTGTTGCAACTCTAAAACTTCCTGGCTGCCTTCCTTGCAGTGTTGCAACCCTAACAACTTCCTGGCTGCCTTCCTTGCAGTGTTGCAACTCTAACAACTTCCTGGCTGCCTTCCTTGCAATGTTGCAACTCTAATAACTTCCTGGCTGCCTTCCTTGCAGTGTTGCAACCCTAACAACTTCCTGGCTGCCTTCCTTGCAGTGTTGCAACTCTAACAACTTCCTGGCTGCCTTCCTTGCAGTGTTGCAACTCTAACAGCTTCCTGGCTGCCTTTCTTGCAGTGTTGCAACCCTAACAACTTCTTGGCTGCCTTCATTGCAGTGTTGCAACCCTAACAACTTCCTGACTGCCTTCCTTGCAGTGTTGCAACTCTAACAACTTCCTGGCTGCCTTCCTTGCAATGTTACAACTCTAACAACTTCCTGGCTGCCTTCCTTGCAGTGTTGCAACCCTAACAACTTCCTGGCTGCCTTCCTTGCAGTGTTGCAACTCTAATAACTTCCTGGCTGCCTTCCTTGCAGTGTTGCAACCCTAACAACTTTCTGGCTGCCTTCCTTGCAGTGTTGCAACTCTAACAACTTCCTGGCTGCCTTCCTTGCAGTGTTGCAACTCTAATAACTTCCTGGCTGCCTTCCTTGCAGTGTTGCAACCCTAACAACTTCCTGGCTGCCTTCCTTGCAGTGTTGCAACTCTAATAACTTCCTGGCTGCCTTCCTTTCAGTGTTGCAACTCTAATAACTTCCTGGCTGCCTTCCTTGCAATGTTACAACTCTAACAACTTCCTGGCTGCCTTCCTTGCAGTGTTGCAACTCTAACAACTTCCTGGCTGCCTTCCTTGCAGTGTTGCAACTTTAATAACTTCCTGGCTGCCTTCCCTGCAGTGTTGCAACTCTAATAACTTCCTGGCTGCCTTCCTTGCAATGTTACAACTCTAACAACTTCCTGGCTGCCTTCCTTGCAGTGTTGCAACTCTAACAACTTCCTGGCTGCCTTCCTTGCAGTGTTGCAACTCTAATAACTTCCTGGCTGCCTTCCTTGCAGTGTTGCAACTCTAATAACTTCCTGGCTGCCTTCCTTGCAATGTTACAACTCTAACAACATCCTGGCTGCCTTCCTTGCAGTGTTGCAACTCTAACAACTTCCTGGCTGCCTTCCTTGCAGTGTTGCAACTCTAATAACTTCCTGGCTGCCTTCCTTGCAATGTTACAACTCTAACAACTTCCTGGCTGCCTTCCTTGCAGTGTTGCAACCCTAACAACTTCCTGGCTGCCTTCCTTGCAGTGTTGCAACTCTAACAACTTCCTGGCTGCCTTCCTTGCAGTGTTGCAACTCTAATAACTTCCTGGCTGCCTTCTTGCAGTGTTGCAACCCTAACAACTTCCTGGCTGCCTTCCTTGCAGTGTTGCAACCCTAACAATTCCTGGCTGCCTTCCTTGCAGTGTTGCAACCCTAACAACTTCCTGGCTGCCTTCCTTGCAGTGTTGCAACTCTAACAACTTCCTGGCTGCCTTCCTTGCAGTGTTGCAACTCTAATAACTTCCTGGCTGCCTTCCTTGCAGTGTTGCAACCCTAACAACTTCCTGGCTGCCTTCCTTGCAGTGTTGCAACTCTAACAACTTCCTGGCTGCCTTCCTTGCAGTGTTGCAACTCTAATAACTTCCTGGCTGCCTTCCTTGCAGTGTTGCAACCCTAACAACTTCCTGGCTGCCTTCCTTGCAGTGTTGCAACTCTAATAACTTCCTGGCTGCCATCCTTGCAGTGTTGCAACTCTAATAACTTCCTGGCTGCCATCCTTGCAGTGTTGCAACTCTAATAACTTCCTGGCTGCCTTCCTTGCAGTGTTGCAACTCTAACAACTTCCTGGCTGCCTTCCTTGCAGTGTTGCAACTCTAACAACTTCCTGGCTGCCTTCCTTGCAGTGTTGCAACTCTAACAACTTCCTGGCTGCCTTCCTTGCAGTGTTGCAACTCTAACAACTTCCTGGCTGCCTTCCTTGCAGTGTTGCAACTCTAATAACTTCCTGGCTGCCTTCCTTGCAGTGTTGCAACCCTAACAACTTCCTGGCTGCCTTCCTTGCAGTGTTGCAACTCTAATAACTTCCTGGCTGCCTTCCTGGCTGTTATTATTATTATTATTATTATTATTATTATTATTATTATTATTATATTGTTATTATTATTATTATTATTATTATTATTATTATTATTATTATTATTATTATCATTATCATTATTATTATTTTTTATTATTATTATTATTATTATTATTATTATTATTATTATTATCATTATCTTTATTTTATTATTATTATCATCATTATCATTATTATTATTATTATTATTATTATTATTATTATTATTATTATCATTATCATTATTATTATTATTATTATCATCATCATTATTATTATTATTTTTATATTATTATTATTATTATTATTATTATTATTATTATTATTATTATCATTATCATTATTATTATTATTATTATTATTATTATTATTATTAATATTATCATTATCATTATTATTATTATTATTATCATCATTATTATATTATTATTATTATTATTATTATTATTATTATTATTATCATTATCATTATTATTATTATTATTATCATCATCATTATCATTATTATTATTATTATTATTATTATTATTATTATTATTATTATTATTATCATTATTATTATTATTATCATCATCATTATCATTATTTTTATTATTATTATTTATTATTATTATTATTATTATTATTATTACTGTTGTTATTATTATTATAACGGTCCTGTGGAAGCTCTAAACACGCAAGAGCAATTAAGGTGACTGGTAATTGGAAAAAACAGACAGATACAGACAGACAGACGCAGACATTCATAGACACAGACATAGACAGACAGACACAGACATAGACAGACAGACACAGACATAGACAGACAGACACAGACATAGACAGACAGACACAGACATAGACAGACAGACACAGACATAGATAGACATGACACAGACATAGACGACAGACACAGACATAGACAGACAGACACAGACATAGACAGACAGACACAGACACAGATAGACAGACACAGACATAGACAGACAGACACAGACATAGACAGACAGACACAGACATAGATAGACTGACACAGACATAGACAGACAGACACAGACATAGACAGACAGACACAGACATAGACAGACAGACACAGACATAGATAGACAGACACAGACATAGACAGACAGACACAGACATAGATAGACTGGACACAGACATAGACAGACAGACACAGACATAGACAGACAGACACAGACATAGACAGACAGACAAAACATAGATAGACAGACACAGACATAGACAGACAGACACAGACATAGACAGGACAGACACAGCATAGATAGACAGACACAGACATAGATAGACAGACACAGACATAGACAGAAGACAGAGAGACAGACAACACGGGGGTTCTGAGAACCCTGCGGGTTCGTCACTGCAGAACTCCCCTCCCCCATCCCCCGTCTCCCAAACCCTTCCCCTACCCCCGTCCCCACCAATCACGGTCGCCTCCGGCTACTCCAGCCCCCTGATTGGCTCTCAGGGCTCCCCTTCCCCTCCCCCCGGGGCGCCAGCTAATCAGCACGTCACCTGCCCCAGGGAGCCCGCTGATTGGTCGAGGCCTCCGGGGGCCATCAGCTGTTGAGGGTGTAAACAAATGCTCCTGTTGACGGGGGGGGGGGGGAATGAGTACAATTATGAGTACAAAATTAGCACAAAATGAGCAAAATATGAGTACAAGATGATTATAAAATGGGTACAAAATTAGTAAAAAATTAGTACGAGTACAAAATGAGTTGGAGAGGGGGGAAGGGGAGGGAAGGTGGGGAGGGAAGGTGAGGAGGGAAGGTGAGGAGGGAAAGGTGGGGAGGGAAGGTGGGGAGGAAGGTGGGAGGGAAGGTGGGGAGGGAAGGTGGGGAGGGAAGGTAAAGGAGGGAAGGTGGGGGGGAAATAGGGGGGGGGAGGGAAG
>NC_069474.1:28036990-28063101 GCF_026875155.1 Cherax quadricarinatus | reverse complement strand
GGAAGGGGAAACAAGGGAACAGGAGAGCGGTATCCACATAACCTCTGCGATTGCCAATCCCACCTTCTTATTGGCTAGAACCTGGTCACTAGTTGAACGATGGGGCCCCAATCACCAACTCTTAGCAACCTGGTTCGCTGGTTGGGGGAGATAGCCTGTAAATGAGGGTGTGTCCATGCGCCGAATAAAGGTTACGTACTCTTTGCATGCCACAATATATATATATATATATATATATATATATATATAATATATATAAAAAATTATATTTATATATATATATATATATATATATATATATTCGAAGGCGGATTCGTTTAGAGTGACCAAAGAAGGTCGTTTACAGTGACCAAAGAAGGTTCGTTTACAGTGACCAAAGAAGGGTTCGTTTACAGTGACCAAAGAAGGGTTCGTTTACAGTGACCAAAGAAGGGTTCGTTTATAGTGACCAAAGAAGGGTTCATTTACAGTGACCAAAGAAGGTTCGTTTACAGTGACCAAAGAAGGGTTCGTTTATAGTGACCAAAGAAGGGTTCGTTTACAGTGGCCAAAGAAGGGTTCGTTTACAGTGACCAAAGAAGGGTTCGTTTATAGTGACCAAAGAAGGGTTCGTTTACAGTGACCAAAGAAGGGTTCGTTTACAGTGACCAAAGAAGGGTTCGTTTATAGTTACCAAAGAAGGGTTCGTTTATAGTGACCAAAGAAGGGTTCGTTTATAGTGACCAAATAAGGGTTCGCTTATAGCGGTCAGCTCGGTGATAACAAGTATCTTGTGGTCATTTGTTTGTGTTAGTAGCAGAGTGTAGAGCCTCCCTGTCCGCCAGCCAGGGAGACACCCAGGGAGACACCCTGTCCGCCAGCCAGGGAGACACCCAGGGAGACACCCTGTCCGCCAGCCAGGAGACACCCAGGGAGACACCCTGTCCGCCAGCCAGGGAGACACCCAGGGAGACTCCCTGTCCGCCAGCCAGGAGACACCCAGGGAGACTCCCTGTCCGCCAGCCAGGGAGACACCCAGGGAGACACCCTGTCCGCCAGCCAGGGAGACACCCAGGGAGACACCCTGTCCGCCAGCCAGGGAGACACCCAGGGAGACACCCTGTCCGCCAGCCAGGGGAGACACCCAGGAGACTCCCTGTCCGCCAGCCAGGGAGACACCCAGGGAGACTCCCTGTCCGCCAGCCAGGGAGACACCCAGGGAGACACCCAGGGAGACACCCAGGGAGACACCCAGGGAGACACCCAGGGAGATACCCAGGGAGACGCCCAGGGAGATACCCAGGGAGACACCCAGGGAGATACCCAGGGAGACACCCAGGGAGACACCCAGGGAGATACCCAGGGAGACACCCAGGGAGATACCCAGGGAAACACCCAGGAGACACCCAGGGAGACACCCAGGAAGAACACCCAGGAGACACCCAGGGAGACACCCAGGAGATACCCAGGGAAACACCCAGGGAGACACCCAGGGAGACACCCAGGAAGACACCCAGGGAGACACCCAGGGAGACACCCAGGGAGATACCCAGGGAGACACCCAGGGAGACACCCAGGGAGACACCCAGGAGACACCCAGGGAGACACCCAGGAAGACACCCAGGGAGATACCCAGGGAGACACCCAGGAGACACCCAGGGAGATACCCAGGGAGACACCCAGGGAACACCCAGGGAGACACCCAGGAAGACACCCAGGGAGACACCCAGGGAGACACCCAGGGAGACACCCAGGGAGATACCCAGGGGGGGACCCCAGGAGACACCCGGGGAAACACCCGGGGAGATATCCTGGGAGACACCCAGGGAGACACCCGGGGAGACACCCAGGGAGACACCTAGGGAGACCCCAAAGGGGAGACCCCCAGAGAGACACCCAGGGAGACACCTAGGGAGACACCCAGGGAGGACAACCCAGGGAGACCCCTGGGAGAGACCCAGGGAGACACCCAGGGAGACCCCAAAGGGAGATAAAAAGGAAGAATAAAGAGAGGGCTGGATAAAGAGGTAGGAACGACAGAAAGGGGATTAACATCTTGTCCACGTAAATCCCGTGCACTTCCGGGGGAAATTTAATCGCATGGGTTAAGTCATCAGTAATCCCTTGTTGGTAGGTTACCACACATTATAATTATTAATAACTTTGATGGGGGATTAATGGAGATTCCATTAGGATTTATTAGTGTCCAGGCAAACTTTGAGTCCCAGAGCGAGGATTACTTTGAGAGATGAACGAATGACATCCAGGAAAGCTCTTAGCTTGTAAATAAGCTGGGCAGGATAACAGTTCTTAGTTTTGTAAATAAGCTGGGGCAGGATAACAGTTCTTAGCTTGTAAATAAGCTGGGGCAGGATAACAGTTCTTAGCTTGTAAATAAACGGGCAGGATAACAGTTCTTAGCTGTAAAAAAAACTGGGCAGGATAACAGTTCTTAGCTTGTAAAAAATGGGGCAGGATAACATCCATTCCCTTGTAAATCGAACCTTGTAAAACAACCTTATCGATAAATACTCTGTAAATTCCTCTGGGCACCTTTGTACCTCCCGAGTTTCCTGGAGGAGCCAGGAAATCTCTACACCTTTGTAAAAGAAAGAAAAAAGACATTTAGAGCCATTTACAACAGCCATTGAGAAGGCAGAGAAAAGGGAAGAGGGCCATTTTGCGTCCCTTAACCGCGGCCATATATTCCACTTAGCCAGAACGAAAAATACAATAAGGTGTAAAATAATAAATCTGCTTCCCAGAGGAGTCAGGGTTGAAATATATATATATTTTATATATATATATATATATAATAATATATATATATATATATATAGATATATATATATTTTTTTTTTTTTTTTTATTATCACACCGGCCGATTCCCACCAAGGCAGGGTTGGCCCGAAAAAAGAAAAACTTTCACCATCATTCACCACACTGTCTTGCCAGAAGGTGCTTTACACTACATTTTTTTAAACTGCACATTAACACCCCTCCTTCAGAGTGCAGGCACTGTACTTCCCATCTCCGGGACTCAAGTCCGGCCTGCCGGTTTCCCTGAATCCTTCATAATTTTTACTTTGCTCACACTCCAACAGCACGTCAAGTATTAAAAACCATTTGTCTCCATTCACCCCTATCAAACACGCTCACGCATGCCTGCTGGAAGTCCAAGCCCTCGCACACAAAACCCCCTTTTTAACCCCCTCCCTCCAACCCTTCCTAGGCCGACCCCTACCCCCTTCCTTCCCATACAGACTGATACACTCTTGAAGTCATTCTGTTTCGCTCCATTCTCTCACATGTCCGAACCACCTCAACAACCCTTCCTCAGCCCTCTGGACAACAGTTTTGGTAATCCCGCACCTCCTCCTAACTTCCAAACTACGAATTCTCTGCATTATATTCACACCACACATTGCCCCAGACATGACATCTCCACTGCCTCCAGCCTTCTCCTCGCTGCAACATTCATCACCCACGCTTCAAAACCCCATATAAGAGCGTTGGTAAAACTATACTCTCATACATTCCCCTTTTTTGCCTCCAAGGACAAAGTTCTTTGTCTCCACAGACTCCTAAGTGCCCCACTCCTCTTTTTTCCCTCATCAATTCTATGATTCACCTCATCTTTCATAGACCCATCTGCTGACACGTCCACTCCCAAATATCTGAATACGTTCACCTCCCTCCATACTCCTCCCTCCAATCTGATATTCAATCTTTAAATCACCTAATCTTTTTGTTATCCTCATAACCTTACTCTTTCCTGTATTCACCTTTAATTTTCTTCTTTTGCACACCCTACCAAATTCATCCACCAATCTCTGCAACTTCTCTTCAGAATCTCCCAAGAGCACAGTGTCATCAGCAAAGAGCAGCTGTGACAACTCCCATTTGTGTGTGATTCTTTATCTTTTAACCCCACGCCCTCTTGCCAAGACCCTCGGGCATTTACTTCTCTTACAACCCCATCTATAAATATATTAAACAACCACGGTGACAATCACACATCCTTGTCTAAGGCCTACTTTTACTGGGAAAAAATTTCCCTCTTTCCTACATACTCTAACTTGAGCCTCACTATTCCTCGTAAAAACTCTTCACTGCTTTCAGTAACCTACCTCCTACACCATACACTTGCAACATCTGCCACATTGCCCCCCTATCCACCCTGTCATACGGGCCCTTTTTTCCAAATCATAAATGCCACAAAGACCTCTTTAGCCTTATCCCAAATACTGTTCACTTATATGTTTCACTGTAAACACCTGGTCCACACACCCCCTACCTTTCCTAAAGCCTCCTTGTTCATCTGCTATCCTATTCTCCGTCTTACTCTTAATTCTTTCAATTATAACTCTACCATACACTTTACCAGGTACACTCAACAGACTTATCCCCCCATAATTTTTGCACTCTCTTTTATCCCCTTTGCCTTTATACAAAGGAACTATGCATGCTCTCTGCCAATCCCTAGGTACCTTACCTTTTCCATACATTTATTAAATATTGCACCAAAACCCCTCCAAAACTATATCCCCAACCTGCTTTTAACATTTCTATCTTTATCCCATCAATCCCGGCTGCCTTACCCCTTTCATTTTACCTAACTGCCTCACGAACTTCCCCACACTCACAACTGGCTCTTCCTCACTCCTACAAGATGTTATTCCTCCTTGCCCTATACACGAAATCCCCAGCTTTCCCTATCTTCATCAACATTAAAAATTCCTCAAAATATTCCTTCCATCTTCCCAATACCTCTAACTCTCCATTTAATAACTCTCCTCTCCTATATTTAACTGAAAATCCATTGTTTCTAGGCTTTTTTAACTTGTTAATCTCACTCCAAAACTTTTTCTTATTTTCAACAAAATTTGTTTATAACATCTCACCCACCCCTCTCATTTTGCTCTCTTTTTACATTGCTTCAAACCCCTCTCTTAACTTCTCTCTTTTTCCTCTCATTACTCTTCCCCCTTGCATCCCCTTCTACTTTTGTAAAAACTTCTCATATGCTAACTTTTTCTCCCTTTCTACTCTCTTTACATCTCATTCCACCAATCGCTCCTCTTCCCCCCTGCACCCACTTTCCTGTAACCACAAAAATTCTGCTGAACACTCTAAAAACTACATTTTTAAACCTAAACCCCCTACCTCTTCGACCCCATTGCCATGCTCTCATTAGCCCATTTTATCCTCCAATAGCTGTTTATATCTTACCCTAACGCCTCCTCTTTTAGTTTATAAACCTTCACCTCTCTCTTCCTGATGCTTCTATTCCCTTGATCCCATCTACCTTTACTCTCAGTGTAGCTACAACTAGAAAGTGATTGATATATCTGTGCCCCTCTATAAACATTTTACATCCTGAAGTCTACTCAACAGTCTTTTATCTACCAATACATAATCCAACAAACTACTGTCATTTCGCCCTACATTTATATCTGTATACTTATTATCCTCTTTTTCTTAAAATATGTATTTCCTATAACTAAACCCCTTTTATACAAAATTCAATCAAAGGGCTCCCATTATCATTTACACCCGGCACCCCCTCAAACTTACCTACCACACCCTCTCTAAAAGTTTCTCCTACTTTAGCATTCAAGTCCCCCACCACAATTACTCTCTCACTTGGGTTTAAAGGCTCCTATACATTCACCTTAACATCTCCCAAAATCTCTCTCTCTCCTCTGCATTCCTCTCTTCTCCAGGTGCATACACGCTTATTATGACCCACTTCTCGCATCCAACCTTTACTTTAATCCACATAATTCTTGAATTTTACACATTCATTTTTCTCTTTTCTCCTTTCCATAACTGATCATTTAACATTACTGCTACCCTCCTTTTCTCTAACTCTCTCAGATACTCCAGTTTAATCCCATTTATTTCCCCCCCACTGAAACTCTCCTACCCCTTCAGCTTTGTTTCGCTTAGGGCCAGGACATCCAACTTCTTTTCATTCATAACATCAGCAATCATCTGTTTCTTGTCATCCGCACTACATCCACGCACATTTAAGCAACCCAGTTTTATAAAGTTTTTCTTCTTCTCTTTTTTTTAGTAATTGTATACAGGAGAAGGGTTTACAGCCCATTGCCCCGGCATTTTAGTCGCCTCATACGACAAAGCATGGCTTACGGAGGAAAGATTCTTTTCCACTTCCCCATGGACAAAAGAAGAAATAAAAAAAAACAAGAGCTATTTAGAAAAAGGAGAAAAACCTAGATGTAAAGTATATATATATATGCATGTGCGTTCTGTGAATGTGACCAAAGTGTAAGTAGAGTACAAGATATCCCTGTTATCTTAGCGTGTTTATGGGGACAGAAAAGAAGCCAGCAATCCTACCATCATGCAAAACAGTTACAGGTTTTTGTTTCACATCATCTGGGAGGACGGTAGTCTTCCCTGGGTGGTTGCTGTCTACCAACCTACTACCTATTATATATATATATATATATATATATTATATATATATATATATATATATAAATTTAATATATATTTTATAATATATTTATATATATTTTATATATTTTATTTTTATATATATATATATATATATATATAATATATATATTATATATATATATATATATATATATTATATATATATATATAAGTTTAAATAAATTCATAACTTAACTAATTCATAACTTAACTCATTTATAACTTAAATAATTTACAACCAAAAATAATTAACCTAACCAAATTAAAGTAACAAATTTCAAAACTTAAAAACCAATACAACAAAATAAAAAACCAACTTTACAACTTAAATTTCCACAAAAATTAATTAAAACAAATTTCACAATTAACTAATCACAATTAAAATTCAAAAACATAACAAATTTCAAATTTAAAAATTAACCCCTAACAATTAAACCTTCCCCAATAAAAACCTAATACACAATTAAAAAATTCATAAACCTAAAATTCAAAACAAAATAAAATACCTTAATTTCAAAACTTAATAAATTCATAATTAAACAAATTTCACACTTATCAAACATACAAAAAAAATTAAGTAACTAATTTCAAAAAAAATTAACAAATTTCAAATTAATAATTCACAATTTAAACCAAATTTCCCCCCTTAATAATTAAACAACAAATAAATACCTTTAACAAACACAAAAAACAAATTTCCATTAATAACTACAACAACTAATTAAACAACTTAAAAATCAAATAAACTAATTTAAATTAACTAACTAACAACTAATATTAATGCTAACTAATACAATTATATATAATATACTATACAATTAATACTAATATAACAATATAAATTACTAACTAACTCTATATAATATTATACAATACACTAACTAATTCAAACTAACTAATACCATTAACACTTCAACATCATAGAGATAAAAACATTCACAACCAGTAACTAATTCACAGTAGAATAACTTAAAAAAATTTCAAACCCATATGGATAATCTACGAACTTAAGGAAGTACAAATTAACTAATATATATACCCAACTCATTACTAACTTAATAAATTCTACATAACTAATTCATATATAACTAATTCATATAATACACTCATTCACACAAGGCAGGTGTCAAAACAGTAAAAACTTCACAACATACTAAATTCACTACACCTAACTAGATGGGTGCAACATACAGTTAACTAATCACATAAACCCTACTAGAGTGCACACTTACAATTCCCATACCCTAGGACTCAATCACACGTTTAACTGAATCCCTTAAAGTTATTTGCACAACTAACATCACTAAAGTAACTAATTAATTATTAATATCATAACTATATTACTATTACAAGTTATATAATTCTAATACTATATATAATTCACATACTTAACTAATTTCCAATTTATATATATATACCTATATACTAATTTATAATTACTAATCATACAAAGATGAGATATTTCACAATTACAATCCAACTTACTAACATCGTATCAGAGTGTAAGCTACATCACAACTAGTAATAGAGAGGTTTAAGCCTAATTCACACAGTTAGGAGGCTACTCACATACTAACAGTATTGAGAGGTAGCTACTACATCACATTTATAGAGTAGCCACATACCTTAAGTAGGAGGTAGCCTTACATAACACAGTTAGACAGTAGCTACAACACACTGTATAGAGGTACCTACATACACACAGTATTGAGAGGTACTACATCACACAGTATAGAGAGGTAGCTACATACACAGTAAGAGAGGTGCCTACATCACACAGTATGAGAGGTAGCCTACATTACACACAGTTAGAGAGGTAACTACATACACACTGTATAGAGAGGTAAGCTACATACACACAGTATAGAGAGGTAGCTACATACACACAGTTATAGAAGTACCACATACAACAGTATAGAGAGGAATACATATCACACAGTATAGGAGGTACTACATATCACCATGTATAGAGAGGTAGCCTACTATACACACAGTATAGAGAGGTAGCCTACATATACACACAGTATGAGAGGTAGCCATTACATACACACATATGAGGGTAACCACATCCACAGTATGAGAGGTGCCACAACAAACAGAATAGAGAGGTAACCTACATACACTCAGTATAGTGGGTAGCAACATACACACATATAGAGGTAGCTACATACACACAGTATGAGAGGTAACCTACATAACACAGTATAGAGAGGTACCACTACCACAGTATAGAGAGGTAGCCTACATACACACAGTATAGAGGTAGCCTACACACACAGTATAGAGGGTACCTAATACACACGTATAGAGAGGTACCTACATACACACAGTATAGAGAGGTACCAACATACACGTAAGATGGTAACCTCATACACCAGTTTATAGAGAGTTACTACATACACACAGTATAGTAGAGGTAGCTAACATACACACAGTATAGAGAGGTAGCCTACATACACTCAGTATAAGAGGTTACCTACATACACAGTATAGAGGGTAACTACATATACACAGTATAGAGAGGTAGCCTATCATACCACAGTATATAGAGAGTACCTAATACAAAAGAAAGTATAGAGAGGAGCTCAATTACTTACACAGTATAGAGAGTGCCTACATCACAGTATAGAGAGGTAGCCTACATACACACAGTATAGAGAGTAGCCTACATACACACAGTATAGAGAGTAGCCTACATACACACAGTATAGAGAGGTAGCCTACATACACACAGTATAGAGAGGTAGCCACATACACACAGTATAGAGAGGTAGCCTACATACACACAGTATAGAGAGGTAGCCTACATACACACAGTATAGAGAGGTAGCCTACATACACACAGTATAGAGAGGTAAGCCTACATACACACAGTATAGAGAGGTAGCCTACATACACACAGTATAGAGAGGTAGCCTACATACACACAGTATAGGAGGTAGCCTACATACACACAGTATAGAGAGGTAAGCCTACATACACACAGTATAGAGAGGTAGCCTACATACACACAGTATAGAGAGGTAGCCTACATACACACAGTATAGAGAGGTAGCCTACATACACACAGTATAGAGAGGTAGCCATACATACACACAGTATAGAGAGGTAGCCTACATACACACAGTATAGAGAGGTAGCCCAACATAAAGGGCCTACATAACACAGTATAGAAGGTACCTACATACACACAGTATAGAGAGGTGTCCACATACACACAGATAGAGAGGTAACTCTACTGCATACACACAGTATAGAAGGTAGCCTACTTAACACAGTATAGAGAGGTACCTACATACATCACAGATAGAGAGGCTACCCCCAACATCCACGATAAATCGAAACACACAGTATAGAGAGGTAGCCACATACACACAGTATAGAGAGGTAGCCTACATACACACAGTATAGAGAGGTAGCCTACATACACACAGTATAGAGAGGTAGCCTACATACACACAGTATAGAGAGGTAGCCTACATACACACAGTATAGAAGGGTAGCCTACATACACACATGTATAGAGAGGTAGCCTACATACACACAGTATAGAGAGGTAGCCTACATACACACAGTATAGAGAGGTAACCTACATACACACAGTATAGAAGGTAGCCTACATACACACAGTATAGAGAGGTAGCCTACATACACACAGTATAGAGAGGTAGCCTACATACACACAGTATAGAGAGGTAACCTACATACACACAGTATAGAGAGGTAACCTACATACACACAGTATAGAGAGGTAGCCTACATACACACAGTATAGAGAGGTAGCCTACATACACACCAGTATAGAGAGGTAAGCCTACAAACACACAGTATAGAGAGGTAACCTACATACACACAGTATAGAGAGGTAGCCTACATACACACAGTATAGAGAGGTAGCCTACATACACACAGTATAGAGAGGTAGCCTACATACACACAGTATAGAGAGGTAGCATACATACACACAGTATAGAGAGGTAGCCTACATACACACAGTATAGAGAGGTAGCCTACATACACACAGTATAGAGAGGTAGCCTACATACACACAGTATAGAGAGGTAACCTACATACACACAGTATAGAGAGGTAGCCTACATACACACAGTATAGAGAGGTAGCCTACATACACACAGTATAGAGAGGTAGCCAACATACACACAGTATAGAGAGGTAGCCTACATACACACAGTATAGAGAGGTAGCCTACATACACACAGTATAGAGAGGTAGCCTACATACACACAGTATAGAGAGGTAGCCTACATACACACAGTATAGAGAGGTAGCCTACATACACACAGTATAGAGAGGTAGCATACATACACACAGTATAGAGAGGTAGCCTACATACACACAGTATAGAGAGGTAGCCAACATACACAAGGGGCTCTGGTGGCCTGGTGGTTAAGCTCTCGCTTCACACGGTGAGGGCCTGGGTTCGATTCCCAGCCAGAGTAGAAACGTTGGACGTGTTTCTTTCCACCTGTTGTCTATGTTCCCCATCAGTAAAATGGGTACCTGGGTGTTAGTCGACTGGTGTGGGTCGCATCCTGGGACACTGACCTAAGGAGGCCTGGTCACAGACCGGGCCGCGGGGGCGTTGACCCCCGGAACTCTCTCCAGATAAACTCCAGATAAACACACAGTATAGAGAGGTAGCCAACATACACACAGTATAGAGAGGTAGCCTACATACACACAGTATAGAGAGGTAGCCTACATACACACAGTATAGAGAGGTAGCCTACATACACACAGTATAGAGAGGTAGCCTACATACACACAGTATAGAGAGGTAGCCTACATACACACAGTATAGAGAGGTAGCCTACATACACACAGTATAGAGAGGTAGCCTACATACACACAGTATAGAGAGGTAGCCTACATACACACAGTATAGAGAGGTAGCCTACATACACACAGTATAGAGAGGTAGCCTACATACACACAGTATAGAGAGGTAGCCTACATACACACAGTATAGAGAGGTAGCCTACATACACACAGTATAGAGAGAGTAACCTACATACACACAGTATAGAGAGGTAACCTACATACAACAGTATAGAGAGGTAGCACTACATACACACAGTATAGAGAGGTAACCTACATACACACAGTATAGAGAGGTAACCTACATACACACAGTATAGAGAGGTAGGCCTACATACACACAGTATAGAGAGGTAGCCTACATACACACAGTATAGAGGGTAACTACATACACACAGTATAGAGAGGTAGCATACATACACACATATAGGAGGGTAACCTACATACACACAGTATAAGAGAGGTAGCCTACATACACACGTATAGAGAGGTAGCCTACATACACACAGTATAGAGAATTAACCTACATACACACAGTATAGAGAGGTAGCCTACATACAACACAGT
Organism: Cherax quadricarinatus; assembly: GCF_026875155.1. Classification (NCBI taxonomy): domain Eukaryota; kingdom Metazoa; phylum Arthropoda; class Malacostraca; order Decapoda; family Parastacidae; genus Cherax; species Cherax quadricarinatus. The sequence goes on along the minus strand of NC_069474.1, from coordinate 28,051,248 downwards.
ATAGAGAGGTAGCCTACATACACACAGTATAGAGAGGTAGCTACATACACACAGTATAGAGAGGTAGCTACATACACACAGTTATAGGAGGTAGCTACATACACACAGTATAGAGAGGTAGCCTACATACACACAGTTATAGAGAGGTACCTACATACACACGTATAGAGAGGTAGCCTACATACACACAGTATAGAGAGGACCATACATACACACAGTATAGAGAGGTAGCCTACATACACACAGTATAGAGAGGTAGCCTACATACACAAGGGTGGTGGTAGAGGGTTAACTACTCCCACACGGGAGGGCCAAAGGTGTTTTTCCCGATCCAGAAGTAAAAACTACTTTTCTTTCCACCAAATTCAAAGTCCCCATCAGTTTAAAATTAAAACCCTTGTAGACGGACCCCCGGTGTTCGCCCTTTTCCTTGGGAACATATAAAGGAGGGCCTGTCCACAACGGGGCCCGGGGGTTTAGGAATTCAGAAAATCAGAAAAACCAAAATGTAAAAGAGGAGCCAACATACCACACAAACTTGAAGGAGTCCTACCCTTTCCCAGTATGAGAGGTGCTTACAACACCAGTTAGGGGTACCAAAATGTACAAAACGAGTTTGGAGTGCCCTACTAAACAGTAAGAGGTACCTATTAAACGTTGGGGTGGGTCCTACCACAATGAAGGACCACAAAACAAAGAAAGAAGGGAACCTCATACCCACAGTATTGAGATGGCTAAACACCAGGGGTTTTAAATACAAAATTTATGAATATATACACCACACAGGTATAGAGAGGTAACTACTACCAATATGGAGAGGTAACCACAACCACGGGGGGAAAAGGAGTGCCTACCCCAACACCAGGGGGGAAAGGAGGGGCCACATCACCGTTTGGAGGAACCCAAAACCCCGTTATGAAGTCCCATCACCGGGGAAAGGGGGTAGCTCATCACACGCAGGGTATGGAGTGCCACAAAACAGCATGGGGTAAACCACCTACCACGGGGTAAAGGCAGGGCCACCCCCCAAAACCCCCGGGGGGATAGGAGTCCACAACACACGGAAACATAGGAAGCCAACCCTTGGACCTTTAAAACACCGTATGGAATTAAACTAAAACCCGATGGGTGGTAAACCACAAACAACAAAAAGAAACCAAAAACAACAAAGAGAGGAGCCAACAAACACAACACACAATAAAGGAGCCTACAACCACAGAAAAGGACCCAAACACACAGTATAGAAAGGAAAGGGGGGAGGGTACCAGTTAGAGGGAGGGGAATTTGGTATCAGTGAAGGAGGGGTGGGTATCAGTGGGTAGGGAGGGGTCTAGTATCAGTGGGTAAGAGGGGATGTGGTATCATGGGTAGAAGGGGATGTGATATCATGGGTAGAGGGAGGGGGTGTAGTATCAGTGGGTAGAGGGAGGGGGAGTGGTATCAGTGGATAGAGGGAGAGGGTGTGGTATCAGTGGATAGAGGGAGGGAGAGTGGTATCAGTGGATAGAGGGAGGGGGGAGTGGTATCAGTGGTAGAGGGAGAGGGTGTGGTATCAGTGGATAGAGGGAGGGGGGAGTGGTATCATTGGAAAGAGGGGGGAAGTGGTATCAGTGAATAGAGGGAGGGGGAGTCGTATCAGTGGATAGAGGAGGGGGAGTGGTATCAGTGGTAGAGGGAGTGGGTGTGGTATTAGTGGGTAGAGGGAGGGGATATGGTATCAGTGAATAGAGGGAGGTGGGAGTGGTATCAGTGGATAGAGGGAGGGGAGTGGTATCAGTGGGTAGAGGGAGGGGATGTGGTATCAGTGGTGTAGAGGGAGGGGGAGTGGTATCAGTGGATAGAGGGAGAGGGTGTGGTATCAGTGGATAGAGGGAGGGAGAGTGGTATCAGTGGGTAGAGGGAGGGGTGTGGTATCATGGTAGAGGGAGGGGAGTGGTATCAGTGGTAGAGGGAGGGGTGTGGTATCAGTGGATAGAGGGAGGGAGAGGGTATCAGTGGGTAGAGGGAGGGGTGTGGTATCAGTGGGTAGAGGGAGGGGGAGTGGGTATCAGTGGAAGAGGGAGGGGATGTGGTATCAGTGGGTAGAGGGAGGGGTGTGTATCAGTGGGTAGAGGGAGGGGATGTGGTATCAGTGGATAGAGGGAGGGTGGAGTGGTACCAGTGGTAGAGGGAGAGGGTGTGGCTATCGTGGGTAAAGGGAGGGGATGTGGTATCAGTGGATAGAAGGAGGGGGGGTGGTATCAGTGGATAGAGGGAGGGGGGTGGTATCAGTGGGTAGGGGAAGGGGTTGTGGTATCATGGGTAGAGGGAGGGGATGTGGTATCAGTGGATAGAGGGAGAGGGGTGGTATCAGTGGATAGAGGGAGGGGGAGTGGTATCAGTGGGTAGAGGGAGGGGATGTGGTATCAGTGGGTAGAGGGAGGGGGAGTGGTATCAGTGGATAGAGGGAGGGGTGTGGTATCAGTGGGTAGAGGGAGGGGGAGTGGTATCAGTGGGGAAAGGGAGGGATGTGGTATCAGTGGTAAAGGGAGGGGATGTGGTATCAGTGGATAGAGAGAGATGGTGTGGTATCCAGTGGGTAGAGGGAGGGGGAGTGGTATCAGTGGATAGAGGGAGGGGGTGTGGTATCAGTGGATAGTGGGAGGGGTGTGGTATCATGGGTAAAGGGATGGGAGCGTATCAGGGGGGAGGGGTGTGTGGTATCATGGATAGAGGGAAGGGGTGTGGTATCAGTGGGTAGAGGGAGGGGTGTGTGGTATCAGTGGATAGAGGGAGGGGGTGTATAGTGGATGAGAGGATGAGTGGTATCAGTGGTAAGGAGGGTGATGGTATCAGTGGGTAAAGGGAGGGGGGTGGTACCAGTGGGTAGAGGGAGGGGAGCGGTATCAGTGGATAAGGGAGGGGGTGTGGTATCAGTGGGTAGAGGGAGGGGAGTGGTAACAGTGGTAAAGGGAGGGGAGTGGTACCAGGGTAAAGGGAGGGGAGTGGTGTCAGTGCATAGAGGGAGGGGGTGTGGTACCAGTGGGTAGAGGGAGGGGGTGTGGTATCAGGGTAGAAGGGAGGAGAGTGGTATCAGTGGGTAAAGGGAGGGGGAGTGGTATCAGTGGGTAGAGGAGGGGGTGGTATCAGTGGGTAAGAGGGAGGGGGTGTGGTACCAGTGGTAAAGGGAGGGGGAGTGGTACCAGTGGGTAAAGGGAGGGGGTGTGGTACCAGTGGGTAAAGGGAGGGGGAGTGGTACCAGTGGGTAGAGGGAGGGGGAGTGGTATCAGTGGGTAGAGGGAGGGGGGTGGTATCAGTGGGTCAAGGGAGGGGGTGGTACCAGTGGGTAAGGGAGGGTGTGGTACCAGTGGGTAAAGGGAGGGGGGTGGTACCAGTGGGTAAAGGGAGGGTGGTGGGTACCAGTGGGTAAAGGGAGGGGGTGTGGTACCAGTGGGTAAAGGGAGGGGGTGTGGTACCAGTGGGTAAAGGGAGGGGTGTGGTACCAGTGGGTAAAGGGAGGTGAGTGGTATCATGGTAAAGGGAGGGGGTGTGGTACCAGTGGGTAAAGGGAGGGGTGTGGTACCAGTGGGTAAAGGGAGGGGGTGTGGTACCAGTGGGTAAAGGGAGGGGGTGTGGTACCAGTGGGTAAAGGGAGGGGGTGTGGTACCAGTGGGTAAAGGGAGGGGATGGTATCAGTGGGTAAAGGGAGGGGTGTGTACCAGTGGGTAAAGGGAGGGGGTGTGGTACCAGTGGGTAAAGGGAGGGGGTGTGGTACCAGTGGGTAAAGGGAGGGGGTGTGGTACCAGTGGGTAAAGGGAGGGTGAGTGGTATCAGTGGGTAAAGGGAGGGGGTGTGGTACCAGTGGGTAGAGGGAGGAGGTAGTGGTATCAGTGGGTAAAGGGAGGGGGGTGGTACAGTGGGTAAGGGGAGGGGGTGTGGTACAGTGGGTAAAGGGAGGGGAGTGGTATCAGTGGGTAAAGGGAGGGGATGTGGTATCAGTGGATAAAGGGAGGGGGTGGTGTCAGTGGATAAAGGGAGGGGGTGTGGTACCAGTGGGTAGAGGGAGGGGGAGTGGTATCAGTGGGTAAAGGGAGGGGATGTGGTATCAGTGGATAAAGGGAGGGGAGTGTGTCAGTGATAAGGGAGGGGGTGTGGTACCAGTGGGTAAGGGAGGGGGTGTGGTACCAGTGGGTAAAGGGAGGGGGATGTGGTATCAGTGGGAAAGGGAGGGGGGTGGTACAGTGGGTAAGGGAGGGGATAGTATCAGTGGGTCAGAAGGGCAGCGCTGATCAGGTAAACCATAGTATAAATGGAGGTGGAGTGGACCATGGTAAATGGATTAGTGTGTACCATGGTAAAGGGAGGGGAGTGGTACATCTGATCGAGAGGGAGGGGCATGTATCAGGGGTAAGGGAGGGAGGTTATCTGGCAGAGGAGGGGAGTGGTATCAAATGGTAGAGGATTGGTTGTGGTCACCATGGTAAAGGGAGGGAGTGGTACCCATGGGTAAAGAGGGTGTGTGGACCAGAGGGTAAAGGGAGGGGGTGTGGTACAGTGGGAAAGGCAGGGGTGGACCGAGTGGTAAAGGGAGAGTGTGGACCATGGGTAAAGGAGTGAGTGGTATCATGGTAAGGCCAGGGGGGCTACCAGTGGGTAAAGGGAAGGGTTGTACCATGTAAAGGCAGGGGGTTGGGTACCACATGGTAAAGGGAGGGTGTGACCATGGGTAAAAGGGAGGGGGTGTGTCACCAGACGTACAGGGAGGGTAGTGGTACAGTGGGAAAGGGAGGGGGTGTGTACCAGTGGGTAAAGGGGGGGTGTGTAAACCAGTGGGTAAGAGAGAGGGGTGTGAGTACCAGTGAGTAAAGAGAGAGGGGTTAGGTACCAGTGGTAAAGGGAGGGCAGAGTGTGTATCACTGGTAAAAGAGGGGGTGTGACCAGTGGGTAAGGAGGGTGGGTAACCAGTGGGTAAAGGGAGGTGTGGTACCAGGGTACAGGAGAGGGGGGTGGTACCAGTGGCAAAGAGGGGCTGTGTACCAATGGTAAAGGGGGGTGAGTGGTATCAGTGGGTAGAGAGAGGGTGTGTACCAGTGGGGTAAAGGAGGGGGAGTGGTACCAGTGGTAAAGGGAGGGGTGTGTACCAGTGGGTAAGGAGGGGTGTGGTACCAGGGTTAAGGAGTGGTGTGGTAACCAGTGGGTAAAGGGGGGGGGTGTGGGACCAGTGGGTAAAGGGAGGGGGTGTGGTACCAGTGGGGAAAGGGAGGGGTGTGGTACCAGTGGGGGAAAGGGGGGGTGTGGTAACCCTGGGTAAAGGGAGGGGGGTATAATAGGTAGTGATCAGGAATGGCCATGCTCGCTGACCACCCAGGAACCTTCACACAACTCTAATTATTAATTCTCCACTAATTGCAGTCTTCTGAGTGGCACTGAACACTATTCATGCCACTCTGGAAACTGTGAATCGTCTTTGGCACGATCTGAATTCCGAACAGCAATTATAATATACATTAAACTGCTGAAGAGGGCCCTCAGTGAGAGGTCGAAATATAGGGTATTTTTATTTCGGTCCCACCTCTGGTAACATCTAAAACCATCCCAAATTCCACTATGGGAAAATCAGAGCGTGGGAATCAGAGAGAATTCCGATATTTAAGCAATTTAGAGAGGGAGGAAGGGGGGGGGACCCACCTACACACCCTGAGGCCAGCTCACCAGCCCACCCACATAAACACACACACACACCCCACACACACACACACACACACACACACACACACACACACATACATAGCTTTAAGACGAGGTATGACAAAGCTCTGGAAGCAGAGAGAGAGAGAGAGGACCTATTAGCGATCAGTGAAGAGGCGGGGCCAGGAGCTGTGTCTCGACCCCTGCACCCACAATTAGGTGAGCACAATTAGGTGAGTACACACACACACAGACACACACACACAGTGAAGAGGCGGGGTCAGGAGCTATGAATCCACTCCTGGAACCACAATTAGGTGAGTACACACACAGAGAATCATCCAGTAAGCAAGACTCGACTCCTGCCGGGACAACCAGATGACTATACCATGAGTGTATGTGTGTGTGTGCGTGTGTGTGTGTGTGTGTGTGTACCTGAACGCCCCCTGTGCACCAAGTTATGTACACCTGTACATAGACTCCCACAAGAGATCTGATAAAGAAAAATCATAACTCCAGACAGGTCAAAGACCATTCTGGTTTGACCTTTGATCACACGCTTGAAGACCCACCTAAGACCGGGTCACGCCTCAGCACCTGCCATGTCCCTCTCATCAACACACAGGTGCGACAACACACATAGGTGTATCACCACCTGAAAGGGTAATCACCTTTACCTGGGTTACGTTAATGATTCTAGGAACTGGAAAAATCAATCACTCGTGGAATTTGGACTCCACAAATCCTTAGTATTAAGATGACGTTCCAGAGATTTTATTTAAAATCGTGTGGAAATAAATGATCAGATATGATAGAGGGCATGTGTGTGTGTGAGGTAAGACGTATGTCAGGTCCGGTGTGTCGAGTGCGCAGCACCAACATGGAGCCTCTTGCTTTAAAAAGTGGTAGGAAGGCTGGGAAAAAGATTAGTCTTCGGGTTAATGGAGACTTATACTGTCGCAATACCATGATTCAGTGCCACTACTATTACTACTGCTGCTACTACTACTACTACTACTACTACTACTACTACTACTACTACTACTACCACTACTACTACTACATACACTCATACACACGCCCAATACCTTACTACATTCACTTTTCACTATTACAACCCACACCATCCCCGACTACCATCACACCCACTATACACCCCACCTACACTACACACCCACACTACACTACACTCCACCCACGCCCGCTACACAACCCACTTCACACATACCACCTCACAACCACACACACTCAACCTACACTACACCCCCCCCTCACCCCCACCTTCACTACACACCACCACCTACACGCACACCTACCTACCTGCACACCCCACCTTCACTACACACCACCACCTACACTGCACACCCTACCTACACTGCACACCCCACCTTTCACTACACACCACCACCTACACTGCACACCCTACCTACACTGCACACCACCACCTACACTATCCACCCCACCTACACTACACTCTACCTTAACGACCACTACACAACCCACGTACACTACATACCACCTCACAACCACTACGCACCCCACCTTCACTACACACCCCCACCTGCACTGCACCCCCCCACCTACACTACACTCTACCTCAGAACCACTACACACACCCACAAACACCACACACTACACAGCACCCACACAATACACTCAGGTCATCTTCAATAACTCGGTGACAAATTACCACACAGAGAGTGTTCTCTTACACAAAGGTCACCTCTCAAGTGTTTATTGATAAGAACTTTGAAGAGTAGTCAGAGAGAAAGAGAGAGAGAGAGAGAGAGAGAGAGAGAGAGAGAGAGAGAGAGAGAGAGAGAGAGAGAGAGACCTATCAACTTCACGATGTCAGTATATAATTGTTGGTGACCTCACCCGACATGGGGTTTTTTTGCATTATTAAACGTGAAAAAAAATTGTGGAATTAATACTGACATCTGTGGCTGCTCACTCGACCCAGTAGTGAGTGATCTGTCTGAAGACATAGTTACCTGCAGATGTCCTTAGTTATTTTGGCTCATCTGAACACGAGGCTGTCTTTAAGACACTGATGATTGCTACAGAACGAGGTGAAGAATCTATACCCATATCCTTGCTGTCAGAGAATGGAAGATATCCAGAACTGGTTCATCTCTTCACGGGAGGCTGACACAAGGATAATCCTGGAATCTTGAAGAGTGGGCTCCAAGACCTGGTGGTCCGTGATCAAGGACGGACAAGGTTATTCACCTGATGAGACAATTCCAGTAAATTGGCAGGATGGAACTGTCTGCACCAGCAAGCAAGAAAAATCTGACCTACTTGTTCAACATATTCCTGACAAGTTACTTCCTGATCCAGGTATGGAACCTCCTGTCCTGGCCGCAAGAACTATCTAGCAACGCCTGACAAGTTACTTCCTGATCCAGGTAATGGAACCTCCTGTCCTGGCCGCAAGAACTATCTAGCAACGCCTGACAAGTTACTTCCTGATCCAGGTAAGGAACCTCCTGTCCTGGCCGCAAGAACTATCTAGCAACGCCTGACAAGTTACTTCCTGATCCAGGTATGGAACCCCCTGTCCTACCGCAAGAACTATCTAGCAACGCCTGACAAGTTACTTCCTGATCCAGGTAGGAACCTCCTGTCCTGGCCGCAAGAACTATCTAGCAAACGCCTGACAAGTTACTTCCTGATCCAGGTAAGGAACCTCCTGTCCTGGCCGCAAGAACTATCTAGCAACGCCTGACAAGTTACTTCCTGATCCAGGTATGGAACCTCCTGTCCTAGCCGCAAGAACTATCTAGCAACGCCTGACAAGTTACTTCCTGATCCAGGTAAGGAACCTCCTGTCCTGGCCGCAAGAACTATCTAGCAACGCCTCTAACTCACATCTATCACCCCTTCCTAGCAGTGTAAACATCCTTCTCTCTGGAAAGAGGCAAATGTAACCCCTGTTTACAAAAACAAGAGTGGATGTTACCCCACATCAGTGGGATAACATCAACCAGGATGCCTCCCACACCAGTCGATTAACACCCAGATACCTACTTACTGCTAGGTGAACAGGGACATGTGTAAGGTGACTAACACCCAGGTACTTACTGACAGGAGGTGTAAGGTGACTAACACCCAGGTACCTACTTACTTCTAGGTGAATAGTGACAACAGGTGTCTTAAGAAAACATGCTAAACATTTCCACCCGTGCCGGGGATCGAACCACGGACACTCAGTGTGTGAGCTTAGTGCTCAAATAACTCCTTAGCTTGTAAAGAAAGAAAAGAAATTCTTAACCAAACTCTGGAAAAATCCTTGTCTGGAGAGAGAGAAAGAGAGAGAGAGAGAGACAGACAGACAGACAGAGAGAGAGAGAGAGACAGACAGACAGAGAGAGAGAGAGAGAGAGACAGAGAGAGAGAGAGAGAGAGACAGAGAGAGAGAGAGAGAGAAGGATATGATAATATCATAACTAAACCAATCACAAGTGCCAGGATGCCACCTAGCCGGTGAACTTCGTGACCTGACAGCCCTCGACCCACACGACACCCCCTTCCCTCCCCCTTCCTCGCCCCCTACCCTTCCCCCAGCCTCGTCCCCTACCCCTTCCCCCTTCCCTTGGCTCTCTGATTGTCCTCATTCTCTGCCTTATATCCAATGATTCCTCCGGCGAGGCGGTAAGTGAGCCAGGCACAGTCAGGCAGACATGATTACATCAGGAAGTGACGTTGTTTTTCACACAACACACACACACACACACACACACACACACACACACGCACGCTCTCTCTCTCTCCCCTCTCTCCTCTCCCCTCTCTCACCCTATCATCCTTGTTCCTCTTCCCTCCCTAACTACTCCACTCACCCATCCTATCCTGTGTGTGTGTGTGTGTGTGTGTGTGTGTGTGTGTGGTGTGTTGTGTGGGGTGTCTCACCTACATATGGTTTGTTGGGGTCGATTCATAGCTCCTGGTTCCACCTCTTCACTGGTCGCTTCTAAGTCAACTCTTCCTGCTCCATGAGCTTTATCATACCTCTTCTAAAGCATGTACGGACCTGTTCCACTACATTTCTTTTCCAACTATTCTATTTCCTGACAACTTGACAGAAGAATATTCCACATCCCTGTGACTTCATCTGAGTCTTCAACTTCCAACTGTGTCCCCTTGGTTGTTGTGTCCCCTTGTTGCTGGCCCCCTTGTTGCTTCTCCCCTTGCTGTTGTGTCCCCCTTGTTGTTTTTTGTCCCTTGTTGCTGTGTCCCCTTTTTTGCTGTGTCCCCTTGTTGCTGTGTCCCCTTGTTGTTGTGCCCCCCTTGTTGCTGTCGTCTTGTTACTGTGTCCCCTTTTTTGCGGGTGTCCCCTTGTTGCTGTGTCCCCTTGTTGCGGGTTCCCCTTGTTGTTGTGTCCCCTTGTTGCTGTGTCCCCTTGTTGCTGTGTCCCCTTGCTGTTGTGTTCCCCCTTGTTGCTGTGTCGTTTGTTTACTGTGTCCCCTTGTTGCTGTGTCCCCTTTTGCTGTGTCCCCTTGTTGCTGTGTCCCCTTGTTGCTGGGGTCCCCTTGTTGTTGTGTCCCCTTGTTGCTGTGTCCCTTGTTGCGGCCCCCTTGCGTTGTGTCCCCCTTGTTGCTGTGTCCCCTTGTTGCTGTGGTCCCCTTGTTGTTGTGTCCCCTTGTTGATGTGTCCCCTTGTTTGCTGTGTCCCTTGTTCCCGGGTCCCCTTGCTGTTGTGTCCCCCTTGTTGCTGTGTCCGTTGTTACTGTGTCCCCCTTGTTTTTTTGTCCCTTGTTGATGTGTCCCCTTGTTGCTGTGTCCCTTGTTGATGTGTCCCCCTTTTTTGCTGGGGCCCCTTGTTGCTGTTTTCCCCTTGTTGTTGTGTCCCTTGTTGCTGTGTCCCTTGTTGTTGTGTCCCCTTTGTTGATGTTTCCCTTGTTGCTGTGTCCCCTTGTTGCTGTGTCCCCTTGCTGTTGTGCCCCCCTTGTTGTGTGTCGTCTTGTACTGTGTCCCCTTGTTGTTGTGTCCCTTTGTTGCTGTGTCCCCTTGTTGCTGTGTCTTCCTTGTTCCTGTGTCCCCTTGTTGCTGTGTTCCCATGTTGCTGTGCCCCCTTGTTGCTGGGGCCCGTTTTGTTGTTGGTGTCCTTGTTGCTGTGTCCCCTTTTGCTGTGTCCCTTTGTTGCTGTGTCCCCTTGTTGTTGTGTCCCCTTGTTGCTGTTGTCGTTTGTTACTGTGTCCCCTTGTTGCTGTGTCCCCTTGTTGTTGTGTCCCCCTTGTTGCTGTGTCGTTTGTTCTGTGTCCCCTTGTTGCTGTGTCCCCTGTTACTGTGTCCCCTTGTTCTTGTGGTTCTCCTTGTTGCGTGTCTCTTTGTTGCTGTGTCCCTTTTTGCTGTGTCCCCTTGTTGCTGTGCCCCCTTGTTGCTGTGTCGTCTTCTTTGCTGTGTCCCCTTGTTGCTGTGTCCCCTTGTTGCTGTGTCCCCTTGTTGCTGTGCCCCCCCTTGTTGCTGTGTCCCCTTTTGCTGTGTCCCGTTGTTGCTGTGTCCCCTTGTTGCTGTGTCCCCTTGTTGCTGTGTCCCCTTGTTGCGTGTCCCGTTGTTGCTGTTCCCCTTGTTGCTGTGTCCCCTTGGTGTTTTGGTGTCCCCTTGATGCTGTGTTCCCTTGTTGCTGTATCCCCTTGTTGCTGTGTCCCGTTTCTTGCTGTGTCCCCTTGTTGCGTGTCCTCTTGTTGCTGTGTCCCCTTGTTCTGTGTCCCCTTGTTGCTGTGTCCCTTGTTGCTGTGTCCCCTTGTTGCTGTGTCCCGTTGTTGCTGTGTCCCCTTGTTGCTGTGTCCCCTTGTTGCTGTGTACCCTTGTTGCTGTATCCCCTTGTTGCTGTGTCCGTGTTGCTGTGTCCCCTTGTTGCTGTTGTCCTCTTGTTGCTGTGTCCCCTTGTTGCTGTGTCCCCTTGTTGCTTTTGTCCCCTTGTTGCTGTGTCCCCTTTTGCTGTGTCCCCTTGTTGCTGTGTCCTCTTGTTGCTGTGTCCCGTTGTTGCGGGGTCCCCTTGTTGCTGTGTCCCCTTGTTGCTGTTACCCTTGTTGCTGTGCCCCGGGTTGTTGCTATGTCCCCTTGTTGCTGTGTCCCCTTGTTGCTGTGTCCCCTTTTTGCTGTGTCCCCTTGTTGTTGTATCCCCTTGTTGCTGTGTCCCGTTGTTGCTGTGTCCCCTTGGGTTGCTGGGTCCTCTTGTTGCTGTGTCCCCTTGTTGCTTTTGCCCCCTTGTTGCTGTGTCCCCATTTTTGCTGTGTCCCCTTGTTGCTTGTCCCCTTGTTGCTGTGTCCTTTGTGCTGTGTCCCCTTGTTGCTGTACCCCTTGTTGCTGTGTCCCCTTGTTGCTGTGTCCCTTGTTGCTGTGTCCCCTTTGTTGCTGTGTCCCCTTGTTGCTGTGTCCCCTTGTTGCTGTGTCCCCTTTTTTGCTGTGTCCCGTTGTTGCTGTGTCCCGTTGTTGCTGTGTCCCCTTGTTGCTGTGTCCCCTTGTTGCTGTGTCCTCTTGTTGCGGGTGTCCCCTTGTTGCTGTGTCCCCTTGTTGCTGTGTCCCCTTGTTGCTGTGTCCCCTTGTTGCTGTGTCCCCCTTGTTCGTGTTCCCGTTGTTGCTGTGCCCCCTTGTTTGCTGTGTCCCCTTGTTTGCTGTGTCCCTTGTTGCGTGTCCCCTTGTTGCTGTGTCCCCTTGTTGCTGTGTCCCCTTTTTGCTGTGTCCTCTTGTTGCTGTGCCCCCTTGTTGCTGTGTCCCCTTGGTTGCTGTGTCCCCTTGTTGATGTGTTCCCTTGTTGCTGTGTCCCTTGTTGCTGTGCCCCGTTGTTGCTGTGTCCCCTTGTTGCTGTGTCCCCTTGTTGCTGTGCCCCTTTTGTTGGCTGTGTCCCCTTGTTGCTGTGTCCCCTTGTTGCTGTGTCCCCCTGTTGCTGTGTCCCCTTGTGCTGTGTCCCCTTGTTGCTGTGTCCCTTGTTGCTGTGTCCCGTTGTTGCTGTGTCCCCTTGTTGCTGTGTCCCGTTGTTGTTTGTGTCCCGTTGTTGCTGTGTCCCCTTGTTGCTTTTGCCCCTTGTTGCTGTGTCCGCTTGTTGTTTGGTCCCCTTGTTGCTGTGTCCCCTTGTTGCTGTGTCCCCTTGTTGCTGTGTCCCCTTGTTGCTGTGTCCTCTTGTTGCTGTGTCCCCTTGTTGCTTTTTGGTCCCTTGTTGCTGTGTCCCCTTGTTGCTGTGTCCCCTTATTGCTGTTCCCCTTGTTGCTGTGTCCCCTTGTTGCTTTTATCCCCTTGTTGCTGTGTCCCCCTTGTTGCTGAAATCCCCCTTGTTGCTGTGTCCCCTTGTTGCTGTGTCCCCTTGTTGCTGTGTCCCCTTGTTGCTGTGTCCCCTTGTTGCTGTGTCCCCTTTTGCTGTATCCCTGTTGCTGTGTCCCCTTGTTGCTGTATCCCCTTGTTGCTGTGTCCCCTTGGGTTGCTGTGTCCCCTTGTTGCTGTGTCCCTTGTTGCTGTGTCCCCTTGTTGCTGTGTCTCCTTGTTGCTGTATCCCCTTGTTGCTGTATCCCCTTGTTGCTGTATCCCCTTGCTGCTGTGTCCCCTTGTTGCTGTGTCTCCTTGTTGCTGCGTCACATCTCTGGAACATCCTGTCCCTATCCACCTTGTCAATTCCTCTCAGCATTTTATATGTCGTTATCATGTCTCCCTCTACCCCTCCTGTCCTCCAGTGTTGTCAGGTTGAGTTCCCTTAACCTCTCCTCGTCGGACATAGCCCTTAGCTGCGGGACTAGTCTCGTTGCTAACCTTTGCACTTGACGTGCTTAACCGGGTGTGGGTTCCAAACTGGTGCTGCATATTCATATATGGGCCTGACGTATACGGTGTACAGAGTCTTGAATGACTCGTTACATAGATGTCGAAACAAGAACACAAGGTTTCAGCCATATCCTGCAGCAGTTATTTGACTGATGTGCGCCTGAGATATGCTCGATATGATGCTCACCCCCTTGAGTGAGTTTTGCAGCCTTTGACTTCCTAGACTGTACTCCGTCTGCGGTCTTACAACATAAGAAAGGAGAAACACTACAATAGGCCTGTTGGCCCATACTGGGCAGGTCCTTCACAAATCCATCCCACATAACTTTGCACATAACTTTATTGGTAGTTGTAAACATGTGTTTTGATATGTAATATTCACATGTGTTAGTTTTATTTAAGGTATTGTGATTTTGGTAGTCCTGTACCACACATGTTGTAAATTCTCTTTCCTCACGTGACATGATATTCCTAAATTGAGGATAATTAATGTCAAGATTATTGAGATTGGTGATGGGAAACCATACCACGGGCGGGATTTGAACCCGGGGTCAGAGAGTCTCAAAATTCCAGACCGTCGCGTTAGCCACTGGTGTGGTTTGTTTGTTGTGTGAGTGCTGGGAGGGATGATGGGTCACATGTGTTGTGTGAGTGGTGGGAGGGATGATGGGTCACCTGTGTTGTGTGAGTGGTGGGAGGGATGATGGGTCACCTGTGTTGTGTGAGTGGTGGGAGGGATGATGGGTCACCTGTGTTGTGTGAGTGGTGGGAGGATGATGGGTCACCTGTGTTGGTGAGTGGGGGGGAGGGATGATGGGCACCTTTTTTTGG
>NC_069474.1:28016113-28036490 GCF_026875155.1 Cherax quadricarinatus | reverse complement strand
TTTCATGGAGAGGTTTTTGTAGGTTTTTGGGGTTTAAATTTTGCTTTTATAATTCCCCATGTTAAACCCTTGTGCAATATTAGTGATAATTCTGTTGGGTCTGAGTGTATTAGATGCCCCCCCCCTTGTTGGTCTGGCCTACATTTGTGTATGGCGTGAAACCCGGGAATGGCTAGACTCGTAGTATCAGGGCTTTACCAGGTTTCATTTATGTAATGATGGCATATTGGCAGCAAGAATTTTAGTAATGTAGGAGGTCATCATAATGCTTGTTTAAAAAGATTGATTTTGATTAAATACGAATAATAAACCCAAAAAAATTGTTATCCTAAAGTTACTCAAAATTTATATCCACAAATTTTTAAACCTAACTTTTTTTTTTTTTTAAATACACTACCTAACAGAATCTCCATTATGCATGCAATGCATGAACCATAGACTGTCTTGAAATATCATTTGTATTTTAAGTTATCTGTTTACAATAATGTCTTATACTGATTTCATCATTGCTTTAGTTAATCTTAAGTTAATTTTTAAGCCACCCCGAAAGTATGTATTAAGTGGTTTGGCAGCTGCTCTTCCCTGTATTTTTTGTCCCTCTGTTGTTTTCTAAATTTTTCTAAATAAATAAAAAAATAAATAAAATAGTTATGTTGTTTTGGTTTGGGAAAAGTGCCTTGTTGTTTGCTGTGTAGAATTTACAGTAACTTTTTTGAATCTTTTAAAGCCCCATTAAATAAGGGGTTTGGGTGTCAGGATCAATGCTTGAATCATAAAAATTGTGTAAATCTATATTAAATTTAAAGAAAAAAATAAAAAAAATATTCTAAAGCAAAAAAAAAAAGCACCTGAATTTTTAACAATGAAAAATAATGATGGGGTTTTTTTTTAAAGCTAAAAAAAAGGAACAATTAAAAGGGACAAAAATTTTAAGGGTGAACAAATAAAGTGATGATCAAATAATGGAGTTGGGGAAAATATGTAGTAGTAGTTTTTTAAAAGGGTAATTTTTTAAAAGTTAAAATTATAAAAAAAAATTATAATTAAAAAACTAAAAAAGTTGTGGGGAACGATAAAGGGGTAATCAAATAAATGAGCTATGGGTAAATGGAAAATAGTGAACTTATTAACTTTAGCACCTGAGAATAGCCCCTTGATTTTTTTAAAATTATAATATGAGCAAAGGGTAGTTAATAAAGCTAAAAAAAGGAAAAAAAAAATTATAAGGGACTAAAAATTAAAGAAATTTGGTAAACAATTTAAAATGGAAGATGTCACTATGAAAAAAAATTTTGGTTTGGAGTAGTTTGATTTGTTATTAAATAAGTTACATTTATTGCACAATAAAAAGTAAAAAAAAAGAGGTATTTGGGTACTAGCTAGCAAAAGATAGTTTTGGTACTTGCAAAAAAGTAATTGGAATATACACTAATTGACACACAAAAAAAAGTGACTAAAAAAAAAAAGTAGTGGTAAAAAAAATTAAATGGACAGGTAGAACAATGAATAATTTTAATTTTGGGAGTAAGATTTACTTGAAACAAAAAATTATGAGAAATTTAAATAGCAGTAAAAAGAATAAAAAAGTATTGGGGTAGTTTTCATTTGCTTGTGTGAAAAAATAATAAAATAATAATGCACAATAAATGTAAGGAAAACTTATCACCAAACGTATATAGTATTAAGGGCACTTTTCTAATCTGTTACAGAAAACGACAGCTTTTCTAAGGGAAAGGGAGAGAAATCGTTTCATTTGAGTGTATATTTTTTCCCGTTGAGTTTTCCTTATAGTATTTTCCCCTCTTGCGTGAAACACTGATGTATTTTTTTTCCCGTTTAAATTTTCCGCCTGAACAGAAGGGTTTTTACATTTTTTTTGTTAGACATATTTATGTACACTCCCTTTTCATTGTAATTGTGATTTAATTTGGTCCTTTTTTTATCGTATAAGAAAATCTGATCATTATATGTGTTTTTTTCCGGGTTTTCCCAACAAATTTTCTTTGATTTTTGTTTTGCACGATGACTTTTACATGTCCTTATTATCCTGACAGCAGTTTCTTTTCACTGAGCTTTTGTTATGTCACTTGGAATGTGTGGACTGTTTATTATAACGCATCAGACAAAATTATCTTGTTTTTAGTTTTGTTTGTCTTGGGAAAACAAGGTTTCATTTGTCAAGTGGCATGTTCTGATTTTGTCCCTTTATTGCTTCTTCAACCTTTATATTTTTGTAGTTATTTGTTCGGTGGATGGCTAAGCTGCTTTTGGAGTATTTTCTGTGTCAACATTCCCGATGTAATTTTCTCTTCAAAGGGTTTTTGGATTTGTTCTCGAGGTTGGTTTTTTTGGATTCTCGTTCGCTCGGTGTTGCTTTGATTCTTTTATTTTGTTTTTAGAGCAAAGATGTAGTCCTTGAATTGTCAGGGTTTTTATACCCTTTAAACATGGGGGAATCCTTTGAAGAGAGTGGAGTTGGGAAGGGGAGTCGCCCGTTTGTTGTTTTTGTTTTGTTCCCCGGGGGGCGGCGGTGAGGGGGGTTGATGATACACCGGCGTCCTGCTGGGTAGACAAGTTGAGTTCTAGGGTCCTTGCTGTTATTCTCTTATTACTGATGTTGTTTCTTCTGCGATATCCTTTCATAGTATCACTGAAGTAGATACTGTGTAGCAATGGAGAAGGCTTGTTTTCTCGGAGCTTGGGTTAAGTGGTTGTCTGGTAGCGGAGGCAGTGTTTGGGTTAGCAGGGCTGTCTTCCTTAGATCTTCTATTTTTGTCAAGATTTGGGTTACATTCTTAGTATTCTTGGGTCATTTTGTGGTCTACGTGGGTTCATGTAGTTGAACTTTCACTTAGGCCATCACAAGTTTTGATGAGCGATGTTTTTTTGAGGAAGAAGAGCTGGTAGGATGCTGCTGCTGCTGCTGCCGCTGCCGCTCCCTCCCCTCATAAACAATACAATGGGAAATGATGAATGAAACATTAACAGCATAACACTTACCTTTATTGGAGATTCTTCTTAGTGTATGGGAGACTGGAGGAGGAGAGAGAGTGGATTGTTTATAGTTTGGAAGGGAATCCCCTTCCATCAACACCTCAGGTACCATTTGCTTTTCTGGGGTTGCTTCTCTTCTCTGTTTCTTAATGCCACTAGGACCACCTTGAGAGTCACTGGAGTCCTGTCTCACAAAATAACTGTGGAGAGAGCTCTGTTTCTGGCGTCTCTTTAACACTTCCCTAAAATGGCCCAAGACTTTGTCACTGTACATGTTTGCCAACCTGGCTTGCAACAACCTTGTTAGGGTGATTTTCTCCATAAAGCTTTCCATCTTACCCACATAGTAAAATCTCTTTAATTTCTGAAGAAGGCACCTTCTTCCATCTCTCTTCCTCCTCCTCTGCAGCAAGTTTCTGAGCTGCGATGTGTTGCTCTTCCTGCTGAAGCTCTTGCAGCTCCTCAGTGGTGAGCTCTTCATTGTGGTCTTCCACCAATTCTTCCAGATCCTCCAAACTCACATCCAACCCCATGGAACTCCCCAGTGCCACAATTGATTTTACAACAGACATAGGCTCATTAGGGTCAGTCCCAAATCCTTCAAAATCCCTCTTGTCGACACAATCTGGCCACAATTTTCTCCAGGCAGAGTTCAAAGTCCTGGTAGTCACTCCCTCCCAAGCCATACCTATAAGGGTTATGCAGTGGAGGATGCTGAAGTGTTCTCTCCAAAATTCCCTTAGGGTCAAGTGAGTGTCTGTGGTCACAGTCAAGCACCTGTGAAACATTGCTTTGTGTAGAGTTTTTTAAAGTTTGCAATAACCTGCTGGTCCATGGGTTGGAGGAGAGGAGTGGTATTTGGGGGCAAGAACTTTACTGTGATGAACCCAAACTCCTCGAAAATTAGGTCATCCAAGTTTGGAGGATAAGCAGGTGCATTGTCCATTACTAGCACGCACTTGAGATCCAATTTCTTTTCCAGGAGATACTCCTTCACACTAGGGCCAAACACTTAATTGAACCACTCGACGAAAATTTCCCTCGTGACCCATGCCTTACTATTAGATTTCCAAAACACACACAATTTACTCTTCATAACATTGTTTTTCCTGAACACTGGGATTTTCAGATTGGTACACTAGTAATGGCTTCACTTTGAAATCCCCACTAGCATTGGCTCAGAACATTAGCGTCAGCCTGTCTTTCATAGGCTTATGTCCTGGCATTGCCTTTTCCTCTTGTGTAATGAAGGTCCTCTTTGGCATTTTCTTCCAAAAGAGGCCTGTTTCGTCACAATTGAACACTTGTTCTGGTTTCAGTCCTTCACTGTTTATGTACTCCTGGAATTCATGCACATATTTTTCAGCCGCCTTGTGGTCCGAACTGGCAGCCTCACCATGCCTTACCACACTGTGTATGCCAGTACGGTTCTTAAATCTCTCAAACCAGCCTTTGCTGGCCTTAAATTCACTCACTTCACCACTATTTGCAGGCAATTTCTTTACCAAATCTTCATGCAACTGCCTAGCCTTTTCACAAATAAACGAAGTCATAAGAGTATCTCCTGCTAATTGTTTCTCATTTATCCACACCAATAATAACTTCTCAACCTCTTCCAGTACTGGTGATCTCATTTTTGTCAGCATAGTTACTCCCTTTGCACCAACATCATCCTTTATTTCATTTTTCTTGGCCACTATGGAACATAAGGTTGTGTAGGGTTTCTTATACATCCTGGACAGTTCGGCCACACTTGTACCACTTTCACATTGTTCAATGATGGTTTTCTTAAATTCAGTCGTATTTCTCACCTTCTTTACCACAGGCTTGGCACTAGGAGCTTTCTTTGGAGCCATGGTAGCTTATTTAGTACTTGCAAGCACTAAAATAAATGGAATATTATGAAATATTTTGCTGGAGCACGCGAGGGGACCTTCACTCACTGGTAAACAATGCCAGACTGGCTGCCGCCCTGGCCCACGCCGTGCGTACGCGTCCCGGACGAACTATGACTCACGAGTCAACCTATGAAAAGCGAGTCCATGTTTATACGAAAATACCCCTATGATTGGCGAATTTTACGATTGCCGGGAACTACGAAGCAGCGGGGGACCACTGTAATCTAGCAAAAAATAATATCTACTGAGGCAAAAAAGGAGAATCAGTGTACAGTAACAAAGCAGAACCATACTCTCAGAGGGGAATTTTAGGCCTAGAGTGCCAGTGAAAATAATATTAGAACTTTTTTGTCATAGGAAAGACAGTCTCCCTGATAATAGTGTGTATACAGTGTTGTAGCTTTACAAGTCCAAATACACAACACCAAGCTTCCAGAAGCTAATAGCAGTTCTAGGAAAGTGTCCAATGACTATATATGTGTATATATATTATAGAAACCAGAAGGAAGGAAGAAAGGAAGGAAGGACAAGATGAAAGGAAGGAAAGAAGTAAGGAAGGAAGGAAAGAGGAAGGAAGGTAGGGAGGTAGGTAGGAAAGAAGGTAGGAAGGAAGGAAGGAATGATGACACACAACCATTTACCCAGGATAACTACCTAAAACAACTGCCTGCTATTACTTTGAAGAAAGCTGCTCAGATGAAGGTTTTTGTCTGTGCACATACAAAAAAATGCCCACAGAAATGCAGACACTCATTTTGTGTGAGGACTGTGAAACACCACTGTGCATGACACCATATTTCAAAGACTTCTGCAAGCTGCAGAACTTCTAAGAACGTGTCCATTGATTGTACGTACATTTGTATATAATAGAAAAATAGTAATAAAAAATTTTTTGTATTGTTGGTTTGTGTAAACAAGTTTTGTAAACAATATAATGATAATGTTTGTGTGGTTATTGTGTTGCATACAATGAGTGTATATATGTACATTGTACCTTACTTTGGTCTCACAGGCCACATAAGTTACTTGAAAAAATAAAATATTGGAAAATACAAGAAACCTTCGAATGGGAGTAAAAAAAATTTTCTGGGCGAGCGGCATTCGCTGCTGTTGCCATACACAGCTCATTTTCTGGCAACTTTACACCTCTATAATCAGCAAGTACGGATCGCAATTTTTTTTTTTTTGGGGGGGGGGCTTAAAACAATCAGCAAATTAATCTTAACATTTTGGTAAGAAATTTTTTTTTTTTTTTTTTTCAAATATTTTGCGACACAGGAGACATTTCAGGATTTGGGGCCACGGCAGTCACAGGATTAACCCTTTGAGGGTTTTCGTCGTACTAGTACGTTTTACGCGTAGGGGTTTTTGACGTACTAGTACTCATAAATTCTAGCGGCCTCAAATCTAGTGGGAGAAAGCTGGTAGGCCTTCATATGAAAGAATGGGTCTATGTGGTCAGTGTGCACAGTCTAAAAAAAATCCTGCAGCACACAGTGCATAATGAGAAAAAAAAAACTTTGACCATTTTTTTTTTAATAAATCAGCGAATTTGCAGTGTATTTTCGTATGGTATTTATTGTTGTATTCTAGTTTTCTTGGTCTCATTTTATAGAATGGAAGACATATTACAGAAATTGAGATGATTTTGACTGGTTTTACAAAGAAAGGTGCCTTGAAATTGAGCTCAAAGTAGCAGAAATGTTCGATTTTTACCAAACTTCAAAAGTAAACAAATCGTGCCAAGCGTGCAATACACGTCAACTGGTGAGTCTAATATTCTTTCACAAGTGCACCAATAATTATTTATACCATTTTTTACACTTAATGCAGTAGTCTGCATAACAGTAAATCTTATATTTTTTGTGAAAATAAAAATTCAAAGTGGAAAGCAAAAGAATATAAGAGGGGACTTGAGACATGACTAATGACTAGAGGAAATGTCATTTTAGTGCCAGGAATGTCTTTCTTGTTTATTCTGGACCCATTCCGAAATTGGCATCTTTTGAAATTTGTGTGAAATTGGCAAAATATGCTAAATTCTGACCACTGTACTGGATAGTTGAATTTTCATAAATGAGTGGTTTCTTGCATCCATTCGATAGAAAAACTGGAGTTCTAGCGAAATATTCATGTTTTTTGTCGACTAGTACAGTGAAATTGGCCGAAAATGGGGCTCAAAGTGGGCAAAATCGCCGATGCGTAAACATCGCCGAGACCGCTAACTTTGCGAGAGCATAATTCCGTAAGTTTTCTATCAAATTTCAAACTTTTGGTGTCTTTATGGTCGGGAAAAGATTCTCTATCTTTTCATAAGAGAAAATAATTTTTTTTTTTTTTTAAATTTGGCCGACCCTGAGAACGAGTTTCGGAGAGGGCCTGTCGACCCTCAAAGGGTTAAGCAGCAAAAGTATCCAAGGACACGTGGGGTATGTTCTGGCATCTTGGAATGAATTACCATAAAACAATATATTTTAGGGTTTGAGTTACGATAGTTTTAAGATACAATACATTTTCTGGAATGGATTATTTATATCATAAATGAAAGAACCAGTGTACATACTGAGAAAGAGGTCTTTCTTGAGCTTGCAGCCTGGTGTCTTTTCCTCATGCTGGAAGGCTAGAGTGTGAAAAGGTAACGATCACCAAAACAGACCAGTTTCATCAGCATTATAGAGCTCAGATAGAAGGATCCCTTCATGCTCCATAAGGTCATTTAGTAATTTGAATGGGTCAATTTTTTCCGTGAGTGTACTGCTAGCTTCACCATAAGTATTCTAATTAACCCTTTCAGGGTTTCCAGCGTACTAGTACGGCTTACGCACCAGGGTTATTGACATACAGTGGTCCCTCAATTATCGTCCTTAATCCGTTCCTGGAAGTGGGACTATTATCGAAATAGACGATTTTCGAATCAATTTTCCCCATAAGAAATAATGTAAATCCAATTAATTCGTTCCAGACACCCAGAAGTATCAACAACAATTTTTTTTTTACCTAAAAGATAGATTTACATGCACAAAAGAATGAACATTCAACATGACAGTTACCGTTATTGAAGGCTGTTGTTGATGAATGGAAGACAGGGAGGAGAGAGGGAAGAGAGGTTATTGTTTGGAAGGGGAATCCCCCTCCATAAGGACTCTAGGTCACTTCCCTAACATAAATATAGATTTACATGCAGAAAAAATGCCAAATAAATGTAAAGCACTAATAAAATGTATAAATGAACATTGGTAATAGGGGTAGTTGATGAGTGGAACAGTCTGCCTAGTAGGGTGATCGTAGGGTGATCGAAGCTAAAACATTGGGTAGTTTCAAATTTAGGTTGGATAAATACATGAATGAGAGGGGTTGGATTTGAGTCGGACTTGCACCTGAGCTTATTGCTTGGGTAACATTTGTTGTTAGTGGGTTGGATTTGTGAAGGACCAGCCTAGTATGGGCCAACAGGCTTATTGTAGTGTTCCTCCTTTCTTATGTTCTAAAAGCTATGGCTTGGGTAGTTTCAAATTTAGGTTGGATTAATACATGAGTGAGAGGGGTTGGATTTGAGTCAGACTTGCACCTGAGCTTATTGCTTGGGTAGCATTTGTTCTGTTAGTGGGTTGGATTTGTGAAGGACCGGCAGGCCTACTGCAGTGTTCCTCCTTTCTTATGTTCTTATTGAAGACTTGTTTGTGTGAGGGAGGGATGGTAAGTTTATTGTTGGAGAATATGACACTAATATCAACTCTACGACTTATTTATCTATCATAATTCAACTAATGTGACATAATAAACAATATTAATACCATAGAAACATGGAATATACTCTAGAATGAATAAAATAAGTCATTACGTATGTCACGAGAGGTGTTGTGTTGTGTTGTTGTTGAATATACAGTGGACCCCCGCATACCGTTGGCATCACATAACGTTAAATCCGCATAGCGATACATTTTATCACTAAAATTTTGCCTCGCATAGCGCTAAAAACTCGCTCAACGCTATTCGTCCGAGACGCTCTATGTGAGGCCTGAGCCAGCCTCACATGTTCCGCCGGTGGCATTGTTTACAAGCCAGCCTCCGCGGTAACATCCAAGCATACAATCGGAACATTTCATATTATTACAGCGTTTTTGGTGATTTTATCTGCAAAATAAGTGACCATGGGCCCCAAGAAAGCTTCTAGGGCCAAACCTGTGGTAAAAAGGGTGAGAAATATTATCGAAATACTGTGGTACCATGGTCAACTGCTGATGCTGCTGCTGTAGCAGTCAGCTGCTGCTGCTGCTGCTGTAGCACCGTCAGCTGCTGCTGCTGCTGCTGTAGTACCGTATGCTGCTGCTGTAGCACCGTCTGCTGCTGCTGTAGCACTGCCCAGCTGCGCTGCACTGTCAGCTGCTGCTGCTGCGCTGCTGAGCACTGTCAGCTGCTGCTGCTGCTGTAGCACCGTCAGCTGCTGCTGCTGCTGCTGTACCGCCGGAGCTGCTGCTGCTGCTCTGTAGTACCGTCTGCTGCTGCTGTAGCACTGTCTGCTGCTGCGTAGCACTGTCGCTGCTGCTTTTGCATTGTCAGCTGCTGCTGCTGTAGCACTGTCAGCTGTTTGCTGCTGCTGCTGCTGCTGCTGCTGTAGCACCATTGTTGGTGTGGCTTATTGAGAATACCAAGAAACAACCCCAGGGGGTTTAGCCACCCAGGATAACCAAAAAAGTCAGTGTCACGAAGACTGTCTACTTATTTCCATTGGGTCCTTAATCTTGTCTCCTAGGATGCAACCACACCAGTCGACTAACACCCAGGTGAAACAGGGAAAAATGCCTGGAACTAGTGCTCATATTGGTAAATTTAAACCCAGCAAAGGTTGGTTTGAGAGATTTAAGAATCGTAGTGGCATACACAGTGTGATAAGGCCTGTTCTGGAAGAAAATGCAAACAGGACCTACAGAAACTCAGGGGGGAAAAGGCACTCCAGGACACAATGTCTCATCAGTCATTGCTGCATCTTCAATAAAGGTAAGTGTCATTTATTCTTCATTTAGTAGAGTAGTACATGCACAATATATATTGTGATGTATACTCTACTTTTGTGCATGTACCCTTCTCTTTGTGTGTGGGAAAATGTATATTTCATGTGGTAAAATTTTTTTTTTCATACTTTTGGGTATCTTGCACGGATTAATTTGATTTCCATTATTTCTTATGGGGAAAATTCATTCGCATAACGATAATTTGCATAACAATGAGCTCTTCAGGAACGGATTAATATCGTTATGCGGGGGTCCACTGTATAAGGGCCACTGAGAGTAAGCCGCCATAATGATGGTGAAGCAGCAGCTGAGGCGGCGGTGTTTTCTGTAGCCCTATATAACTCCAACAACATTGGAGGAGTTGGTTAGAATCACTGAATCACTAAAGAAGGAACCCTCTACCACCTCACTATGACCTTCTACCACTATTAAAAACTGTTACATCCATCACTACTACCTTTTACCCCCCCTCAACCATATCACAACTGCTTCCACTCTAACACCACCACCTTTGTATTTTTTCTACAAAATTTTTTTTCATAAATTATATGTGTTTCTCACATTCTTTACCCAAGGGCTGGCACTAGAAGCTTTCTTTGGAGCTATGGTAGCTTATTTAGCACTTGCAGCACTAAAATCAATGGAATATTATGAAATATTTCGTAGGATCAAGTGAGGGGACCATCACTCACTGGTAAACAATGGCACACTGGCTGGGAAGGCAGGCCCAGACGGCTCAGAGCGTGAGTACGCGTCCAGACGCAGGACGATTAGCGAGTTAATGGACCATTGCGAGCCATGTTTAGACAAAATAACGGGACTATTTCCGAAATGGACGACTTTCAGCTGACGATTATTGAGGGACCACTGTACTAGTATGCCTAAATTCTAGCACCTGCAAATCTAGTGAGAGAAAGCTGGTATGCCTACATAGGAAAGAATGGGTCTATGTGGTCAGTGTGCACAGTATAAAAAAAATCCTGCAGCACACAGTGCACAATGAGAAAAAAAAACTTTGACCGTGTTTTTGGTTTAAAACAGCGACTTTGCAATGTACAGTGGACCCCCGCATAACGATCACCTCCGAATGCGACCAATATTATTGTAAGTGTATTTATGTAAGTGCGTTTGTACGTGTATGTTTGGGGGTCTGAAATGGACTAATCTACTTCACAATATTCCTTATGGGAACAAATTCGGTCAGTACTGGCACCTGAACATACTTCTGGAGTGAAAAAATATCGTTAACCAGGGGTCCACTGTATTTTCATATGGTATTTATGGTTGTATTTTAGTTTTCCTGGTCTCATTTTATAGAATGGAAGACATATTACAGAAATTGAGATGATTTTGATTGGTTTCTTAATGAAAAGTACCTTGAAATTGAACTCAAAGTAGCAGAAATGTTCAATTTTTACCAAAGTTCAAAAGTAAACAAATCATGCCAAGCGTCCAATACACTTCAACTGGCGAGTCTAATTGAGAATAAAAATTCAAAGTGGAAAGCAAAAGAGATGTAAGAGGGGCCTGGGGACGTGACTAATGAACAGAGAAAATGTTATTTTAGTGCCAGGAATGTTTGTCTTGTTTATTCTGGACCCTATTTGGAAATTGGCATCTTCTGAAATTTGTGTGAAATTGGCAATATTGCCAATTTCTGACCACTATTGAATAGTTGAAATCGGTAAATGGGTGATTTCTTGTACTCATTCGATAGAAAAATGGAGTTCTAGCGAAATAGATATGATTTTTGTCGACTAGTACACTGGAATTGGCTGAAAATAGGGCTCAAAGTGGGAGAAATCGCCGATGCGTAAACATTGTCGAGACCGCTAACTTCACAAGAGCATAATTCTGTAAGTTTTCCATCAAATTTCATACTTTTGGTGTCATTATGATTGGGAAAAGATTCTCTATCATTTCATGAGAAAAAATAATTTTTTTTTTTTCGAAAAATTTTCGACCCTGAGAACGAGTTTAGGAAGAGGGCCTCTGGACCCTGAAAGGGTTAATCAGCCCATAGATAGCACTTATGGAAGTGTACCATAGCCAGTCATCACTTGCTCCATTTTCATATGCTTCCTATGAATAACTAAAGAACCTTTTAGGTTAGGGTCTGCACTATATGTACTTCAGAGCAAATTATGTTAATTTTTTCTTCTTTCTATAAATGTCGACACTGCTTTGCTACACTATACTCCTCACACACCCAAGTCACTGAAGTGCCAGCCTCCAGCTTCCTTATTAATTCAAGTTTCTGTTTAACAGTCAAGGTCACATGATTCTTGTCATCAATTTCTTTAGAGACCATTGTTAATAACTATACAGTGGAGCCTCGGCTTATGAACACCCCACCATGTGAACTTTTCAGGATACCAACCGTCGTTCAGTCGAGTTTTGGCTTCTGGATACAAAATTTCAGGTTGCATACTTTCCCCTCAAGGGAGGTTCCTTAAATAAATAAATTTTTTTTTTTTTTTTTTGCAAAGATTACAATGTGTGTTTACATATACATGTAATATGATTGGAGCAAAGAAAGCCACTATCATGCTGAGGCATTTTGGGCAGACTTAACTTAATACTTATGGCATATTTAAGTCTAGACAGGTGAAAAGAAGTAGTTACCAAAGTTTTGCTGATGGTGGCACCAACTACAGGCAGCCTTTTTGAAGTTTCTCTTTACTGTTATTATTGTTGTTATTACTGTTATTACTATTATATTGTATTGTTATTATTGTTATAATAATAATTATTATTATTATTAGTACGTACCTGGTGAGGGGCTCTTGATCTAGGGAATTTGATTTATGTTCCAGTTCCGTAAATTAAGCCTGAATACCTTCCATCCCCTACCCCCACAAGTGCTTCCACACCCTCCACTCAAACTTCTCACCAACCTTAACCCTTTCAGGGTCCTTGCTGTAGATCTACGGCTTTACGTTGAGGGTCCAAATCGTAGATCTACGCCATGAGCTCAGCTCACTCTGATAAGCTGTGAGTGGTAAATTTGGGTCTAGATATGAAAGAATACATCTGTGTGGTATGTGTGCACCACATAGAACAAATCCTGCAGCACACAGTGGATAATGAGAGAAAAAACTGAGACCGAAATTTTAGATTAAAACAGCGACTTTTCAGTGTTTTTCATATTTTTTCATAGTTGTATTTGCGATTTTTTGGTCTCATTTGATAGAATGGAAGATATATTACAGAAATAGAGATGATTTTTATTGGTTTAGTACTGAAAATGGTTGAAACTGAGCTCAAAGTAGCGGAAATGTTAAACTTTTGACGATGTTCAAGAGTAAACAAATGACCTCACACATCTAATACACGCCAGCTGGTGGGTCTAAAAATATGTTCATAAATGTGCTGATATTATTTATATAATTATTGCAAATTGCATGACAGTAAATCTTCTATTTTTTGGTTTAATAAAAATTCATTATGTGAATTAAAAATCAAAATGGAATTCATTTGTAAAAACCTGAAAACGTAACTGATGAACAGACGAAGTGTTTAGTGCCAGGAATGTCTGCATTGTTTATTGTGGACCCTATTTTGAAATTGGAATATTTTGAACTTTGCATTAAATTGCCCAATTTACCAATTTCCGATCACTTTATTTTGTAGTTGAAACAGTTGACTTGGTGATTTCTTGTGCTCAATCGATAGAATGTAAGTAATACTAGTGAAATAGCTAAGAATTTGGTCAACTGGAATAATGTAATTGGCCTAAAATGGGAGTCAAAGTTGGCAAAATTGCCAATGCGTAAATATTGCTGACACATCAAAATTTGCGAGAGCATAATTTCGTCAGTTTTCCATCAAATTTCGTACTTTTTTGTTTTATTACCTTCAGAAAAAGATTCTCTACCATTTCATAAGAAAAAATAACAAAATTATTTTTTGAAAATTCTTGGACCTGGTGTGCACTTTGAATTTGACCTCTGGACCCTGAAAGGGTTAACAGGACACATGACCATAACACAAGACACACATCTCTTTTTGACGTACCCCGTGTCCATATCACACTGTGTAAAAACTCTATGCACATAAAGGGCCCCAAAATATGGAATTCATTACCAGAAGATACTAAAGTAACCCAGTTTGAAAATCAATTTAAGACTCTTCTCAAAAGTCACTTAATCACCCTAGACTAAATGCTCAATACTCAGTATTCGCATACTCAATACGTATTCCCATGTCATAATTTCATTAATTACTTTTGAACCTATTGTCCATTGCTGACAGGAATATAATTGAGTCATTGTTTCACAAAAAGCATTTTTGAATACATGTATATGAATATATCTTTTGTTTTATAGAAATTAGATTCACTTATAAATTAATAGAGCTACTGTACAACTATGAATAATTCTTTAGTGTTAACCCTTTCAGGGTCGGCAGGCCCTCTCCCAAACCTGTTCTCAGGGTCTGGTAAAAATTTGAAAAAAGAAATTTTTTTTTTTCTTAGGAAAAGATAGTTTTTTCTAAACATTATAGGTTAACAAAAATTTTTTACCATCAATACTTACCGAGAATATGGAGGCGTGAAGTTGACAGTAAATGACCGGCATACAGCAACATCGCCAACTGCTGGTCACCCGGTATTTGTTTTTCTTTTTTGGTACTATTTTCTGTTTTTAATTTTTTTTCAAGTAACTTGTATGGCCTGTGAAACCAATATGAGCACTATTTTTTAAGTTATTTCTATTTCTGTACTACACATTAACTGCACAACACTGTTGTCACTATATTGTTTACAAAAACTTGTTTACACAAATGAACAATATAAAATGTTGTTTATTACTATTTTTCTATATTTTATATACACATATACAGTCACAGGACATGTTTCTAGAAGTTCTGCAGCCTGTGGAAGTCTTTGAAACATGGTGTCATGCACAATAGTGTTTTACACTCCTCACACATAAAATGAGTGTCTCTGCATTGTTGTGGGCATTCTTTTTTGTTTGTGCACAGACGTAACACCTCTTCTGAGCCTTTTTTTTTGAAAGCAGTATCCCGGCAGTTTTGTTAGGAAGTGATCCCCCAGCTTCATCGAAAAAGGGATTGTTGATAATTTTTTGGGGGGGGCGGGTTTTTTATTGCAGGTGTTGTTCCTTGGGAAATTGATTTTTATTGTCTGATGAAAAGACAAGCAAAATTTTGCCATATGGTGGGTTTTTTTTCTGGGCCCAAGTTATATATAAAAAAAAAGCATTGAGCATGGGGAAAAGTCCAGAATATTTGAAAAAGGGGTTTTTTGTACCACTTATAACTCTTTCAAACACAAAAAAAAAAACCCAAACGCATGTCCCCCATTTTTCCACGAAAGCATATTGAGGGGGTAGTCAAACACAGCTGCAGGTTTTAGAATGGGGTTTATTTTCTTTTTTCTATGCTGCCTGGCCCCGTGTCTGCCCTTTTTGTTAGGGGGAACGAAAAACAGGTGAAAACCTCTTTTTTCAAGCCACTGAAATGCCCTGGTGTCATTGGGAGCAAATACCTTCACCTCACCTCTACGAGTGCCAGCGTCGAACCTGGGCAAAGTTTAAATTTGCCCCGGCACTGTGCCCCCCCAAACCACTGTCCCTGTTCACCAAACCAAGAAAACACTGAGTAAGGGGCTTTTGTACCAGTTAATCAGTATAAAAATATGGCCCCCCTTTCCAAGATATGGGTTTCCCCAAATTTTTCTAACCACCCCTCCCCCCGGAGGATACCCAAAAAACTTCCTTTGGGATCTTGCAAATTTTAAATTAAATTTTCCCGGACCAATTATATCCAATACAAACCACTTTTAAACCAAACAAAAAAGCAAAAAACAAAAATTTTTAAAAAAAGCCCTTTCCTCTTGCTTGTATTACCCGCTTTTTAAAGAGAGTCTTCCTTTTTAACAGAATCAAAGACCCATCAAAACAAGCTTCCTGTGGGAAAAAATACATATTTAATTTTTTTTTCCCGATACCCCAAACACATTTCCCAATCTTTTTAAAACCGTCATTTCTGTCAGGGCCCGGTTTTTTCCTAAAAGTGAAGCATATGTAATGTAGCACAAAATTTTATTTTACTCCCCTTAAAACACAAAAAACCCGGGGTTTTCAATCCCGGCGGTCTGTTGGCCATATGAAATTTTACCCCTGTGCTTATACACATGTGGGATAACATTATTGTTGGCAAAAAAAAGAATACATGGAAGCCAAAAAGTTGTCTCCTTTCCCCTGGGGTAAAGGGATGAGTTTGGTGAAAGTATTGGGGTTTTTTCCAAGGGTAATGCAGTTCGTTCCTTTCCCTGACAAAAATTTCCATCAGGGGTTTTTTCAAAAAATAACTCGAAACATTCCCGTTTTTAGGGGCAATTTTCCCAAATTACAAGATGGGCCCTATTCCCCCTTTGGCTTTCATCAAACTGATGGGATTTGGAACAAAATTGGCAGTTTTCCTCCCAATCCCAAGTGCAGTCTGCTGGTGGGTACTGGATATGGACAGGTGGTTGTGGTTGTAGAGGTTGTGGTTGTGGAGGCTGGTGTGGTGGGTGGGTGGGGGATGGTGGCCTTTGTTGTAGATCAGCTGAGGCAGCGGCGTGGGTGGCAGCATGGCCCACTGCTGGTGCCTCACAGCTGGCACCACCACTACCACCACCATGCACATTTTCCATCCCAATTGCAACACTGTCATCTTCATTTTCACTATCTGTTCATGTTGTACAGCCACGGGATGTACTCCGAGATGTACTCCTTTCCCTTGGAATAGCATATGGCACACTACCAGAGTGCATATACTGACGCTTCAGTGGAGAATATTCCACTTCACTATCACTACTGAAACTGTTTTCAAGAGCTTATAGTTCATATTCACTATCACTATCATCACCAATGCTCACATCTGAGTCCGGGATATGGGAAAATAGGAGTTTCCTCTTTGGTTCTGGTACAACTGAATGTGAACAAGACGGCCCAGCATCAGAGGTGGAAGGCTGAGGGTCGTCTGGGTTTTCCTCACTATTACTGGTATTAAGGTCATGTTATGGGGCTATAGGACCCAACATGTATTTATAAGTAACAGTTACTCTGAAATACCTAATTATATTGAATTGATGGGGACTTTGCTCTAAATGTCAGAAGGACTGATCAACCTTATGACTGAGAGGCAGCTGGGTCAAGCCTATTTTTCTCAATATAATAGGTTATACTATAGACACATAAACACACAATTTAAATAAGTAGTTTATAAAGTTGTATTTCTTTTTGTAAAGAAAAATTGCAAAGGTTAGTGGATGAGTTTGAGAATGTGTGTAGAGGTAGAAAGTTGAAAGTGAACATAGAAAAGAGTAAGGTGATGAGGGTATCAAATGATTTAGATAAAGAAAAATTGGATATCAAATTGGGGAGGAGGAGTATGGAAGAAGTGAATGTTTTCAGATACTTGGAGTTGACATGTCGGCGGATGGATTTATGAAGGATGAGGTTAATCATAGAATTGATGAGGGAAAAAAGGTGAGTGGTGCGTTGAGGTATATGTGGAGTCAAAAACGTTATCTATGGAGGCAAAGAAGGGAATGTATGAAAGTATAGTAGTACCCAACACTCTTATATGGATGTGAAGCTTGGGTGGTAAATGCAACAGCGAGGAGACGGTTGGAGGCAGTGGAGATGTCATGTTTAAGGGCAATGTGTGGTGTAAATATTATGCAGAAAATTCGGAGTGTGGAAATTAGGAGAAGGTGTGGAGTTAATAAAAGCATTAGTCAGAGGGCAGAAGAGGGGTTGTTGAGGTGGTTTGGTCATTTAGAGAGAATGGATCAAAGTAGAATGACATGGAAAGCATATAAATCTATAGGGGAAGGAAAGAGGGGTAGGGGTCGTCCTCGAAAGGGTTGGAAAGAGGGGGTAAAGGAGGTTTTGTGGGCGAGGGGCTTGGACTTCCAGCAAGCGTGCATGACGTTTAGACAGGAGTGAGGAGACGAATAAAAACTTGGGACCTACGTCTTTTGGAGTGCGGCGGGAATATTTAGTAAAGGGGATTCGGGGAAACCGGTTATTTTCAAAGTGGGGGACTTGAATCCTGGAAAGGGGAATCAAGCCTGCACTTTAAAGGGGGGGTTTTGGGATTTTGGCATTTTGGGGGATTGTTGTGTATCTTTATATGAAATTTGCTTCTAAACTGTTGTATTCTGAGCACCTCTGCAAAAGATGATAATGTGGGTGGGGGGAAGTTTAAATGATGATGAAAGTTTTTTCTTTTTGGGGATTTTTTTTCTTTTTTTTTTGGGTCACCCCTGCCTCGGGGGGAAAATGGCCGATTTGTTGAAAAAAAAAAAAAAAAAAAAAAAAAGGGGGGGTAAAATTTGCGAAACTGGAGAATTGGCTTGGAAAAGTCTTTTGTTTTGGTGGGGGGGGTTACCCAGGCCTCTTTTCTTTCTCTCCCTCCCCCCCATTTTACTCTCCTGTGGCTGCCCCTTCAACCTGGCAGGATCTCGGGGCCTTCTCCTATCTTTTGGGGAATCATGTTGCTCCAGGGGAGTTTTTTTAAAATTTTGGCCACCTCCCGGGTGACTAAGGTGTAAAAACACTGGTTACCCAGAGTTATGTCGGGAAAGAGTGAAGGAAAGGGTTGTTGCAAAAAAAAACCTTGGAGCCAGTATGGAGGTGAAAATTTTGTTTTGAAAATGGAGGCTGTGATTGTTATTCGTACAATCTTTTAAAATTTACATTATTTTTTTAGTGTATTTTTAATAACCTGTGAAGAGGGTGGTAAAAAGGGTATCAGAGACACTCAAGATGATCAGCCAGTTAAGTATTACCCTAACAAATAAGGCCATTAAGTAAAACACCCACACTAGAACATTTTTAAGGAAACCTTACTATCAAAGTAAAAAGGGGACAAATCAACTAAAGGGGAGTTTGCCCGGGAGGGTTTTTGACTGCTAAAATAACCAAAACATTCTTTGAACTAATTGCGGGTATGGGGTAAAAATTTGCATTTTTTGGTAGAAGATTTTCAAGGGGGGTCAGGGGAAAGGTTTTTTCATATTTTAGTTACAGTTGTTTTTCCCCTAAGGTGGGAAAAGGTTGAGAAACACTTTTTTTTTTGTTTTATGGTATTGCATGTGCATGTTTTTACATTCAATTTGTGTTATTTTTGGCCTGTGGGAAAACTTTTCCACTGATACTGTAAGGGGAAGAAAGTGTTTAAAGATAAAACTAGCAGAAGAGGTCTTCAGAATTTTTTTGGTTCAGGGAAGAAGGGTTAATTCATCAAAAAAATGCCTGTTAATAGGAAAGAGGAAAACACCCACTCCAGGTGAATGGAAATGGAGAGAAAGGAAATGAAATTAGCTGTACTGAGGGAAAGAAATTAATGAAAACTAAGGGGAAAGGAAAATCAAAGGTTAGGGGGGTTTGAAAAAAGCCTTACAGTACTTTAAAAAATAAAAAAAGCTGCAAATTTTGTCCCTAAATTTTTCAGAGAGTGACCCAGATAGATATTTTTTTTTTTTTTGAGAAGATGTTTTGGAGCAAAAGGGTGGCCCCAAAAAGAGTGGGCACCCTATTCGCACCCAACTGTAGGTAAAGGATTCCAAAGAGGACTCGGGGGGCAAATTTTTTTTGATTTTTAAGATTAAAGAGGAAGTATTTCTTTGCAACCAAAAGATACCTGAGAAAATTTTGACAAAAAAGTTCAGGAAAACAAAAATTTCAGGATGGGCAACCTTTAAAAATGAGTTTGGGGAAAGAAAACTGTTTCCTTTTTTTAAAAAAATGGGGTTTGTTCCAAAGGAGTTAATAAAACTATAAAAAAAATAGTAATTGATGGTTTTTATGAGGGGAAATTTTACAAACAATCCCTGTTGACCTCAGGAGTATCTGGAGGGCAAAAACCCCCCGATAATCTTCAAAAACCCCCGGATTAGGGGGACCGATTTTTTTGGGTCAAAAGGGGTTTGGGAAGTAAAAAAAAAGTCATGCTGCTTCTGAAAATTTCTCCACTCATTCTAAAAACCTTTTTCCAATCCTATGTCTAAAGGTAAGTGGGGGCAAAATTTTCAAGGGGGCAAAAAAGAAGGCTGAGGTGCCCTCTAAAAAAGAAAGGGAAAAAGGGAATCGCTGGAGTTTAAAAATTTACCTAGACAATCGATAATGCTTCAGGGCCCCGAGTAAACAGTACCAGTCTACACCAAAGGGGAAAAATACCCTTTAAGAGTTTTTTCTGTTACACTGTAACAAAAAAATGGACACACACAAAAAATTTTGCTGGTCAAAGGCGCGAATCAGGAAAGGGAGGAACCCCCCAGAGACTCTAACTGCGAGATACATCCAGTTGCCTGCATTGGGGCTTCAAGGCAAGGGGGGAGAACTTTGGATCAGCCCCCGGAGGGGTTTTTTTCTATAAAGTCCACAGTTTTTCTTTGCATAAGGGGGGGTAGGGTTGAGAACATATGTCCTTGAAGTGGATGTAAGCACCTAC
>NC_069474.1:27980282-28015613 GCF_026875155.1 Cherax quadricarinatus | reverse complement strand
GCCTCACTCGGGAGGAGGGGTGGAGGGGGGAAGTACAATGCCTACACTCTGAGGTGGGGTGGAGGTGGGAAGTCCCAGTGCCTGCACTCTGAAAGAGGGGTGGAGGTGGAAGTACAGTGCCTGCACTCTGAAAGAGGGGTGGAGGTGGGAATTTACAGTGCCGCACTCTGAAGGAGGGGTGGAGGTGGGAAGTAACAGGCCTACACCTGAAGGAGGGTGGAGGGGGGACGTACAGTGCCTGCACTCTGAAGAAGGGGGGGAGGGGGGAAAGTACAGTGCCTGCACTCTGAAAGAGGGGTGGAGGTGGGAAGTACAGTGCCTGCACTCGGAGGGGTGGAGGTGGGAAGTACAATGCCTACACTCTGGAGGTGGGGTGGAGGTGGGAAGTACAATGCCTGCACTCTGAAAGAGGGGTGGAGGTGGGAAGTACAGTGCCTGCACTCTGAAATAGGGGTGGAGGTGGGAAGTACAGTGCCTGCACTCTGAAAGAGGGGTGGAGGTGGGAAGTACAGTGCCTGCACTCTGAAAGAGGGGTGGAGGTGGGAAGTACAATGCCTGCACTCTGAAAGAGGGGTGGAGGTGGGAAGTACAGTACCTGCACTCTGAAAGAGGGGTGGAGGTGGGAAGTACAGTGCCTGCACTCTGAAAGAGGGTTGGAGGTGGGAAGTACAGTGCCTGCACTCTGAAAGAGGGTTGGAGGTGGGAAGTACAGTGCCTGCACTCTGAAAGAGGGGTGGGAATATTTGTAGATTTAAACTGTAGTATCTGCGCGCCTCTGGCATGACAGTGATGGAGCAAATGATGGCGAACGTATTTCTTCTTTCTCGGATCACCTGGGTGGGAGGTAGCCGGTGCTAATATAATATATATATATATATATATATAATATATATATATATATATATTATATATATATATATGTGCAAGGAATTCGCGAGAGCATGCGAAATATACACAAACACTGATCTCTGGTTTGAAGGAGACTCGAACCTACGAACCTTAGGACAAGGTACGCAGTGTTTTACCAATCTACCCACACTGGACCAATACCTTGGCGTGTAGCATGAGCTACACGTTTGATCCAAGGCAGCCAGCTTTCAGGGAGAAGGCTTACAGCTTTTCATCTCACCCCTGCATGCATCAGCCTTACTAGAGATTTGAACAATGCAAGGAATTCACGAGAGCATGCGAAATATACACAAATAATATATATATATATATATATTATATATATATATATATAAAATATATATATATATAAAATTATATATATTATATATATATATATATAATAGCAATAAGATCACAATAAACAGGTGATTTCAAAATATGCAAAACAACCACTCTGAAAGAATAGAGAAATTTCCCAAGCGCTTTCGTGACTCTCACATTATCAAGGAACTCTGTTCCTTGATAATGTGAGTATCACGAAAGCGCTTGGAATTTCTCTATTCTTTCAAGAGTGGTTGTTTTGCATATATATATATATATATAATATAATATATATATATATATAATATATATAATATATATATATATATATATATATATATATATATATATGTTTTGTGTGGTGTGTGTATGGGGAAAACAACGGTAAAAAAAAAACGAAATTCTAAATGCTTTCGTGACTTCTCACATTATCAAGGAAAATGATAACTATCATATTCATTATCAAGGACAATGATTATGAATTTCGCTATTTTTCACAATGGTTGTTTTGCATATTGTGATATCACTTGTTTACTGTGAGCTTATTGCACACAACAACACACACACATATATATATATATAATATATATATATATTATATATATATTTTATATATATATATATATTATATATATATATATAAATTGGGGCTGTACAAGGTCTAAGTATTGGTCTCATGAAGCAAGAGTTATAATTCTTAAGATATGGCGACGCTTGACCTTTCTGTCAAGATATAATCTTATTATTTACATTGTGACGGCTCTGTGATGTACACTCGCCTCACCTCTTACTCAACGTCCCTCAGTTTTTCCTTTCAGCTGAAGACCGAAATGTAAAATGTTAACGTAATTATTTGTCAGTGCATTTTACAGTCTGTTCGGTGGGTCCATGTTTTCATTTTTTTTTCTTGCAGACTGCTGTCAGACGCGAAATTAGCTCCCCAAACATCTTACTGCTTGGTGATTTCAACCTAAGGCATACAAAATGGAAGAATGTAGAAATAATGTTATAGCTGAAACAATCCCCGGAGGTAGCGCAGATGATAGGTCACACACACATGAGCTACTAAGTCTCTGCGAAAAACACACCTTAAGCCAGCAGATAGTGGAGCCAACAAGACTAGAAAACACACTTGACCTTATCTTCACAAATAATAAGGACCTGATAAGAGACATAAGAATATAAAAAACAACTAATTCCGATCACAATCTAATCGAAGTCCAGACGTACATGCATAGGGGTCCTGAACAGCAGATGCATGTACCTGTGAAGGTGTCTTCACAAAATACAATTTAACAACAAGAACATCAACTGGGACCAGGTAAAAACCCTGTCCTAAACGAAACATGTTGGGAAGATGTCTTAAATGACATGGATCCAAACCAGTGCCTTGAAAGGATCAACTTCCTGGTAGCCGAAGCATGTTCTAGGCATATTCCCCTAAGAAAGAAGAAAAGCAGGAGTAAACTGGAGAGAAAAAGACCTCCCTCTAAAAGAAGACGACGAAGAGTCACTGAGCTCCTCAGGAGTGCTAGAATATCTGATACACGAAAGGAGGCGCTGACCAGGGAAGTGGAAACTATCGAACTTAAACTAAATGACTCTTACCCGAACCAGGAGAGGCAGGAGGAGCTTAAAGCTATTAGTGAAATTGAAAGAAATTCAAAATATTTCTTTTCATATGCCAAAAACAAGGCAAATACCACATCTAGTATCGGGCCCTTACTCAGACAGGATGGGATTACACAGATGACAACAAGGAAATGAGTGAAATATTGAAATCCCAGTACGACTCTGTGTTTAGTGAACCACTAATCGGTCTGAGGATCGACGACCCAAATGATTTCTTCATGAATGAGCCTCAAAACTCCATAAATGTATGCCAGATTTCCGACATTAACCCTAACTCCGATAGATTTCGAAAAAGCCATTTACAACATGCCTATGCACTCAGCCCCGGGGCCCCGACTCGTGGAACTCTGTTTTCATTAAGAACTGCAAGAAACCCCTCTCGCTGCCCAAGTACAAATATGGAGGAGGGGCTTGGGGCATGGGTGAAATTCCACAGTCACTTAAAACAACGGATATAGCCCCACTCCCCTAAAGGGGCAGCAAAACATTTTGCTAAGAACTAAGACCAATAGCTCTGACGTCCCACATAAAAATCTTTGAAAGAGTGCTAAGAACAGGATTGCAAATCACCTGGATCCCAAACTGCACAATCCAGGGCAACATGGGTTCAGGGCAGGTCGCCCTGCCCCTCACAACTACTGGATCACTATGACATGGCCTTGGATGCACTGGAAGAAAAATCAGAATGCAGATGTAAAAATACACAGACTTTGCAAAAGCATTTGACAAATGCGATCATGGCGTAATAAACCCATAAAATACGTGCTAAAGGAATAACTGGGAAAGTGGGGAGATGGATCTTCAAATTTCCCAAAAAAAACGAACACAAAGAGTAGTGGTCAACCCGCGTTAAATCGGAGGCTGCCATAGTGAAGAGCTCTGTTCCACAAGGCACAGTACTCGCCCCCATCTTATTCCTTATCCTCATATCAGACATAAACAGAGATATACACCACAGCACCGTATCATCCTTTGCGGATGATACTAGGATCTGCACGAGGCTGTCATCTGGCCCGAGGACGCGGTAAAACCCCAAGAAGATATAAACAAAGTTTTCCAGTGGGCAACGGTAAACAATATGATGTTCAATGAGGACAAATTTCCCAAATACTCCGTTATGGAAAACTGGAGGAGATAATAACTAGAACAGAGTATACTACTGACTCCGGCCATACAATAGAGCGGAAAAATAATGTAAGGGACCTGGGAGTAGTAATGGGCTGAGGATCTCACTTTCAAGGATCACAACTGCCCGATCGCACGTGCAAAGAAAATGATAGGATGGATAATGAGAACTTTCAAAAACGAGAGATGCCAAGCCCATGATGATCCTTTTTAAATCACTTGTTCTCTTTAGGCTGGAATACTGCTGTACATTAACATCTCCATTCAAAGCAGGTGAAATCGCAGATCTAGAGAGTGTACAGAGATCCTTTACTGCACGTTTTAAGTTCTGTCAAGCACCTTAACTACTGGGAACGCTTGGAAACACTTGACTTGTACTCGTTGGAACGCAGGAGGGAGAGATATATCATAATCTACACTTGGAAAATCTTGGAAGGAATGGTCCCAAATCTGCACACAGAAATCACTCCCTACGAAAGTAAAAGACTGGGCAGGCGATGCAAAATGCCCCCAATAAAAAGTAGGGGCGCCATTGGTACACTAAGGGAAAACACCATAAGTGTCCGGGGCCCAAAACTGTTCAACAGCCTCCCATCAAGCATTAGGGGAATTGCCAATAAACCCCTGGCTGCCTTCAAGAGAGAGCTGGACAGATACCTAAAGTCAGTGCCGGATCAGCCGGGCTGTGGCTCGTACGTTGGACTGCGTGCGGCCAGCAGTAACAGCCTAGTTGATCAGGCCCTGATCCATCGGGAGGCCTGGTCATGGACCGGGCCGCGGGGGCGTTGATCCCCGGAATAACCTCCAGGTAACCTGCAAACTCTTCTCTTAGATTTAGTTGCTAAAGCTCCTGGGCTGTGGGGAGGAGCACAGTTGGGTTACAGTTGGTTCCTCTGACTGTAAAACCTGTACAGAAGTGCTGTGTCCGAATCTTCCCTATTAAAAGTCCCGTAGCCGAAGAGGAAGAGCTCTGGACCTGTTAATCTTGGGACCTCGGTTCGATCCTTTCATGTTTCTGTTTATTCATACACTGTGTTCATCTTGTACCCTTCATATACTTGAAAAAAACTTGATCTCCAAGCGAAACATTACCTCATTAAAGGTTGCCATAATGTTTAACAGTCTGTTGGTTATATAAAGTCTGCCCAAACAAGAGGCCATAAATAACCCTTATGGAACGCCATTTATGACTGGTCCCCACTCTTATTTTACGTCATTTAAGCAAACTGCTGTCTATTTGCCAGGAATGTCTCAGTCCATGATTGATTTTTTTTCATCCAGTATCATGTCCTGTCAGTTTCAGTAACCTTCTGCACGGGAATTAATCAGAAGTCTCGTTAACATTGAATAAGGATTCGAGCAACGATTCAAGCAGCGATTCGAGCAACGATTCAAGCAATGATTCAAGCAGCGATTCGAGCAACGATTCAAGCAGCAATTCGAGCAACGATTTAAGCAGCGATTCAAGCAACGATTCGAGCAGCTATTCGAACAACGATTCAAGTAACGTCTATACTGTATTGTTCACCGTAACTCGTCAAGTTGAAGACTGAGAGTCTTGCACAACATCTGGGAATCCTCAGTAAATATTTGTGTATGTTACACAAGTTACTCCGTCTTCACAGTGACTCTCACAACCATCTTCTGAACTTCAAAAAACATTCAAATTAGTTATCAGTGAAAACTAACCAGCACTATAGGTGATTTTTAGAATCCAGCTGTTATTACCAGTTTTGTCAAACAACTTTCTGGCAGGTTTATGGTTTGAGATGTTCTCGTTGGTTCTTCTCGTTCAAATGGGACTTAGCTGTTAGTTATCTCTACTCCACATGTTCCACGGAACACAGTTCTTAGGTATCTCTACTCCTCATGTACCACGGAACACAGTTCTTAGGTATCTCTACTCCTCATGTACCACGGAACACAGTTCTTAGGTATCTCTACTCCTCATGTACCACGGAAGACAGTTGTCAGGTGTCTACTCCACATGCACCACCTGACCTTGTACGTAAGTTTATTTAGGTACAGGTACACACTAGTACAATTATCACACCTAGTAACATGTATGTAAATTACCCAGGATAACCCTAAAAAAAGGTAAAAGTGACTTATTTCTTTTGGGGTCCTTGTACCTGCTATATATACTCCTGCTTCATTCTCTTGTTTCGGACTGAAAAAGTTACTGTTGGGTGAAACATCAGCTTAATACTGCTCTTGTGTCGCTTATATATCAGTGTTTGTGTAGTACTGTTGTTGTGTTAGACGTCTTCCAGTTCTTGTAGAGTGCTGTTGTGTTCGATGTTCTCCAGTGGTTGTGTAGTACTGTTATTGTGCTAGTCTCCAGTGTCTGTGTAGCACTGTTGTTGTGTCAGACGTTCTCCAGTGGTTGTGAAGTACTGTTATTGTGCTAGTCTCCAGTGTCTGTGTAGTACTGTTGTTGTGTTAGACGTTCTCCAGTGGTTGTGAAGTACAGCAAACTAGTCGGTAATCTCCACTAACTTTCGTCTCTACCACAATCCACCAACGTTCTTTTCTCTCTTCGTTTTCACGAATATTACTACTGGTCCCCTTGTTCTCCTCTCTCGGTTTCTGCATTTCTCTCCAAGCCTCTTCCGGCTCCTCCTCCCTCGCTCGGTAGTGAACCACCTCCACAAAAATAGAAAAAACCATGGTTACAGTGAAACCTTTGTTACGAAACGTAGTAATACTGCAATTTCTTTCTGCTTGTCTGATAATATATCGTTCTTCGTGCCCCGGAGAAGACGGTATTGCTTCAACTGTTAGGTAAATGGACACAGATGCAACTAATGTGACGTTTTATTATGGGAACGTTTCACTCTCCTGGAGCTGTCAAGAAGTTACAAACAATACAGAGACACAAAGGGTATATGCAAATGCCACGTGAGGTGAAAGAGTAGGCCTACTGACCTGTGTTGTAGGTGGTAGTAGGAATAGTAGTAGTAATAGTCGTAGTAATAGTAGTATTAGCAGCAGTAGTAGTAATAGCAGAAGCAGCAGCAGTAGTAGTAATAATATAATTCCTCTCGTAGCAAATGTCAACTCCTCACACGGGTCAACTCACTATAAGACACAGCTGCAACAGTTGGGTAACTTTATTGTTGAGACACTTGCTGAGTAATGTGATCACTGGAGCATTGTGACCACAGAAGAGTGTGGTCAGTGGAGCAGTGTGACTACAGAAGAGTGTGGTCAGTGGAGCAGTGTGACCACAGAAGTGTGGTCACTGAAGCAGTGTAACCACAGGAGGAATGTGACCTTGGGCATGGGTGCTGGGTAGCATAAGGTGTGTATCACTGTCAAGGCCGCACCACACGACCCCTCCCACCCACGTAATAGTCAAGGCTTCCAGCTGACGTAAGATTTCTTCAGAGCTCTCAAGGCCAGAGAGAGACTCCACGCTGTGCATGTGTGTGTTCTTACCTGTTTGTGGTTGCAGGGGTCGATTCACAGCTCCTGGCCCCGCCTCTTCACTGGTCGCCACTAGGTCCACTCTACCTTCTCCATGAAGTTTATCGTATCTTTTCTTAAAGCTATGTATGGATCCTGCCACCACTACATCACTCACCAGAGTATTCCACTTCCTGACACCTTTATGGCTGAAGGAAAAACTTCCTAAAATCCCTGTGGTGTGAATGTGTGTGTATTCATTGTTTTGCTTGCCTACTTGTGTTTGCAGGGGTCGATTCATAGCTCCTGGTTCCACCTGTTAATTAATAGCGTATAGATGTTTAAATATGTCCCGTAGCTCGATTGCTAATGCGCTCAGCTCACACACTGAGATCCGTGGTTCGATTCCCGGTATGGATAGAACCAGGACGTGTTTCCGTAAGACACCTGCTGTCCATGTTCACATATTAGTAAAATAGGTACCTGGGTGTTAGTCGACTGGTGTGGACCGCAAAATTGACCTAATTTGCCCGAAATGCTCAGCATGGGGAGGGGCTTTCTAAATAGTAGTATGTCATTGATGTCAGCTAGGTCTGTAAAAGTACACGTACTTGTTGATTAACGGGGGACCCCATTGCTGGTAAGTCACATTGTATGACTCTTGTGTTATGCTAGGCTCAGTGTATGACTTGTGTTATGCTAGGCTCAGTGTATGACTGTCTTTTGTTATGCTAGGCTCCGTGTATGACTGTCTTGTGTTATGCTAGGCTCAGTGTATGACTGTCTTGTGTTATGCTAGGCTCAGTGTATGACTGTCTTGTGTTATGCTAGGCTCAGTGTATGACTGTCTTGTGTTATGCTAGGCTCAGTGTATGACTGTCTTGTGTTATGCTAGGCTCAGTGTATGACTGTCTTGTGTTATGCTAGGCTCAGTGTATGACTTGTATTATGCTAGGCTCAGTGTATGACTCTTGTGTTATGCTAGGCTCAGTGTATGACTGTCTTGTATTATGCTAGGCTCAGTGTACGACTGTCTTGTATTATGCTAGGCTCAGTGTATGACTGTCTTGTATTATGCTAGGCTCAGTGTATGACTGTCTTGTGTTATGCTAGGCTCAGTGTATGACTGTCTTGTATTATGCTAGGCTCAGTGTATGATTGTCTTGTATTATGCTAGGCTCAGTGTATGACTGTCTTGTATATGCAGGCTCAGTGATGACTGTCTTGTATTATGCTAGGCTCAGGTGTATGACTGTCTTGTATTATGCTAGGCTCAGTGTATGACTGTCTTGTATTATGCTAGGCTCAGTGTATGACTGTCTTGTGTTATGCTAGGCTCAGTGTATGACTGTCTTGTGTTATGCTAGGCTCAGTGTATACAATGTATATTTTATGTGCCGGTAATGTGTGTCCTCAAGAAAATTGTAATAATTCTGTATATATTAAGTATTCAAAGCCTAAATAAAAGGCTTACTTTCGCCTGTATGAGGTATATCATGTACTTGTAGAAATAAAGATTATTATTATTATTATTATTATTATTATTATTACATACTAACTTATTTTTACTTTGCTTAATTACCTAATTATTTTTACTCTTAAAACTGCATGGTGTTTCCCCTTGCTTCTCTGTCTCTTTCTCTTTCTCTGTTTTCATTATTTTCTCAATGTTACGTCTCTGAAGCAATCCGGTTGTCTTTTACATTTCCGTTTATTTCTATGCTCTCTATTATCCTTCCTTATCCTTCCCCACTATCTTAGTCTCACCTCTGTTCCCAATCTACATTCCAATCCTCCTTCGTCCTACCATTATTTTCAGAATCATCCTAGCGTACTTGTGTGATTCCGAAAGAGTATGACTTGTAAACAGCCTACCTGTTAACTGTTATGCCTGTTACACCTGTTAAATGGTTCTGGGGATTATTTTCCCTGGTGCCTGGTCTCAGACCAGGCAGAAAACTGTTTTCTGAGGGCGCACTGGTTATTGCAAGTCATGTTATATTTACTACTGTTTGCTTCCTGTCATCTTCTTGCACTTGGCAACAGGCTTCTCATTTCTTGTTCCTCTCTAGGTCTGTCTGATTTAAGACCACTGTCTGGGCGAAACGTTGTCTATAAAGGATCACATTGTGGTCCATTTGTATTGCTCATCTCATCATGTATCGTGTTGGTATTTTGTGCTGTTTGTTTGTGTTTGTGTGTGTGTGTGTGTGTGTGTGTGTGTGTGTGTGTGTGTGTGTGTGTGTGTGTGTGTGTGTGTGTGTGAAATCCTGACTGTCCTATTGGTGAGGTGCGCGTGTTTGATTTAGTGTTCTTACTCTACATACA
This sequence comes from Cherax quadricarinatus, assembly GCF_026875155.1. NCBI lineage: Eukaryota > Metazoa > Arthropoda > Malacostraca > Decapoda > Parastacidae > Cherax > Cherax quadricarinatus. Next base: position 28,005,908 of record NC_069474.1, on the reverse strand, counting down.
CACACACACACACACACACACACACACACACACACACACACACACACACACACACACACACACACACACACACACACATACACACACACCTAGCCAAGCACGTGAAGAAACTAGAGAAAGTGCAAAGGTTTGCAACAAGACTAGTCCCAGAGATAAGAGGTATGTCCTACGAGGAGAGGTTAAGGGAAATAAACCTGACGACACTGGAGAACAGGAGAGATAGGGGGGACATGATAACGACATACAAAATACTGAGAGGAATTGACAAGGTGGACAAAGACAGGATGTTCCAGAGATTGGACACAGTAACAAGGGGACACAGTTGGAAGCTGAAGACACAGATGAATCACAGGGATGTTAGGAAGTATTTCTTCAGCCACAGAGTAGTCAGTAAGTGGAATAGTTTGGGAAGCGATGTAGTGGAGGCAGGATCCATACATAGCTTTAAGCAGAGGTATGATAAAGCTCACGGCTCAGTGAAGAGGCGGGGCCAGGAGCTCGGACTCGACCCCCGCAACCTCAACTAGGTGAGTACAACTAGGTGAGTACACACACACACAAACAGCACAAAATACCAACACGATACACGATGGGATGAGCAATACAAATGGAGCACAATATGATCCTTTATAGACAACGTTTCGCCCAGACAGGCCTAGTGTCTAATCGACATGTGCCTAGGACCAAATGGTAACTAACAAACAGACACACACATACATACACACATACACACACACACACACACATACACACACATACACACATACACACATACACACACACACACACACACACACACACACACACACACACACACACACACACACACACACACACACACACAAACAGACACACACACATACACACACACAACCTTGACACTGGTCCAGGATTCTCAGGTGTGCCGAGACACCCGGATACACCCTAATACTTGGTGACTAGTGATACCTGTGATCTGTCAGCTGTGATGCCATAGTCTGTGTGATGTATTACCAAGAACAGTGTCTCAACCCATAGATCATGTGGTGTATCACCAAGATTCATAACCCATGGAACAGGTTATGAATTTTTTATTATTGCTGTTATTGTTGTGTTATTGCTGTTATTGTTGGGTGGGATATACGCATCTTACAGACCTACCTCTCTCTCTCTCTCTCTCTCTCTCTCTCTCTCTCTCTCTCTCTCTCTCTCTCTCTCTCCTCTCTCTCTCTCTCTCTCTCTCTCTCTCTCTCTCCTTCCAACATACAATTAGTTTAATCATGTATTGTGAAGTCAGACGAGTCACTTGCTGTATCAATGAGGTCAGCTGGGAGTTGTGATAGCCACGTATACCAGGTCAAGTGATGTTAATTTGTGTAATAACGTACCTTGAGGAGGTAGTGGAGGAGGAGAGGGGACGGAAGAGGAGCACGAGGAATACATGGGAAAGACAGCAGAGGGTTTGGAAGGCCACACTGAGGCTGTCTACTGAGAACTATTTGCTTTTGTCTAGATTTTGAATCATCGTGTATTATTTAGGTGCAGGAGTCAAGGATAGACAAGCAGAAGGCTCCCCGCCCTCCACTCCCTTGGGTCACTGTCGGCATAAAAACAGTGGGGAACTATACCATGCCATATTAAAAAAAGTAACATAGAATTTACAAGGGAGACAGAAATGGAGATAGGTGGGCTACAATTACCTCTACTACTTTAGTACTGCATGTGTCTTAAACTACACGTGTTACTTTACTCTCACTCACAGAACTGTGTACCAGTGGTTCTTCTGGTTGCCACCAGTTCTTGTGTGTCTACAACAGTCCTCTTTATTACTGACTCAGTTACTTCATTGTCAACTGATCGTTCTGCTGCAGTCACTGAACAAACATCAGGATTCAGTTCACCTCAGAATGCTACGTATATTGAATGTATACGACGGTTCGAACGGGTTCATTGTGGGTTTAATGAGTGGCTGAGTGAGGCAGCGAGTGTCCAAGGCAACATCACCCTTCTGTCTTTCATTACTGGTCAATGTAACTTACGATCTTTGATAAGTCATGACTAATAGATGTATACTGAGCACGTATGTGTTGAAGGCTTAGGCACCTCTACCCGCTAATGCACGATGTATATACTTGACTCTTACACACACACACATATATATATATATATATATATATATATATATGTGTGTGTGTGTGTGTGGTGTCGAATAGGTAAAACTTGCTATTTTGGCTTGAATAGTAGGAGAGGGAGGAAGAAGACGATGAGGAAGAGGAGGCGAAGTTTTTACCAGGATCATTACGTGTTCTGGTTTTATAATGAATTTTCTTAAGTTTTGTAAAGTGCAGGACAATTTTTGCTCTTTTTGTCCCTGATGTAAACTGTAATTTGTCTTGCCAGCTGCTTCTCCCGTGTACTACCATGTATCCCGTGTACTACCATGTATCCCGTGTACTACCATGTATCCCGTGTACTACCATGTATCCCGTGTACTACCATGTATCCCGTGTACTACCATGTATCCCGTGTACTACCATGTATCCCGTGTACTACCATGTATCCCGTGTACTACCATGTATCCCGTGTACTAACATGTATCCCCGTGTACTACCATGTATCCCGTGTACTACCATGTATCCCCGTGTACTACCATGTATCCCGTGTACTACCATGTATCCCGTGTACTACCATGTATCCCCGTGTACTACCATGTATCCCGTGTACTACCATGTATCCCGTGTACTACCATGTATCCCGTGTACTACCATGTATCCCCGTGTACTACCATGTATCCCGTGTACTACCATGTATCCCCGTGTACTACCATGTATCCCGTGTACTACCATGTATCCCGTGTACTACCATGTATCCCGTGTACTACCATGTATCCCCGTTTACTACCATGTATCCCCGTGTACTACCATGCATCCCCGTGTACTACCATGCGTCTCCACGTACTACCATGTATCCCCGTTTACTGCCATGTATCCCCATGTACTACCATGTATCCCCGTGTACTAACATTTCCCGTGCACTACCATGTATCCCGTGTACTACAGTGTATCCCCGTTTACTACCATGTATCCCCGTGTACCATCATGTGTCCCCTTGTACTACCATTTATCCCCGTTTACTACCATGTATCCCTGTGTACTACCATGCATCTCCACTTACTACCATGTATCCCCGTGTACTACCATGTATCCCTTGTACTACCATGTATCCCAGTGTACTGCCATGTATCCCTGTGTACTTTAAAATGGTATAAAATACCGACAGGTTGTTAGGTAAGACACATATGCAACAGTTAGGTATCTTTATTTCGAAACGTTTCGCCTACACAGTAGGCTTCTTCAGTCGAGTACAGAAAAGTTGATAGAAGCAGAAGATACTTGAAGACGATGTAATCAGTCCATCACCCTTAAAGTTTTGAGGTGGTCAGTCCCTCAGTTTGGAGAAGAGCATTGTTCCATAGTATGAAACAATATGGAGAATAAGTGACAGGATGATGGACTGATTACATCGTCTTCAAGTATCTCTGCTTCTATCAACTTTTCTGTACTCGACTGAAGAAGCCTACTGTGTAGGCGAAACGTTACGAAATAGATACCTAACTGTTGCATATGTGTCTTACCTAACACCCCTGTGTACTGCCATGTATCCCTGTGTGCTTCCATGTATCCCCGTGTACTACCATGCACCCCTGTATACTACCATGCACCCCTGTATACTACCATGTATTCCCGTGTACTACCATGTATCCTCATATATGCTTATATATTCCCATGTACTCCTGTGTAATACCATGTAATATTATATATATATATATGTTATCATGACTCGCCAAAGAGAAATAACACAATTTGAAACAAACCACAGAACGGTTGGGGTTTGAAACCATGGCTAGTGAGTGGTTTATGTATACGTTCATTTGCACCCTTGAGGTCACATACATTCCCATATACATCCATGTTGTTGCATGTGTTACCGTGTACTTCCATGCACTTCGAGGTCCTCCCTTGTACTCGCATGAGTACATTATCAATATTCAATAAGGATTTCTAGGTATAGCATCAGTATTACGTACACAGGTGTAGTCTAGTGGCCTGCACTCCTGGTTGTAGCACCATAACCATGGTAGAAACCAGGAACCATCAAAAAACCAGAAAGTAAATGCTTATATATTTCCTTCACCAAACAGCAAGCAATTATATGTATAATATTTACAGTGGATGTTTACAGAAAGGCAAATTGCAAGCAAGAGACACAGCGAGAAGTGTCTACGACCAGACTTGGAGGTAAGTCTGCCACTGTTGATTCACGAGTGTATCACATCGCTACACAACTTTGGCGGGCTTCCTTCCCTCAAGGGAGGTTCCTTGACGCTGGTGAGGGGCTCTCGTTCTAGGGAATTGGATCTGCGCTCCAGTTCCCTGAATTAAGCCTGAATGCCTTCCATCTCCCCCCACAGGCACTGTATAATCCTACGGGTTTAGCGCTCCCCATGATTATATAATGGCGGATTTCCTTGTGATTGGCTGGTTGAACCAAGGTGGTAGCATAACGAGGAGGCCCCTACTCGTTACACCCTTAACTCTTGGTCAGGAGGGTATGACTATGTGAGTGTGTGTCTTACGCCAAATAGAGTGTAATTTAGCATGACACAATCAGTAATGTGCAACAAAATGAAGTACGTATTAATAAAATTTTGTTTCACGAAGCTAAGGATTGTCAATAAGTATACTGAATATTTAAGAGTCAACTCGGCAGGCAGTCGAGGATGTCTCAGGGAAGACAATTTTATCTTCAAAGTCCCGTCGCGCTCACTGTGGGGGAAATTGATGAAAACTCGGATGGAACATCAAAGACCTTTCTTAATTGGTCAGGAGAAATCGAATCAGAATGAAAAACATTGGTTGTGTCGTAAGTTTTAAATTATATAACAGAAGACCCATCCCTTGGTGTGCTTTACACACACACACACACACACACACACACACACACACACACACACACACACACACACACACACATATATATATATATATATATATATATATATTAATCAGCAGGTGGGTATATATAGAGAAAGATCGCAGTCAGCAGGGCTCGATCCCACTACAGGGAAACTGGCAAGGTTCTCGAGTGACGCTCTCTACCACTCGGCCACAAATTCCTTATAAGCTGACAGCTTGGCTTACAAGCCTTGTAAACCAGGTTGTCGTTCCAACATGTATTAATGTGAACATCAAAATGGTATACAATACCGACAGGTTGGTAGGTAAGACACATAGGCAACAGTTAGGCAACTTTATTCCGAAACGTTTCGCCTACACAGTAGGCTTCTTCAATCGAATACAGAAAGTAGGCAGGAACAGTAGAGATGTGAAGACGATGTAATCCTGCCTACTTTCTGTATTCGATTGAAGAAGCCTACTGTGTAGGCGAAACGTTTCGGAATAAAGTTGCCTATGTGTCTTTCCTACCATGTATTAATGTGTTCACTGAGACGTGTTTCAAGGTTTCTTGCTGTTTCACCTACATATATTTTGTCACAACCTCCACAGAGGATAATATAAGCCCCTGCGTTAATTGGATCAGTGTCAGATCTTTTATGGAAGTACTAGTTGCGACGGCGACTCTAGTGTTAGCTTGTGCGAGCACGTTAGAAACATTGCAACCTGGCTGTAAGGAAGGATTATGATTTTGTTAGAAGTGGTGTTAGTGCTTGGACAATTGATATGAAGGGCTCTTTTATTGCAGTCTTTGATGAAAGAGGAAGGAAAATGTAGATCAATGAAGGTTTGGTGTATGTACATTCCTCGTATAGAAAAGGTAACTTGTCACCGGACTCTTCTTCAAGTGTAAACTGGGTAGCCAGTTCTTCTGCGTTGAGCCTTCCCTGAACATTCCACACATTAAAACGTTTGGGGGTTGTCATGAGGACGTCGTCCACATAACGTAACCGAGTGACGCTAGTGGGGACGATGTTGACGAAGCGTTCAGCTTCCATGTGCTCCATATACAAGTTAGCTAAGACAGCACTGATTGGGGTCCTATCAGTACCATCTCAGCCATCGCAACTAGTGCTTCCATAAAAGATCTGACTAGGATGAAATTGAAAAAGATTGATCCAATCAGCGCAGGAGTCTATATCCCCCTTGTGGAGGTTGTGACAGAATATACGTAGGTGAAACAGCAAGAAAACTTGAAACACGTCTCGGTGAACACTTTAATACATGTAGGAACGATAATTTGAACAATGCCTGCGTACAACCCCGGAATTCCGCCAACCACCTAATGAAATTTAGCGACGCCCGCCTAGAGATCAAAGAACCCAATGTCTGTAGACGTAAATGCTTTGAAGCATCATTAATCACTATTACTAACACATAATAAAGGCAGCTTCATCATCTATGAATATTGGCAAGAATTCTCCTTAAAGCAATAAACCCCTCCATCACATTGCTACAACTATTACCACCACAAGGACTACTATTACCACCACAAGGACTACTACTACTACCACAAAGACTACTACTACTACCACAAAGACTACTACTACTACCACCAGAACTTCTACTACTACCTACAATGATTATTTTATGTTTTGTACCTCACTCTGTACATATATATGTCTCTTTGTGTCCCTGTTTTGTTTGTAACGGCTTGACAAAGCTCCTGTATTAATTACCTTACCACGCAGCGTGGTAAGGTAACTAATACAGGGTGTTCCACTCGTAGGAGGCCCCGAGTTATCGTTTACTATAGATGTAATGTACCAATAAGACAGTTGCAACTACAGGACTACTAACTCGGGGTCTTCTACGAGTGAAATACCCTGTATTTACCTTCCCACCGTAGCACCTGACCCTGCCAGAAGCAGGTCCTGTCTCGTCTACTCATGGTTTAGTGGAGACGGTGATTAAAGTAATCAAGGGTCGTCCGGGAAGGTGGTACATTCAGCAAGACCCGAGGAAGGACGAGCCCATTATCACTGATATTAATGTCATTCTCATGCTGAAATGTGGGTTTTTGAGTGACGTAGGAGTGTGTATGATGGGTGTATCAAGGCTGTGGGGACACCAACTGCAGAGAGAGAGGGAGGGAGGGAGTCTAGTAGATGGATGGAGGGGTCTAGCAGAGGGGGGGAAGGAATCTAGCAGAGGGAGGGAGGGAGCCTAGCAGAGGGAGGGAGTCTAGTAGATGGATGAGGGGGCTAGCAGAGGGGGGAAGGAATCTAGCAGAGGGAGGGAGGGAGCCTAGCAGAGGGAGGGAGTCTAGTAGATGGATGGAGGGTCTAGCAGAGGGAGGGAATGAATCTAGCAGAGGGAGGGAGGGAGCCTAGCAGAGGGAGGGAGTTTAATAGATGGATGGAGGGGTCTAGCAGAGGGAGGGAATGAATCTAGCAGAGGGAGGGAATGAATCTAGCAGAGGGAGGGAGGGAGCCTAGCAGAGGGAGGGAGCCTAGCAGGAGGGAGCCTGGCAGAGGGAGGGAGCCTAGCAGAGGGAGGGAGGGAGCCTAGCAGAGGAAGGGAACCTAGCAGAGGGAGGGAGCGTAGCAGAGGAAGGGAGCCTAGCAGAGTGAAGGAGGGAGCCTAGCAGAGGGAGGGACGGAGCCTAGCAGAGTGAGGGAGTCTAGCAGAGGGAGGGAGGGAGCCTAGCAGAGGGAGGGATCCTAGCAGAGTGAGGGAGGGAGCCTAGCAGAGTGAGAGGGAGCCTAGAAAAGGGAGGGAAGGAGCCTAGCAGAGTGAGGGAGGGAGTCTAGCAGAGGGAGGGAACCTACCAGAGGGAGGGACGGAGCCTAGCAGAGAGAGGGAGAGAGTCTAGCAGAGGGAGGGAGCCTAGCAGAGGGAGGGAGCCTAGCAGGGGGGAGGGAGCCTAGCAGAGGGAGGGACGGAGCCCAGCAGAGGGAGGGACGGAGCCTAGCAGGAGGGAGGGAGCCTAGCAGAGGGAGGGACGGAGCCCAGCAGAGGGAGGGACGGAGCCTAGCAGAGGGAGTCTAGCAGAGGGAGGGACGGAGACTAGCAGAGGGAGGGAGGGAGAATAGCAGAGTCTAGCAGAGGGAGGGAGCCTAGCAGAGGGAGGGAGCCTAGCAGGAGGGAGGGAGCCTAGCAGAGGGAGGGAGTCTAGCAGAGGAAGGGAGCCTAGCAGGAGGGAGGGAGCCTAGCAGAGGAAGGGAGCCTAGCAGAGTGAGGGTGGGAGTCTAGCAGAGGAAGGGAGCCTAACAGAGGGAGGGAGGGAGCCTAGCAGAGGGAGGGAGAATAGCAGTGAGGGTGGGAGTCTAGCAGATGGAAGGGAGCCTAGCAGAAGGAGGGAGGGAGCCTAGCAGGAGGGGGGAGCTAGCAGAGGGAGGGAGGGAAGCCTAGCAGAGGGAGGGAGGAGCCTAGCAGAGGGAGGGAGAGAGCCTAGAAGAGGGAGGAGAGAGCCTAGAAGAGGGAGGGAGGGAGCCTAGCAGAGGGAGGGAGGAGCCTAGCAGAGGGAGGGGGAGAGCCTAGAAGAGGGAGGGAGGGAGCCTAGCAGAGGGAGGGAGGGAGCCTAGCAGAGGGAGGGAGCCTAGCAGAGGGAGGGAGGGAGCCTAGCAGAGGGAGGGAGGGAGCCTAGCAGAGGGAGGGAGGGAGCCTAGCAGAGGGAGGGAGCCTAGCAGAGGGAGGGAGCCTAGCAGAGGAGAGGGAGGGGAGCCTAGCAAGGGAGGGAGGGGCCAGCAGGGGGGGGAGGGGCCTGCAGAGGGGGGGAGGAGCTAGCAGAGGGAGGGGGGGGAGCCAGCAGGGGAGGGAGGGAGCCCTAGCAGAGGGAGGGAGGATTTAAAGCAGAGGGGAGGGAGGGAGCCTAGCAAAAGGGAGGGAGGGAGCCTAGCGAGGGAGGGGGGGGCCCTAGCAAAAAGGGAGGGGGGAGCCTGGAAAAGGGAGGGAGGGGCCCAACAGGGGGGAGGAGGGACCCTAGCGAGGGAGGGGGGGATGCAGAGGGGGGAGGGACCCTTGTGCTCATTCACCCCTCATTAATATTTTTACCTTTTTGAATATATTTCTTATTTAAATAATAGTAAAAATTTTTTTTTATTTATAACTTTTTAATTTTTTTGTTTTTAAAAAAACCGTGAGTGATGCGGTTAATGGCTTCAAACTAACCAAATTTTATTGAAAATCAGCAAAAAACCTTTTTCAAATTCAGTTAAAAGACAACACATAACGTCATGGACCGGGCCGGGGGGGCGTTGACCCCCTCACCCCTTTCCCAGGAAGCTCCGGGTACCCGTGTTAAAATCCGGGGGGTCACCCCCCCTGAAAACTAGTTAGGCCCAAAAATTTTCGCTTTCCTTAATCATTTTTTTTGGGGGGGCCATCTCTTTCTCGAGTGATATCATCCTCTCTTCGTTATTTTTATTATAATTCCTTTGATGTTTTCATCTCAAAGTGTAACAAAAACTTTAAATTTCCCCTGAATGTTTCCCCTTTTTCTGCCGCTGCCTGCTGCTGCTGCTGGCTGCTGCCTGGTTAAGATATTTTTCCACCTTCAAGGGCCGGGGGCCCCCACTTCGAAAAAGGGCCCGGGGCCGGGGAAAATACGGGGGAATCTTTAAAAATAATTCCTACCTTCTTTAAAAGTATTATGACTTCCCTAGGGGTGCATGGTAGAACACTCTCTCTCTCTCTCTCTCTCTCCCCCTCCTCTCTCTCTCTCTTCTCTTCTCTCTTTTTTTTCTTCTCTTTTCTAAGAAAAAAACATACTTTTGGAATGTTAAAATACGTGTAAGACACCCCCAGTACCCGCTGGGAAAGTTTATATGTGTAAGCCCTCCAGTATCTTTCTGGAATTATATATTTTAAACACCCAGTACTCGGGAAAGTTTTTATACGTGTAAAACACTCCAGTATCTGCTGGAATGTTTTATACTGTGTAAGACAAACTCCATTAACTGCTGGAAAGGATATATACTGTGTAAGATCACACCAGTATGCTGCTTGGAATGTTGTCTACTGTGTAAGACACTCCATTACCTCTGGAATGTTTTATACTGTGTAAGACCCTCCAGTATCTGCTGAATGTTGTATACTGTGTATGACACTCCCAGTAAGCTATCTGCCGGAAAGATTATACTGTTATAGACACGCCAGTATCTGCTGGAATGTTATATACATGTAAGACACTCCATTACCTGCTGGAAATGTTTACATACAGTGTAAGAACACTCCATACCTGCTGTGAATGTTATATTGCAGTGTAAAGACACTCCAGTACCTGCTGGAATGTTACATACGTTTTAAGAACACTCCAGTACCTGCTGGAATTTATATACTTGTAAAGACACTCCAGTACCTGCTGCTAACATTAAAGTGTTGGTAAGAGGTATTCCTGTTGTACGAACTGTTGGAAAAAGAAAAAAAATCGTATTCGTCCATTAGGTAATGGACTCATGCAGGAAGGCATATTAGTCAGAGTGGTACTCAGAACAGTAACTGATAACTCAACACCCACTCACCACCTAAGTTTACCTGGTTCAATTTTTTACTCTCCTGTAGAAAAACTTGATTACCTCTTGACAAAAAAATTTAGATGAAATTTTATATATACATATTGGTAAAAAGATTATTAGCAAGACGGGAGGAGGAAGATGCTATCACCCGTGAACTAATATGAAGGGAATATTCTTCGCCCATTCATTTCCACCCACGAGGCTGGGGAATGAAAAAATATATATCAGGATGGAAATGATGGAAGAGGACGAAGATAATCCTACCGCATATGAAGAAGAAAAGATAGAAGATACAGACTGAATTAAAACACTTAGCGCTTCTTCTCGCGAATACAATAATTAATTTAGAGACACGAGGTAATCAATACTGAAGAGACGCATCTAAGAGAATAATCATGTGTAGCTTTTCTCATTTTAAATTAAAAAACAATTGAAGAAAGTTTTCCACTCCTGTCACCTAGCCTGGAGGTCGTTCCGGGGGTCAGCGCCCCCGCGGTCCCGGTCCTCGACTAGGCATCTCGAGGATCAGGTTCCTGATCACCAGGCTGGTTCGCCTGTGTAAAGTATTGCTACACAGTCACCATCCCACTGCTTATATACTGAAAACAAAAATATATAATATATATATATAGAATAAATAAATATATATATATATATTAAATATAAATATATATTATACTGAGAATTTATTTTAATGTCCCCTATTTTAAGGCATAGATGTTTCTGACGTAGTGAACGGAGGTGAGCCTCGTTAACGGACCTTGATCATAGGTTTCTAAACCCACCAATTCACCAACCAGTCAGTCGAAAGTGCTTTGCATAACAAAAGGACGTTCCTATAAGTAGCATATATGTCACGCCTAATTGGTATATACTGTACTCCCACTTTATAGAAATAAAGTTTTGCTGCGTGATACTACAAAAAACTACGAGTGTAGGTGACGGGTCAGTGTTCGCCACTTCTAGTCAAGAACCTGGATTCACTTCATGCCTTGGGAGGAGGGGGAGAAAGGGAGGTCAGGGGCAACTCTTCTCATCCAGAAGTAAATAATAATACAAATCTTAATTTTCTACACGTACATTTACAACGATACGGACTAGCCTGACATCAGTGGCGTAACTATAAGAAAAGTCTTTGTTAAGCGAGGATTTATTGGTAAATTCATCTTAATTTTGTCCCTCAGGATCCGACCCAACACTCAGTTTACTCTATTTACTGCTAGGTGGAACAAGGACAGCATGTGCTTAAGAAAAACACGTCCAGATGTTTGCATCCGTACTGGGATCAGAATCACGGACCTCAGTGCGCTAGCGATACGATCAACCCGTAATACGTATAAGCTCGTCTGAAGCCTTAAAGCGCCAAAGCCGAGTGAACTCATACTGGAAAACTTGACGATATCTTCATCTTACCTAAAAAATAATAAATTGCAAGGACCCAGTAAGAAATAAGTAACCTTGATTTATTTTTGGGTTATCCCAAAAATCCACGTTAAACTGTGTATGATAATTGTACTTATATTTAAACTGTACCGAAAAATAAACTTAGTCTCCCAGCTCATTGTTTTTGACTCATTTCCAGTACATTACATGCACCCCCATCCTGCTGTGTGTGGAGAGAGAAGAGAGAGAGAGAGAGAGAGAGAGAAGGATGAGAAAGGAATAAAAGACAGGAAATATAGTTTTGGCTTGTTTCCCAATAATGACTCATATAATAAAGTAGGCAGTACCAGCAGATATATCCTGTTTTTGTCCTTTAAATAGCAAATCATTCATCTTAGAATTAATATAAATGTACACAACTATCCCTAGAACGGAGTCCTGCTGCATAAATGGATACTAAGAAAACTGCTGTATAGCCCTTGTGGCTTAGCGCTTCTTTTGATTATTAATAATAATAATAGTAGACAAATTATCGTTATACCTCTGGAAAACGTGAAGTCATACTCTCAGCACGAAAAATAACCTGAAAAGAGTAATACAATTTATCTCCATGTAAATGGGAACCCCTCATCTTCAGTTTCCTTATAAAAAAAATCTGGAATCCCCTTTGACCAAGTAATGTCAAGAGAATTAATAAGAACAGTGTAGTAAAGAGAAGTGGATAATGCCAGACTAAAGTCCACTTTATAGACAATACACACGTGGTCCCTACCTACTGAGCTACGCAGAGTGACACTATACAATGTTCATGGTACTCTGCTTAATAACAAAAAAGAAAAGAAACTGAAGATAGACTGAAGTAGTCCACCCTAGCAAAAACAGATCATCCTGGACCTCTGGGACCAAGAGAGCATGTAGGCCTAGGGTCCCAAAAACTAAGTAAGAACCCGTTGATTAGACACTGGATATGCTAATGTTGAATACTAAACAACAACCAATGTAAAAATCACGTTTAATAAAACTGCTACACAGCAGAGTCCAGAAATTTCCTTGCCTGCCAAGTTTGTCAGGCTGAGAACCAAAGCGTCTGTAGGGCCCTTGTGGCCTTAGCGCTTCTTTTTGATTAAAATTTAATAACTGCGGATAAACCAAAGCATTATGGGAATTAAGTTTATTTTTCAGGTATACACAAATACAAGATTCCATACATAGCATAATGAGTGAATGAACCTGGGATAACCAATAAAAGATCAGACAATTGGGATCCTTGTGATAATTATTTATTTATATTCCCCTCAAGGGGGCTTCCCCTCAAAGAAGGTTTCCTTGATGTTGTTAAGGGCTCTTGATTTAGGAAATTGATCTGTGCTCCCAGTTCCCCGAATTAAGCCTGAATGCCTTCCACACACCCCCCCCTTCCCAGGCGCCTGTATAAATCCTCCGTGTTTTAGCGCTTCCCTTGATAATAATAAAAATAATCAAGGGGGCTTCTTGATGCCTGGTGATGGCTCTGAATCTAAAGGAATTGAACAGTGCTCCCCAGTTCCCTGAATTAAGCTGAATACCCTTCCATCCTCCACTCACAAGTGCTGTATAATCCTACGGGTTTAGCGCTAATCCCCCATAGATAATAATAATTATTTACTATTTGAAAAGTTAAAAACAAGTATCTTAACTTTGAACCCCTCAAGGGAGGTTCCTTGACGCATGTGAGGGCTCGTGAATCAAGGGAGTTGGATCAGTGCTCCGTTCCCTGAATTGAACCTGAATACTTCCATTCCCCACACACAAGGCGCTGTAGTAATTCTACGGTTGAAGGCGCTCCCCATGATTTATAAATATAATAAATATAATTAACTTTGTAAAAGCCGTTACAATAACAGGGAACATACCTTTAGTATTACCCGACAGTCAGATGGTCATCTACAACACATTTTAACTGTACAGCAATAAAAGAGAGGAACAGGACTGCCTGCCCTTGTCAAAGCAGCATAGCATGAACAGTACAAGAAACCAAAGGTACCTTTGAATATGGATACAGAAAGGATTTGATAAAGAAGTCTTGTATATCTATATACATGTACTGTGAACTGATTCCGTCCCCTCAGGAAGGTTCCTTGATGCTGGTGAGGGGCTCTAGAATCTTAGGGAAACTGGATCCAGATAACGGTGCGCATTCACCTGAATTAACACCAGATACCTTCCATCCCACTCCCAGCGCTGTAGTAATCCTGCGGGTTAGCAGCTTCCCCTTAATATAATAATAATAAGTGAACTGATCCTATCTTTAATGTCCATTAAATAACTGATTTTACCTCAGCCATTAGTATATCTCCTTTCATTAAAACTAATTTTCACATTGTTAAATATAACATATCACAAGGACCCCAATGGAAATAATTCCCTCTGACTTTTTATGTGTGATACTAGGTACATATACACATATGCAGCTGTGTAATGATAAACTAAGTTAACTGTATTAATGTGTGCCGTGTACCTATATAAAAACTTGCTTATTTACTTACAAAGTGTCACAATATTTTAGTTTAACGATGGAAGCAAAATACAAAACGTGTTGCAAAGGAAAATTTCAATAGCACTAAGGTAAACTCGTCTAAGTGTTTAAAGACATTAAAGTAAATTTTTACGTGAGGCTTGCGTACATAACCATATTGATAAATACTTCCATATGGTCGTAAGAGCAAACATGTTTATGGGCAAATAAAAAGTGCATTAATAATAACACCTTGGAGTGTTCATTAACCTTATCTTGACTTGATTTCTGTTGGGAGTACCTGCTATGCCGGCTTGAAAACAGTTGTTGTATTAAATGGATATATCACGAAGTAGTTTATTTCTCTCCGACTAGCGCTGTATATCCTTGTGCGTTTAAGCGCTTCTTTTTTGATTAAAAAAAACTAATAATCACGAATAGACACAAATATTTTTGAATATCTACATTGATAGCAGCAAGTTAAAATTATAAATAAGCGAATGGGTGATTTTGTTGTATAGGTTAATAATCCATGTACTTATTATAAATGATCTCTTCTTACAGCTTCATACGTTTAGGTTAATGGAATTCAAAGTCTGTCACTACACGAGAGTCATTAAGGATACATGTAACCTTTAACATCCTACCAAACAAGAACAAATTAACTTAAAATAAGGAATTAAGGTAAACTCTCAGCATATATATTCTGAGACGAACTACAACACCTTTCAGTGTAAATATCTTGACTTTCAACAGATTCGTTGTCAGCATAACTGTATATTTCTATTACTTGGGTATTATAATCTTTTATGATGTCCTACAACACACACGGGAATTATGAATAAATTTTCATAAATAAAATTTTATTTTCCTGTGTAAGTGACAGACTATCTTGAGAGATGGTACTTCTCAAGTAATAGTAACAGTTTTGCAGCAAGCTAAGAATGAAATATATGTAACAGTATTTGATGTATACCTGAATAAACTACTTATACTTAAAAGCGCCTCTGTATAGTTTTATCGCCTTTAATGAGTACATAGGGGACGTGGTTATTCAATACTAGGATAATTAGTCTCTTATCATTGAGGTACTGGGGCTATGCAATAACTGGGATAAATTGTCACAGACATTGAGGTACAGGGGACTGGGGGCTATGCACCTCTATCAAGGGGTGTCTCCTTGGCGTGGAGAATAGGCTCTTGGTCCTTAGGATTAGCCCTGTCGGTCTTCTCCTCAGACCGAACCTAATTACCTCCCCATTCTCCCCTCCCCTAATCCCATCCTCCCCATCCTCGCCCCTTTTCCATTCCTCCTCCTCCTCCTCACCCCTCCCTTTTGCCCTTCCTGCTTTTAGCCTTCGTATTTCTCCACATGGCGCGCTATTCCTAGGTAGGGGAAAGGACACCGGGTCGATCCCATTCCGTTGAGGTTTTCTCGGCGTGGGCTAGTTTGCCGTGAATCAGGAATGGCCTAGGGAAGTCCCGATCCCTCTCCGGTATCCCTTGAGTAGCTTTGGGGTGTCTTTTTGGGCGACGGTGTATCTCTGGAAGCCACCTTTTCTGATTCCGGAGTGTGGCCTGAAAGGAGGTATCCTTTTGTGGCCGATATCCGACCGCCCTCTCTTTTGTCCACCGAGGTAGCTCGGAAGATGTGAGTTGCTATCCGATATGCTGGTTTACGCATAAGGGAGGGTTATGGCACGGGTCCATGCTGCATCAGCGCTACTAGCGGTGACCGAGTCTCTTGGGCGCGGAAGGGAGATTTTCCGGCCCTTCATTCCTCTGGAACTTATTCCTCCCCGCTCCCCCCTTTTTTTATCTTTTTTTTGTTTATTAATTTTCTTTTCTTCTTTCTTCTTTATTTTTATTCTTAAAAACAAAAAGCAAAAAGGAGAAACCTAACCATGGCCGGCCCCTATCCCATGAAACCACTAACCCGCCCGGGCCCCTACATGATACGCACCACCCATTCTGACCAGCCTTGTGTTTAGACCAATCTTCGGACACTCCTGATGCCCTGTACCTCTCTGGTGCTGTTTTCCTCACCCGCTTCAGGTACCGGGACTTGACTGACTCCATTCGATTTGTCTGAACTCTCGCTTACTCCTTCAGACTTGCTTCGCATCTTCCCATCCTATAACGGTACGGGCAATTATCGAATCGCCCACCCATTCAATGCCGTACTCAACTCGTCCAACCCCCCTAAAAAACGGAAAAAGCCAAAGACATCCCTGATGATGCACCGTCGTTAACTTCCCATTCTACTCGGAAACGACCGACACGTCCAAGCACTTCCCTCTCCACGCTCAGTTCGGACCACACAATGACAAAATTCTTTACTTTAAACGCAACTTCTCACACTCTGCCTACCATTCCTGACCATAGTATTGCCAATGCGCTCCTGCTCATGTTGGCAGAGATATTTCATTTCAACTCTCTCAAGAGCGGTAGCGCATCGTCATCTGTCCAGAATGCTACCCAAGCTCTGATCTTTCTCTCCTTTCCGAAATCGATACTACTCCTATCATATTGAAAAACATCTTACTCTCAATTCATGTAGTGGTACAGTCATTCTGCCCCATACATAGTCCAACAGAATTCAGTCATGTGGCAATGACATTTTTTGAACACACTGGAAACTCAGGATCTCCCAATCCTCAAAGTAGACACTTATCCTTCCTGCCCGGGGCGGATACGATACCCTTGCAAGTGGCTCTTTAACTTTTGACAGCCGAGGCAAAAACTCCCGCTCTGTATATGTCGCGGGACATCGGTTACAAGTTCGAAAGGTGATACCTACACCGCAACAATGTAGAAAATTGCTGGGTTTTGGTCACCCAGTCGAATATTGGCAGATCTATTCCGCCCGAATGCCCAGTCTAGTGTTGCCACAACCCTTCTAATACATCTTGCAAAAAAGTACCCCCCCCCCCCCAACCCCCTCCCCCATCTTGCCTGAATTGTAATGAAGCACACCCTACGTACTCCCGCGTTGCCAGTCTACTTAAATGAACGTGAAATCCGTTGCCTCAAAGAGCAGAAGGTCTCCCTTAAGCTATGGCATTACTCATCTCCGCCATCCAAGGGAGACTAACCCGCGGTTTTTCTTATCTCGTGTTTCCAAACATCCCCACTTCTGGGGTCCTCATATTCTGCAGCCACCTCTGTTTTACCACCTCCATAGCCATTAACGGCATCTAATCTTTTGCTGTCCTTGGCCTGACGTCCCGACTACAACTCAGTCCTGACTCTCACATCTCGCGTCCTTCCTCACAAGCCCAGTATCCGACAAGAACCTCGTACGACACCAAACCAATCGCCCCTCACTCATAAGTCCCAAAAAATCCACATTGCTCAAATCTACTTGCCCCTTTCCTTCCTCTTCACCTCCACACTTACCTTTCCAGCTCTGTACCTATTTCTTCCCTCTCACATCTGGCTCTATAACAAGTGTGGAGATTCACCCTCCTTCCACGTACAATGCCATCCCCCCCGTCCCCTCCCAAGTTTCTTCTCCCTCTTCTGTCACCGACCGCAGGATCAACCTCTTCTTCTCTGTCCCACCCCCCCACACTTACACACCCCGTCCCTTACCATAACCTCCCTCACCCTCTAACTTGTTGACAGTCCATTACTGTCCCAATTTTTAACTCACCCTCCTCACCCTAACTCCAATAAGGTTTCCCATACATCATGAATTCATAAACCACTTGAAGAGTCCATTATCAGAATATATTGCAGAGACTAAACTTCAATGGACACTGATTCACTTCTGTTCCTTCTCTTCCCTCTCCTCCAATCTTCACAACCCCAACCTCGCACCGCCCGTTCCTTCGCTACTTGAACATCGTCAATGCCACCACACGTATGACTATCCTAACCCCTCTAGTCCGAAGGTGCCTTTACCTACAGATTCCTGATATTTCCATCATCGCCAATCATGTCCTACTTTACAGCGGAATCACTCCGCGCCTCAGGTTAATCGGGGTGAAGCTTCAGAAGTAGCTTTCCAGGTTTTCCCGTTGGTGCTTGCTTACAAGTAACCAAAATAACACTAACTCGGTAGGCTGTTTTCCAACCTACTCAGGCTATAATTTATTGTATTCTCGATCCGTACTCCGATGGGACCCTTTAATGAAAGGCCCCCTACATCATACGCAATGATATTCCGTACTGACACTATTGTCCATACCTCCGCTGCTTACACTGCAGCCCGTAACCACTTGAATAAGTGGTTTTTCAATATGTACTTTATATCTCACTCCTTCTCGAGCATTTTCTAATCCCAGACTTAGCCTTTCAAGATTCAGTCCTATACCACCACCACTTATCATTACTTGTGATTTTAAATCGCCCACCATTTCCTCTGGGGGGGTCCCTAGTGACTCACGTGCAATTCAGTTGGAGGCTTTTCTCTTGCCTCTCAACCCCCTCCCTCCATGTTTTAATACGGGTACTACCCACGCCATTTTGATCCTCTGTACCATACTCCTCTGCATCGATCTATCAGTCTGCTCTTCCTCCACTGCACTAGACTTCACCTGGTCTGTTCTACCAACTTACATGACTACGATCATTTTCCGATCATTCATACTTCTCCTTCCTATTCCGTCACCACCTTCCCGTAGCCCTCGCTGGCAATTTGATCGGGCAAATTGGATCTTTTCTCACTACCTCACTGAATATAGCTAGGTTCCCTTCTTCATCCTCCATGATAGCTTCCTACACATCTTCTCGACATCAGTTTTATAACCGCAGCATCTCATACTATACCCCAAACCCCACAGGCAGGCATTCACAGCATGCGTGCCTGGTTCTCCATGCTTGTTGCTCGTTGCAGTACGTTATGAAACGTGCAGCATGGGGCAGGTAACCGGACATCTCACACACCGCTGAGAACTGTTGATTTATCAGAAGCTTGCGTCGCTCGCCGTGGTCATCCGTGAAGCTAAACGCACATGTTGGCGAGACTATGTATTCCACCATCACCATCTGCTATCTTCAATGAGTGCAGTCTGGAAAAAAGTGAGGAAATTGAGTGGTAAAAACGTCTCTGACCCGGCTCCTGTTCTACGGGTCACTGTGTAGATATAAGCAAACCTCATCTCGACTTTTGCCATTGAACATGCACACATCCGGACCTTATTTCCCGAGGGCTCCATCTATGCCCCTCGTTTCTTTCCTCAAAGCTTCCAGAAGTTAGTAACCCCTTGGACTTTTCTTCACTCGAGAAGAACAGTATAATGTTGCCTTTTACACACTTCAAGAACAGAGCAACGCTCTCAGCTTGCGATCATCCCGGCAAGCAGGGCCTGAATGACATTCATATTCGTAGGTTACAACATTTAACATCGGTCGCCCTTGTAGTCCTCTTACACCTCTTCAAATCTAATTTGGCACAGATTATCTTCCCAGCTGTGAAATCTGCCATTGTTCTCCTTATCGACTGCAAACCGGGTACTACAGTACATGATCGCTTCCCACTATCGCCCCAACGCTACTTACAAGTCAGTTGCAAAGTGGATGGAACGCCTCGGAAATCGACTTTAATTTGGTATTAAGACTCACAACATCTCTCCGCTAGTCAATATGCTTTCGTAAGGTCGTTCTAAAAACCATAGACGCCCTTACTACGCTTGGATACGTATGATCGTCTAATGCCTTTGCGAATAAGATCACTCAAGTAATTGCCATATTTTTTGACCTGAGAAGCATATGACCACAACTATGGAGTATAATATTTTGGACCAGGCCCATTCCTTAGGCCTCCGAGGCAATCTACCATCCTACCTTAAGAAACTTTTAAACTGAACCAGACATTACCGTGTCGCGGTCAATAATGTTCTTGTTACTTTCCCCGGAACTTCTTTCCACGCTGAAGGTGTCCCTCAGGTATGTTACTAAGCACAAACACTATTTCTCCTTGCTATAAATGATTTTGAGCCTCTGTTCATCCACCACAATATTTGGTCATCAATCTATGTTTGATGACTTCGCTATTGCTTGTGCAAGGCGCTGACTGACAACCATATGCAGTTTCTCTCCAAGCATGCGGTCGACCGTGTTCCACTTGGCCACCACACATGTGATAAATTTTCAAGTACCAAAACTCACCAAATTACTTTCACTAGACCTCTGTTATCTCCGATCATCCTTTGTATCCTCAATGGCTCTTCCCCACCCCGAACTAGATACAGTCAGGTTTTCTAGGCCTTCTCTATTGACCTTCTGTTAACCTGAAACCTCACAATACCTCCTGAAGGCAACTTGTCACAGCCGGCTAAACCTTCTAAAACCCTTGACTCATCTTTCCTGGGGAGCTTATCGTCTGAACTCTGCTTCGCCTACATTCAGCCCTCGTTTTAAATCGAAACTCGATAATGGTTGACCAGATTATATCCCGCGGCCTCTTCCTGCAACTCACTCTAGCCTTAACTCTATCCATCACCAAGGCTAACTTTGTGCCTTGTGTGCTTTTTCGCTCTCCCCTGTTATAGCCTCTATACATAAACAAATGTGTCCATCTCCTTGTCTGATCGCCGTGATGCCATTGCCTTCGATACTATGTACGGCTCTCACGATCTACACAATCCTTCCATTATATATGGTCACCGATATTAGTAACATTCTTTATTCGTTCGCCGCCCCTGTATGCTCCGTCCCTTTTCTCTCGCCTACTTCACTCTTGTCTTCCCTTCAGTTTACCACCTTTATATGTTCATGAGCTTCTCACTTTTTCCTCCCCCCCTGGGAAGTTTCCAGCTGTTCGGGTCTGTTTCTTCACACTCCCTTTTCTCGAAAGCGCAAACTGCCTACGGTGGCTTCCCGACTCTTCTTTTTCTTGATCACATCCACTCTCATTACACATGCCACCGCTGTGTTCACACAGATGCTCTAAGTCTTCCAAGACCGGCGTCGATTCGGCAGCAGTGTTTCCGGACAGCGTCCGAACGAGGCGTTTACTATCTTTCAGCTACATTATTCCTGCTGAACTGTATGCCATTCTTGCAGCACTTATTCGAATCGCATCTATGCCTGTGGTCATCATTTGTAGTAGTCTCAATCCCTTAGTGCTCTACAGGCTATACGAAAATTTGAATACATCTCATCCCCTTAGTTCTCCGTATCCAACTATGGCTACGCCGTATCTCTACCAAACATAAAAGAATTGTTTTTTGTTGGATCCCTGGACAAGCGTCGACGTACAGGGCAACATTGATCAGGCCAGACACTGCTGCGGCGGTCAGCAGTAATATGACCTACCAATTTCCTATCGAGGAGTTCTATTTCTGAGACTATTTTGCTGCAACAGCTACCCAACTTCGCACCCGTTGGCAACAACGTTGGTCAACTCTGCTCTGAAACAAACTTCAATCTATTAAACCGAGCATAGGTTACTGGCCGTCTTCTTGTCATCAGTGCCGAGGTTGGGAGACCACTCTCTCCCGCCTTCGCATTGGCCACACTCGTCTTACTCATGGGTATCTCATGGAGAGGCACCCTGTTCCTCTCTGTGAGCAGTGTCAAGTTCCAGTATCGATTAGCCACATTCTGTTAGACTGCCCTCTCTATCAACGAGCACGCAGAATTTACCTCCAACGTCGTCTTCGTTCTCCTACTCTCTCTTTACCTTCCCTTCTTGCTGATGGACCCTCCTTTAATCCTGACTCTCTCATTGACTTCTTGACAACGACTGATTTACTCCACAAACTCTGATGATACTTTTCGCACTCCCCTCAGCCCTTTCTGGTTCAGTCTCTTGCTGCCCTTTACCCTTTTACCATCCACTGCCCCGCTGTTATCCGTAACCTGTTGCTCATCCATCTCCCTTTTGCCACCTGATGCCCTCGCTTCCTTCCTGCCCTGCAGCGCTGTATAGTCCTTGTGGCTTAGCGCTTCTTTTTGATTATAATAATAATAATAATGGGGGCTATGCAATACTGGGATAATTGTCACTGATCATTGAGGTACAGGGGACTGGGGGCTATGCAATACTGGGATAATTGTCACTGATCATTGAGGTACAGGGGACTGGGGGCTATGCAATACTGGGATAATTGTCACTGATCATTGAGGTACAGGGGACTGGGGGCTATGCAATACTGGGATAATTGTCACTGATCATTGAAGTACAGGGGACTGGGGGCTGTGCAATATTCGGATAATTATCACTGATCATTGAGGTACAGGGGACTGGGGGCTATGCAATACTGGGATAATTGTCACTGATCATTGAAGTACAGGGGACTGGGGGCTGTGCAATATTGGGATAATTGTCACTGATCATTGAGGTACAGGGGACTGGGGGCTATGCAGTATTGGGATAATTGTCACTGATCATTGAGATACAGGGTACTGGGGGCTATGCAGTATTGGGATAATTGTCACTGATCATTGAGATACAGGGGACTGGGAACTGTGCAATATTGGGATAATTGTCACTGATCATTGAGATACAGGGGACTGGGAACTGTGCAATATTGGGATAATTGTCACTGATCATTGAGAGACAGGGGACTGGGGGCTACGCAGTATTGGGATAATTGTCTCACACAGTGACTACAATACGTCTCATCTGTAGTGTTGTCGTACAGTTCACAGTCTTGTTTCATGGTAATATGTTGCCTTTTTCTTCAACATTTTAGTTAACATAGTACAGCTCTCTACACGATTTCTCCGGAACATTTCACTCTATTCCTCTTCTGTTTTGTCCCACAGGATCGTGTGTGCTGGAGGTGGCATGGCGGTGATGGTGGCGGTGATGGTGGTGGTGATGGTGATGGTGAGGGCGCAAAACGAGCAGGAGAACGAGTTTGGCTGTCATTGTATGGAGTATTGGACCTGTATCACAAGGTGAGACCTGGACCTGTTTGGTCCGTACTGCTGGGCAGGGATGGTGTGTGTGTGTAGGGGGGTGATGGTAGTGGTGGCTGGGCACACTTAGTGGGGTGAGTTTAGCATAAAACCTGTCAACTACACGAGGGTCAATAAGATCACATTTTACCTTCACATCACCAAAGAAGACAACTTTAATCCTTGAAATAAGGATTAAAATATATTCACTGTATACAAACTGAGGAATATACATATTTCAGTAGACGCGCACACCTTGGTGTATCTCTCTCCTCTCTCCCCTCTCTCCTCTCTCTTCTCTCTCTCTCTCTCTCTCTCTCTCTGGGATCTGGCCGAGTGGAGAAGGTACTATGTACATTGATGTAGAGTGTGTAGGTTCCAGTCCTGCTGTGGACTGAGAGATAATGTTTGTAAATAATTTCGCCTGTTTGCGAATTGTTAAGCATGTGTATATATACGTATATATATATATATATATATATATATATATATATATAATATATATATATATATATATATATATATATATATATATATATATATATATATATATATATCTCGTGTATATACACTGTAAATAAACCGGTCAGTTAGGTTAATGGGAAGTAAAAGCTATCGACTACACGAGATTCATTAAGGTTGCATATAACCTGTTCACCTCCAGTCAAGAACACTGTTACACCTAGAATACATTTAGACTACAGTAAACTCTCAGTGAGACATACACCTCTCAATATTAAGGTAGGTTAGGTAAGGTTTATCAGGAAACAGGACAAGTGTTTCCTGACACAGCTTCATGTGTGTGTTTATACGTGAGCATTATGTTCGTGCACATTTTTTATTCATGTTTGCTTTGTTCATTTGTGTTATCTGTTCATGTGCTTTCTCACTCATTTGTATTCTTTTTCATGCGTGCGTTTCCTTGTGGTCATCTGACTGAGGCCTTCCGCTGGCTTCCCTATCCACCCCTTGTATATACACTGTGTATAACATTGTTGTATGAAATACATTAATTCCGATATTTATGCAGTAGCCTCATACCTCTACTGCATTATTATTAATGTATTTTATGTAATTTGTAATTATTATATAATTTATGGTGTAATATTAATTACACGATGAATAGCAAATGTTAAATTGATGTTTTTTAAATAGTTCGTGACGTCAGTGATTGACGGGCGGGTAATTGAGATTATATTTACTTGTGAATGCTTTCAATCATGTGTGATATTTTTACACACACACACACACACACACACACACACACACACACACACAGGACCATGTATACCGTGTACGTTAGGCCCATATTGGAGTATGCGGCACCAGTTTGGAACCCACACCTAGCCAAGCATGTAAAGAAACTAGAGAAAGTGCAAAGGTTTGCAACAAGACTAGTCCCAGAGATATGGAATGTGTCCTACGAGGAGAGGTTAAGGGAAATTGACCTGACGACACTGGAGGACAGGAGAGATAGCGGGGACATGATAACGACATACAAATTACTGAGAAGAATTGACAAGGTGGACAGAGACAAAATGTTCCAGAGATGAGACACAGCAACAAGAGGACACGGAAGTTGAAGACACAGATGAATCACAGGGATGTTAGGAAGTATTTCTTCAGTCACAGAGTAGTCAGGAAGTGGAATAGTTTGGGAAGCGATGTAGTGGAGGCAGGATCCATACATGGCATTAAGCAGAGGTATGATAAAGCTCATGGTGCAGGGAGAGTGACCCAGTAGCGGCCAGTGAAGAGGCGGGGCCAGGAGCTATGAATCGACCCCTACAACCACAACTAGGTGAGTACACACACACACACACACACACATACACACAACACACACACAACACACACACACACACACACACCACACACACACGAAATGAGTTGTGATCTCAGTTTCCTTCATAAGTTTTGGCTCATCAATCAAGGAACAAGACGAAGAGAATTGATATGATTGCCAGAGAACAAGACCAAACTTTATCAGAGTGGCATGTTGAGTGTTCAGAGTTAGTGCTGAGTGTTCACACTTAGTGGTAAGTGTTCAGGCTTAGTTTTGAATGTTCAAAGTCTAATGTTAAGTGTTCATAGCCCCAGCCTAGAATAATCCTAATAACAGACACAAAGTGTCGCTGTTAACTTGTCCAAGTATACATCTGTTACTAAACTCTTGTAACAACTAGCGAGTGCAAGATGGAGTGGAGTGCAACACTTGATGTTGCACACTGTCAACACAGTGTGCCCACCAACTTAAATCTGTCTTACTAACGTCATCCAACTTAACAGTGTTTTCATTCACTGCAACCATGACCCAAAGTCACACATTATGCAATAAAAATGTTGGTAACAATTGAGTGCAGAATAATTTGGGTAGAGTTTGCAGGATGCAAAGTGTGTTGTTTTAAAAATCCGTATTTTGTTCAGTGCTGTTTTGAATGGC
>NC_069474.1:27949073-27979782 GCF_026875155.1 Cherax quadricarinatus | reverse complement strand
CAAATAATTAATGTTAAATGGGTTTAAAATACCTTGGCATTTTTAAAAAGTTAACTGGAGTAATGTAAAATAAAAGAATAAAAATTCACGAGTCCGACGGGCATCTCGGTAATTATATAAAGAAACTGACCATACACAGAAACAATAAATGACAGAGTCAACACCATAAGGTAATATACACTGAGAGATGTATATTTCAGTACATACTGAGATATACATCAAGAGGGTTCTAAATCTCTTGAGGGAGTTTAGAAACAAGTCTTCTGCTTCATCAGGGTTTAAAGGTTGAATTACTCTGCCTCTTACGTGGGTCGAGATACCTGGAACAAAGATTAAGGATACCGGGGATGCCATTCTCAGATCCACCAGCGATCGAAATTTATTCTCTATTATTATATTCACAAGAAAGCGTTTTTGGGCGTTTTATGGGCCGAATGGGTCGCAAAACGCTATTAGCTTTGTAAAACAAGTGAAGTTTGTTTTAGGTGAGTGGGGAGACGGGGGTTTTAAACCTTGTAGTATTGTGAGAAGGTTAATTAACTTGTATATTTTTAGGGATGAGAGAATCTGGGCATCCATTATAATGTAACATGAACTGATGTGGGAACTTTAAAACACTAATTTAAACAAAATGTGTTGTGATCGAACGAGATTGAAAGGGAAGAAGAGTAATGGAGGAAGAGGAGAAGGAAAGATTAGGAAAGAGTAAGAAGGAGGAGGAAAGAGGAGGGAGGAAGAAAGAGGTATAACTTACTAATCATCAACACAGTGAGCAGCAGTAAGGACCCAAGCTTCGTCCAACAAGGACGCTCCACACACGTACAAGTCCTGTGGCTGCTCCAAGATGGCTGCCTGCAAAACAACTCACATGAGAAAAAACAAACAAACACGAGAACTGATAAATACGTGTAAATAGACGACAAACTGGATTAATGCAACAAAAATTGAAACACTACAAAGATGAAGAATAAAATAATCCGAGTATATAACAATAGTCATTGTATACGTAGAAATGACGGGATCAAAATGGCGTACCGTCCTCAATAACACAGACACGTTGAAGACCCTAACATCGTCTTAATAATTTTAGAAATGGTTCTGAAAACCGACAAGCTGATGAGTGAGATACATCTCGTCTCCCACCAGCATGATACAGTGTTTGTACAGTGATGGGTGACATTTAGTTGTACACACAGAAAGCCCATACTTATGACAGCATTTCGAGCTGAAGAAGCCACTGGCGGGCGAAACGTTTCCACAATAAAGATACCCAAATGTTGCACAAGTGTCTCATTCATCAAAACGTCTCAATAAAATCTTGTTTCACAACTTGTCTTTTCTTCAGACAAATAACTAGAAAAACAATACTCGAAAACAAAAGCAGAAAGGTGTCTCTCACAGATTAATATTTAAAACAAAAAAGGACAACTTGGTATATATAAATATTTTCACATTTTTTAAGATTTCCACCATATTCAGAAAATTTCGTTCTACTATCCAAAATTAAAATAGCTTTGGTGTAAAAACAATATTAATTCAATAATAAAAAAAAATGCCTCTTTGAAATATGGGGGGGGGGGGAATAAGGAATATTTTGCCAGTATTGAAAAATCCCCAACGAAGGCCTTTCAAACTACTGTTGTTTTAAAACAAAAGAAAACATCAATAAAAGTGCACAAAACGACATAAGTCCAAACAGCTGGTGGCTGTTGTTTACGGCTTTTACTACCAACATAATCCAACATTATGTTAGATAAACAGGTCACATAAAATGCCACATTTGTTGTACATGTGTGTTCTTCCACCAAACATAATGTTGGTAGTCAGATATATCTAACACATTGCGCTACGCAGCATTTCTTTAAAAATTTAATGGATACAGAAACAGCATTAACTTCGGTTTTGTCTTTCATAAATGACTAGTTTGAAAGATCCAAAACATAGAAATGAAAACAAAATTATTGTTGTAGATGAGGCATCGTTTCTGTAAGAAAATAATTAATGTCCTACTAGGAAAAATGCCTTAAATATGTGTGTGACTAACGGGGTCCCCCAAGGCTCAGTACTGTCCCTCAAGGTGGTCTTAATTTCCATAACTTATCAGTAGAAATATGTAAGAATATTACCACAGTAGATAATAACCCACTTACCAGGGTTACTCAGACATACCAGGGTCACTCAGACATACCAGGGTCAATCAGACATACCAGGGTCACTCAGACATACCAGGGTCACTCAGACATACCAGTCACTCAGACATACCAGGGTCACTCAGACATACCTGGGTCAATCAGACATACCGGGATCACTCAGACATACCAGGGTCACTCAGACATACCAGTCACTCAGACATACCAGTCACTCAGACATACCAGGGTCACTCAGACATACCTGGGTCAATCAGACATACCGGGATCACTCAGACATACCAGGGTCACTCAGACATACCAGTCACTCAGACATACCAGTCACTCAGACATACCAGGGTCAATCAGACATACCGGGATCACTCAGACATACCAGGGTCACTCAGACATACCAGTCACTCAGACATACCAGTCACTCAGACATACCAGGGTCACTCAGACATACCTGGGTTACTCGGTGATAACCACAAGAAGTAATAACTCACATGCCAGGGCCACTCAGACATCTCTGCCTGGCCCTCCTTCTTGGTGTCTGCTCCTTTAGTGCCACAAGACTTCTTGGTGTTTCGGAGAGGCAAGATACCGATGGGACTGGCATTGAGAGGCACGAAGCAACACACACTAGAGGCACTCAGCCCACAGTAACTGTATGGGTGACCTCCGCTGTGGGAGAATAACACTACATTAGAGTGTAAGACAGACATATTCTGATGTAATGTGATGCGCTAAACCCTAGTGGCTCATGTAGTGCAAAGAGTGCTGTGGTGATCATTCACTGGCTCCTGCTGCTGCCTGCACCACAGTCTGAAATCTCAGTTTGTATTGGGGTACATGAATAAGACATGCAACAGTTGGGCGTGTTTATTGTTGAGATGCTCCACCTTCACGGAAGCCTTCTTCAATCCTCTTATTATCCCTAACAGTGTAGGCGTAACATATCAACGGTAAAGATACCTAACTGTTGCATCTATGTCTTACTCATCTACTTGTCGGTATTGTATGACATTTCCAGAATTATATCAGTTCGCGTTAAGAGGAATGAAGGCTGTGTGAATAAAAGGTAATCTTAAAGCACACGAGTGGGATCGGAATTTGTCATATGTGACTTTGGACAACTGGGAGTCTAATACAAGGATTCTTTCCATTTCTCTGAAATAATCAATTGCCGGGGATAACATACAGCTCTGATACTGTCATTTTCCTTCTTCTAAAGAGTCAGTGGTCCACAGTTTTAGCTTAGTAAGGAGGTACTGGTTTGGGAATAGAGTCGTAGATGGACAAACTACCAGGTAGCGTCACTGAAGCCTGGACTTTGGGTAGCTCGAAATGTAGGTTGGACGGGTGTGAGCTGGTTGTGCCTAGCATGGGCCAGTAGACATGCTACAATGATAAATAAGACACTCATGCAGCCAGTGGTTCTGAAGAAGACACTGGCTGGCGAAACGTTTCCAGAATACAGATTCTCAAGTGTTCCACAAGTGTCTTATTTATCATCTTGTCAGTTTTCTAAGCTATTTATTTACCTGCTACAGTGTTTCTTGAAGCTTATGTTCTCAGTGTGCTTGTCAGCTGCTGCTGATGCTCAGATGTGTGAACCCAAGTCACTCATTGTTTACACTCTTTGATGCGCTCACGATACTGTAAAAACCTAATTTTAAACCTGCCATTCAAAACAGCACTGACACACTACGGATTTTTAAAACAACACACGTAGCATCCTGCAAACTCTACCCAAATTATTCTGCACTCAATTGTTACCAACATTTTTATTGCATAATGTGTGACTTTGGGTCATGGTTGCAGTGAATGAAAACACTGTTAAGTTGGATGACGTTAGTAAGACAGATTTAAGTTGGTGGGCACACTGTGTTGACAGTGTGCAACATCAAGTGTTGCACTCCACTCCATCTTGCACTCGCTAGTTGTTACAAGAGTTTAGTAACAGATGTATACTTGGACAAGTTAACAGCGACACTTTGTGTCTGTTATTAGGATTATTCTAGGCTGGGGCTATGAACACTTAACATTAGACTTTGAACATTCAAAACTAAGCCTGAACACTTACCACTAAGTGTGAACACTCAGCACTAACTCTGAACACTCAACATGCCACTCTGATAAAGTTTGGTCTTGTTCTCTGGCAATCATATCAATTCTCTTCGTCTTGTTCCTTGATTGATGAGCCAAAACTTATGAAGGAAACTGAGATCACAACTCATTTCGTGTGTGTGTGTGTGTGTGTGTGTGTGTGTGTGTGTGTGTGTGTGTATGTGTGTGTGTGTGTGTGTGTACTCACCTAGTTGTGGTTGTAGGGGTCGATTCATAGCTCCTGGCCCCGCCTCTTCACTGGCCGCTACTGGGTCACTCTCCCTGCACCATGAGCTTTATCATACCTCTGCTTAATGCCATGTATGGATCCTGCCTCCACTACATCGCTTCCCAAACTATTCCACTTCCTGACTACTCTGTGACTGAAGAAATACTTCCTAACATCCCTGTGATTCATCTGTGTCTTCAACTTCCGTGTCCTCTGTTTGCTGTGTCTCACTCTGGAACATTTTGTCTCTGTCCACCTTGTCAATTCTTCTCAGTAATTTGTATGTCGTTATCATGTCCCCGCTATCTCTCCTGTCCTCCAGTGTCGTCAGGTCAATTTCCCTTAACCTCTCCTCGTAGGACACATTCCATATCTCTGGGACTAGTCTTGTTGCAAACCTTTGCACTTTCTCTAGTTTCTTTACATGCTTGGCAGGTGTGGGTTCCAAACTGGTGCCGCATACTCCAATATGGGCCTAACGTACACGGTATACATGGTCCTGTGTGTGTGTGTGTGTGTGTGTGTGTGTGTGTGTGTGTGTGTAAAAATATCACACATGATTGAAAGCATTCACAAGTAAATATAATCTCAATTACCCGCCCGTCAATCACTGACGTCACGAACTATTTAAAAAAAATCAATTTAACATTTGCTATTCATCGTGTAATTAATATTACACCATAAATTATATAATAATTACAAATTACATAAAATACATTAATAATAATGCAGTAGAGGTATGAGGCTACTGCATAAATATCGGAATTAATGTATTTCATACAACAATGTTATACACAGTGAAATTACAAGGGGTGGATAGGGAAGCCAGCGGAAGGCCTCAGTCAGATGACCACAAGGAAACGCACGCTTTGAAAAAGAATACAAATGAGTGAGAAAGCACATGAACAGATAACACAAATGAACAAAGCAAACATGAATAAAAAATGTGCACGAACATAATGCTCACGTATAAACACACACATGAAGCTGTGTCAGGAAACACTTGTCCTGTTTCTGATAAACCTTACCTAACCTACCTTAATATTGAGAGGTGTATGTCTCACTGAGAGTTTACTGTAGTCTAAATGTATTCTAGGTGTAACAGTGTTCTTGACTGGAGGTGAACAGGTTATATGCAACCTTAATGAATCTCGTGTAGTCGATAGCTTTTTACTTCCCATTAACCTAACTGACCGGTTTATTTACAGTGTATATACACCGAGATATATATATATATATATATATATATATATATATATATATATATTTATATATATATTATATATATATATAAATATATATATATATATATATATATACGTATATATACACATGCTTAACAATTCGCAAACAGGCGAAATTATTTACAAACATTATCTCTCAGTCCACAGCAGGACTGGAACCTACACACTCTACATCAATGTACATAGTCCCTTTCTCCACTCGGCCAGATCCCAGAGAGAGAGAGAGAGAGAGAGAGAGAGAGAGAGAGAGAGAGAGAGAGAGAGAGATACACCAAGGTGTGCGCGTCTACTGAAATATGTATATTCCTCAGTTTGTATACAGTGAATATATTTTAATCTTATTTCAAGGATTAAAGTTGTCTTCTTTGGTGGATGTGAAGGTAAAATGTGATCTTATTGACCCTCGTGTAGTTGACAGGTTTTATGCTAAACTCACCCCACTAAGTGTGCCCAGCCACCACTACCATCACCCCCCTACACACACACACCATCCCTGCCCAGCAGTACGGACCAAACAGGTCCAGGTCTCACCTTGTGATACAGGTCCAATACTCCATACAATGACAGCCAAACTCGTTCTCCCTGCTCGTTTTTGCGCCCTCACCATCACCATCACCACCCACCATCACCGCCACCATCACCGCCATGCCACCTCCAGCACACACGATCCTGTGGGACAAAACAGAAGAGGAATAGAGTGAAATGTTCCGGAGAAATCGTGTAAAGAGCGTACTATGTTAACTAAAATGTTGAAAAAAAAGGCAACATATTACCATGAAACAAGACTGTGAACTTACGACAACACTACAGATGAGAGGGAATTGAGTCACTGTGTGAGACAATTATCCCAATACTGCGTAGCCCCCATCCCCTGTCTCTCAATGATCAGTGACAATTATCCCAATATTGCACATTTCCCCAGCCCCCTGTA
Source organism: Cherax quadricarinatus (assembly GCF_026875155.1). Classification (NCBI taxonomy): domain Eukaryota; kingdom Metazoa; phylum Arthropoda; class Malacostraca; order Decapoda; family Parastacidae; genus Cherax; species Cherax quadricarinatus. Next base: position 27,973,143 of record NC_069474.1, on the reverse strand, counting down.
TCTCAATGATCAGTGACAATTATCCCAATATTGCACGTTCCCAGTCCCTGTATCTCAATGATCAGTACAAATTATCCCAATACTGCATAGCCCCCAGTACCCTGTATCTCAATGATAAAGTGACAATTATCCCAATACTGCATAGCCCCCAGTCCCCTGTACCTCAATGATCAGTGACAATTATCCCATATTGCACAGCCCCCCAGTCCCCTGTACTTAAATGATCAGTGACAATTACCCAGTATTGCATAGCCCCCATCCCCTGTACCTCAATGATCAGTGATAATTATCCGAATATTGCACAGCCCCCCATCCCTGTACTTCAATGATCAGTGACAATTATCCCAGTATTGCATAGCCCCCATCCCCTGTACCTCAATGATCAGTGACAATTATCCCAGTATTGCATAGCCCCCAGTCCCCTGTACCTCAATGACAGTGACAATTATCCCAGTATTGCATAGCCCCCAGTCCCCTGTACCTCAATAAATCAGTGACAATTATCCCAGTATTGCAAAAGCCCCCATTATTATTATTATTATAATCAAAAAGAAGCGCTAAGCCACAAGGACTATACAGCGCTGCAGGGCAGGAAGGAAGCGAGGGCATCAGGTGGCAAAAGGGAGATGGATGAGCAACAGGTTACGGATAACAGCGGGCAGTGGATGGTAAAAGGGTAAAGGGCAGCAAGAGACTGAACCAGAAAGGGCTGAGGGGAGTGCGAAAAGTATCATCAGAGTTTGTGGAGTAAATCAGTCGTTGTCAAGAAGTCAATGAGAGAGTCAGGATTAAAGAGGGTCCATCAGCAAGAAGGGAAGGTAAAGAGAGAGTGGGAGAACGAAGACGACGTTGGAGGTAAATTTCTGCGTGCTCGTTGATAGAGAGGGCAGTCTAACAGAATGTGGCTAATCGATACGGGAACTTGAAAACTGCTCACAAGAGGAACAGGGTGCCTCTCCATGAAAATACCCATGAGTAAGACTAGTGGGGCCAATGCGAAGGCGGGAGAGAGTGGTTCTCCCAACCTCGGCCACTGATGACAAGAAGACGGCCATAACCTATCCCGGGTTTAAAATAGAATGAAGTTTGTTACCGACAGAGTTGACCAACGTTGTTGCCAACGGGTGCGAAGTGGGTAGCAAATTGCAGCAAAATAGTCCAGAAATGGAACACCTCGATAGGAAATTGGTAGGTCATATACTGCTGCCGCGCAGCAGTGCCCTGCCTGTTCATTGGCCCTGTACGTCGACATGACCAGGGACCCAACAAAAAACAATATCTTTATGTTTGGTAGAGATAACGGCGTAGCCAAAGTTGGATACGGAGAACTAGGGGATGAGATGTATCAAATTTTCGTATAGCCTGTAGAGCACTAAGGGAGTCTGAGACTACTACAAATGATGACACAGGCATAGATGCGATACGATAAGTGCTGCAAGAATGGCATACAGTTCAGCAGAAAAAAATGCTAGCTGAAGATAGTAAATGCCCTCGTACGACGCTGTCCGGAAACACTGCTGCGAATCCGACGCCGTCTGAAGACTTAGAGCCATCTGTGTACACAGCGGTGGCATGAGAATGAGAGTGGAAGTGATCAAGAAAAAGAGAGCGGGAAGCCACCGTGGGCAGTTGAGCTTTCGAGCAAGGGAGTGAGAAAGAACAGACCCGAACAGCTGGAACTTCCCAGGGGTAGGGAAAAGTGAGATGCTACATGAACATATAAAGGTGGTAATGAAGGGAAGACAAAAAGTGAAAGTAGGCGAAGAAAAAAGGGGACGGAGCAAACAGGGGCGGCGAACGAATAAAAAATGTCTACAATATCGGTGACCATTTATAAATGGAAGGATTGTGTAGATCGTGAGAGCGTACATAGTAAAAAAGGCAATGGGCATCACGGCGATCAGACAAGGATGGAACATTTGCTTCTGTATAGAGGCTCTCAACAGGGAAGAGCGAAAAGCACCAAGGCACAAACGTAAGCCTTGGTGATGGATAAGTTAAGGCTAGAGAAGTAGCAGGAGAGGCCGCGGAATAAATCTGGTCCCCATAATCGAGTTTCGATTAAAACGAGGGCTGAATGTAGGCGAAGCAGATTCAAACGATCAGCCCCCCAGGAAAGATGAGAAAGGGTTTTAAGAAGGTTTAGCCGGCTGTGACAAGTTCCTTCAGAGAGGTAATGTGGGGTTTCCGGGTTAACCGACGGTCAAAGAGAAGGCCTAGAAACCCTGACTGTATCCCCGTTCGGGGATAGGGGAGCCATAGAAATAAAAAGGGATAAATCGGAGATAACAGAGCGTCTAGTGAAATTTAATTTGGTGAGTTTTGGAAACTTGAAAATTAAACCCATGTGTGGTGGCCCAAGTGGAAACACGGTCGACCGCATGCTGGAGAGAAACTGCAATAAGGTGACAGTCAGCGCCTGCAAAAGCAATAGCGAAGTCATCAACATAGAGTGATGACCAATTATTGGGTGGAAGAACAGAGGCCAAATCATTTATAGCAAGGAGAAAAAGTGTTGTGCTTAGAACACACCCTGAGGGACCCCTTCAGCTTGGACGAAGTCCGGGGAAAGAACATTATTGACTCGAACAGGGAAAATGTCTGTCATTTAAAAAAAGTTCTTAAGGAAGGATGGTAATTGCCTCGGAGGCCTAAGGAATGGGCCGGGGCCAAAATATTAAATACCTCCAAGTTGTGTCATATGCCTTCTAAAGGGTCAAAAAATATGGCAATAACTGAGTGATTATTCGCAAAGGCATTACGAACATACGTATCCAAGCTAGTAAGGGTCTATGGTAGAACGACCCTTACAAAAAAGCCATATTGACTAGCGGAGAGACTGTTGTAGTCTCTAAATACCACATTAAACGTCGATTTACGAGGCGTTCCATCACTTTGCAAATTTGAAACTTGTAAGAGCGAGGGGGCGATAGTGGGAGGCCCTCATGTCCTGTATTTCCCGGTTTGCGGAAAGGGAGAACAATGGCAGATTTCCACAGCTGGGGAAGAACTCCTTGTGCCCAAATAAGATTAAGAGGTGTAAGAGGACTACAAGGGCTGACCGATGTAAATGTTGTAACATACGAAATGAATGTCATCAGGCCCAAACTGCCGATGATCGGCAAGCTGAGAGCGTTGCCTCCAGTTCTTGAAGTGTAAAAGGCAAAATTATACTGTTCTTCTCCGAGAGAAGAAAAATCCAAGGGTACTAACTCTCTGGCAGACTTTGAGGGAAAAAAACGAGGGGCATAGATGGGCCCTCGGGAAATACGGACCAGATGTGTGCCAAGTTCAATGGCAACGTCGAGAGGGTTTGCTATATCAACACCAGTGACCGTGAACAGGAGCCGGGGCCCGGAGAGTATTTACCACTCAATTTCCTACTTTTTCCAGACTGCACTCATAGAAGAAGCCAGAGGTGATGGTGGAAACATAGTCTCGCAACAAAATGCGTTTAGCTTCCCCGGATGACACGGCGAGCGATCGCACGCTTCTGCTTAAAATCAACAAGTCTCTCAGCGGGTTCTATTGTACCGGTACCTGCCCCATGCAGCACGTTTCAAACGTACTGCACGAGCACAAGCAGGAGACCACCAAGGCAAAGCACTTCTGAGAATGCCTGCCTGAGGTTTGGGTATAGAATGAGAAGCTGCGGTATAAACTGATGTCGAGAAGATGTGTAGGAGCTCATCAATGGAGGATGAAGAAGGAACCTCACCCAAAAGCAGTGAGGTGTGAGAAAAGATCCCAATTTGCCCGATCAAATTGCCAGCGAGGGCTACGGGGGAAGGTGGTGAATAGGAAGGAGAAGTAAGAATGATCGGAAATGATCGCTGTCATGTAAGTCTGGTAAACAGACCAGGTGAAGTCTAGTGCAGTGGAGGAAGAGCAGACTGATAGATCGATGAAGAGAGGGGTATGATACGAGGATCAAAATGGTGGGGAGTACCGTATTTAAAACAAAGGAGGGGTGAGAGGCAAAAAAAGCCTCCAACTGAATGCCACGGAGTCACAATGAGACCCCCCCCCAGAGGAAATGGTGGCATTAAAATCACCAAGTAACAGAAGTGGTGTGGTAAGGATGAAACAAGAAAGGCAAAGTCTGGGATAGAAAATGCTCGAGAAGGAGAGAGATATAAAGAACATATTGTAACCACTTATTCAAGTGGATACGGGCTGCAGTGTAATGCAGCAGGTTATGGACAAATAGTTGACAGTACGGAATATCATTGCGTAGAAGAAGGGCACTTTCATTAAAGGTCCCATCTGAGAAAGGATCCGAAGAATACAATAAATTATAGCCTGAGATAGGTTGGGAAAACAGCCGAGTGTAATTTTGGTTCTTGTAAGCAAGCACCAACAGGGAAAACCTGGAAAGCAACATCTGAAGCTCACCCCGATTACCCCTGAGGCCGCGGATATTCCCCGTAAATAGGGCCATGATTGGCGATGAAGGAAATATCGGAATCTTAGGTAAAGGCACCTACGGACTAGAGGGGTTAGAAAAGTCAACGTGTGGTGGCATTGGAAGATGTTCAAGTAGCGAAGGAACGGAGCGTTTCGAAGAATGGGGTTGTGAAGATGGAGGAGAGGGAAGAGAAGGAAAAAGGAAGTGAATCAGTGTCCATTGAAGGTTTAGTCTCTGCAATATATTCTGAAATGGCTTCAAGTGTTTTTGAATTCAAAGATGTATGGAAACCATATTTTGGAGATAGAGGAGGAGGGTGAGTAAAGATTGGACAGTAATGGACTGACCAAAGTAGAGGGGGAGGGGAAAAGTGTAAGGGACTGGAGATGAAGTGTGGGGGGGACAGAAAAGTAAAACCTGGGAGGTGACAAAGAGGGAGAAACTTGGAGGGGACGGGGTGGAAGGCATAGTACGAGGAGGGGGGGTGAATCTCCACACTTGTAATAGAGCCAGAGAGAGGGAAAAAAACTAGGTACAGAGACTGGAAAGGTAACGTGGAGGTGGAAGAAGGGAAGGAAGGGGGAAAGAAGATTTTAGCAATGTGGATTTTTTGGACTTCTGAGTAGAAGGGGCGATTGGTATTAGGTGTCGTACGAGTCTTGTCGATACTGGGGCTTGTGAGGAAGGACGCGAAGATGTGAGAACAGACTGAGTTGTAGTCGGGGACGTCAGAGCCAAGGACAGCAAAAGGATTAGATGCCGTAATGGCTATGGGAGGGGTAACAACAGAGGAGGCTGCAGAAGATGGGACCCCAGAAGTGGGGGGATGTTTGGAAACACGAGAATAAGAAACACGGGTAGTCTCCCTTGGAGGCGGAGAAAGAGTAACTGCCATAGCATAAGGGAGACCTTCTGCCTCTTTGAGGCAACGGATTTCACGTTCATTTAAGGTAGACCTGGCAACGGCGGAGTACGAAGGGTGAGCTTCATTACAATAAAAGGGAAGATGGAGGTTGACTGCAAGATGTATTAGAATGGTTTTTTCGGCACCACAGACGGGCATTCGGCCCTAGATCTGCAATATTTCGCTGGGGGACCAAAACGCCCCAATTTCTACATTGTTGCGGTGTAGGTATCCCTTTCGAACTTGTAACCGATGTCCCCGACATATACAGAGGGCGGGAGTTCTCGGCTGTCAAAGTTAAACGAGCCACATTGCAAGGGGAACGTCCCCCGCCCCCCGGGGAGGAAGGACATAAGTGTCTACTTTGAGGATTGGGAGATCCTGGAGTTCCAGCTGTTCAAAAATGTCATTGCCACATGACTGGAAATTCTGTTGGACTATGGTATGGGGCAGAATGACAGTACCACTACAAGAATTGAGAGAAAGATGTTTTTCAATAGTGATAGGAGTAGATCGATATTCGAAAGGGAAAAGATCATGAGCTTTGGGGAGCATTCTGGACAGTGACGATGCGCGTACCGCTCTTGAGAGCGTTTAAATGAAATATCTCTGCCAACATGACGCAGGAGCGCTTTGGCAATACTAAAGGTCAGAAAGGTAGCAGAAGAAGAAGTTTGGTCTTAAAGTAAAGAATTTAGTCCATTGTGTGGTCCGAAACTGACGTGGAGAGGAGTGCTTGACGTGTCGGTCGTTTCCGAGTAGAATGGGAAGGTAACGACGGAGCATCATCAGGAGATTTTACGTTGGCGTTTAGGAGTAGGACCGGAGTTGGTCCGGCATGAAATGGGTGGGCGATTCGAAAATTGCCGTACCGTAGAGGGAGAAGCCGGAAGCATAGTCAAAGGAGAGCGGAAGTTCAGACAACAAATCGAAGGAGTCAGTCAAAGCCCCGTACCTGAAGCGGGTGAGGAAACAGCACCACAAAGGTACAGGGGGATCAGGAGTGTCCGAAGAGTGGTCTAAACACAAGGCAAAGGGGCAAATGGGGTGCGGTATCAAGAAGGGGCCCGGGGTAGTGGTTTCATGGGCTAGGGCTGCCATGGTTAGGTTACTCCTTTTGCTTTTTGTTTTTAGAAAAAAAAAAAAAGAAGAAAAGAAAATAAAAACAAAAAAAAAAAATAAAAAAAGGGGGAGCGGGGAGGAATAGTTCCCAGGAGGAATGAAAGGGCCGGAAATCTCCCTCCGCGCCCAAAAGGGCTCGACACCGGGTAGTAGCGCAGATGCAGCATGGAACCCGTGCCATACCCTACCCTTCATGCCAGTAAACCAGCAATCCGGGATAGCAACCTCACATCTGCCGAGCTACCTCGGTGGACAAAAGAGAGGGCGGCCGGATATCCGCCACAAAACATACCTCCTTCAGCCACCACCCCCGGAATCCGAAAGGGGGCTTCCAGAGATACACCCGTCGCCCAAAAGACAAACCCCAAAACTACTCCGGGATACCGGAGAGGATTTGGGACAAAACCCAGGCAATCCAGATTCCACGGCAAACTACGCCCCCGCCCAAGAAACCTCAACGGAAAGGGATCGACCCCGGTGTCCTTTCCCCTACCTAGGAACTAGCGCGCCTGTGGGAGAAATCACGAAGGCTAAAAAGAGGAAGGGCAAAAGGGAGGGGTGAGGAGGAGGAGGAGGAATGGAAAAAGGGGAGGATGGGGAGGATGGGATAGGGGAGGGGAGAATGGGGGGTAATTAGGTTCGGTCTGAGGAAGAAGACCGACAGGGCTAATTCCTCAGACCAAGAGCCTCTTCACCACGCCAAGGAGCCCCCCTTGAAGAGGTGCATAGCCCCCAGTCCCCTGTACCTCAATGATCAGTGACAATTATCCCAGTATTGCATAGCCCCCAGTACCTCAATGATAAGAGACAATTATCCTAGTATTGCATAACCACAGTCCCCTGTACCTCAATAAAGGCGATAAAAATACTACAGAGCGCTTATAAGTAAGTAAGTTTATTCAGGTATACACAAATACAGTTACATATATTATCATACATAGCAGCAGCAACAGTTACTATTACTTGAGAATTACCATCTCTCAAGATAGTCTGTCACATACACAGAAAAAATTAATTTATGAAAATATATTCATAATGTCCCGTGTGTGTTGTAGGACATCATAAAAGATTATAATACCCAAGTAATAGAAATTACAGTTCTGCTGCAACGAAATCTTTGAAGCTCAAGATATATACACTGAAAGGTGTAGTTCTCTCAGAATATATATGCTGAGAGTTTACCTTAATCCTTATTTTAAGTATTAAAGTGTTCTTGTTTGGTGGTGTAAAGGTTACATGTAGCCTTAATGACTCTCGTGTAGTAGACAGACTTTGAATTCCATTAACCTAACGTATGAAGCTGTAAAAGAGGATCACTTTATAATAAGTACATGAATATTAAATATACAAAAAAAATCACCCATTCGCTTATTTACTAATTTTTCACTTGCTGCTATCAATGTAGAAATTCAAAATATATGTGACTATCGTGAATATTATTATTATTATAATCAAAAAGAAGCGCTAAGCCACAAGGACTATACAGCGCTAGTCGGAGAGAAATATAACTACTATCGTGAATAAATCAATATAATACAACACTGTTTTCAGCCTGCATAGCAGATACCCCAACAGAAATAAGTCAATATAAGGTTATTACATTCTCCAAGGTGATATCTACATAATGCACTTTTTATATGCCCATAACATGTTTGCTCTTACGACCACTATGGAAGTATTATCATATGTTATGTACGCAAGCCTCAGTAAAAATTTACTTCAATCGTCTTTAACAACATAGACGAGTTTACCTTAGTGCTACTTGAAATTTTCACTTTGCAACACGTTTTCTATTTTGCTTCCATCGTAAACTAAAATATTGTGACACTTTGTAAGTAAATAAGCAAGTTTTTATATAGGTACCGGCACACAATAATACAGTTACATAGATTATCATACACAGCAGCATATGTGTATATTACCTAGGATCACACATAAAAAGTCAGAGTGACTTATTTCCATTTGGGTCCTTGTGATATGTATTATTTAACAATGTGAAAATTAGTTATAATGAAAGGAGATATACTAAGGCTGAGGTAAAATCAGTTATTTACATTGACATTAAAGATAGGATCAGTTCACATTATTATTATTATAATCAAGGGGGAAGCGCTAAACCCGCAGGATTATACAGCGCCTGTGGGGGGGATGGAAGGTATTCAGGGTTAATTCAGGGAACTGGAGAACAGATCCAGTTCCCTAGATCAAGAGCCCCTCACCAGCATCAAGGAACCTTCCTTGAGGGGACGGATCAGTTCACAGTACATGTATCTTAGATATACAAGACATCATTCTCAACCCTTTCTGTAACCATATTCATAAGGTACCTTTTGGTTCTCTTGAACTGGTTCATGCTATGACTGGCTTTGACAAGTGCAGGCAGTCTGTTCCACTCCTTTATTGCTGTACAATAAAATGTGCTTGAAGCCTGACCACTGACTGTGGGTAATACAAAGTTATGTTCCCTTTTATTGTAACTGCTTTTACAAAGTTAATTATAATTATTATAATTATAATCATGGGGAGCGCTAAACCCGTAGGATTATACAGCGCATGTGGGGGGATGGAAGGTATTCAGGTTCAATTCAGGGAACCGGAGCACAGATCCAATTCCCTAGATCAAGAGCCCCTCACCTACGTCAAGGAACCTCCCTTGAGGGGTTACAAAGTTAAGATACTTGTTTTTAACTTTTAAATGTAAATAATTATTATTATAATAATGGGAAAGCGCTAAACCCGTAGGATTATACAGCACTTGTGAGAGGGAGGATGGAAGGTATTCAGGCTTAATTCAGGGAACTGGAGCACAGATCCAATTCCCTAGATCAAGAGCCCCTCACCAGCATCAAGAAGCCCCCTTGATTATTATTATTATTATCAAGGGGAAGCGCTAAACCCGGAGGATTATACAGCGCCTGGGGAAGGGGGGGGTGTGGAAGGCATTCAGGCTTAATTCGGGGAACTGGAGCACAGATCCAATTTCCTAAATCAAGAGCCCATCACCAACATCAAGGAACCTTCCTTGAGGGGAAAGCCCCCTTGAGGGGAATATAAATAATAATTATCACAAGGACCCCAATTGTCTGACTTTTATTGGTTATCCCAGGTTCTCTTCACATATACTGCTATGTATGAGAATCTATGTATTTGTGTATACCTGAATAAACTTACTTCCCATAATTGCTTTGGTTCTCATTATTATTATAATCAAAAAGAAGCGCTAAGCCACAAGGGCCATACAGCGCTTTGGTTCTCAGCCTTGACAAACTTGGCAGCAAGACATTCTGGACACTGTGAGCAGTTTTATAAACGTGATTTAACTTTGGTTGTTTTAGTATTCAACATTCAGCATATCCAGTTGTCGTAATTCATCCTGGTCTACATGTTATCTTGGACCCTAGGCCTACATGCTCTCTTGGACCCAGGTCCAGGATGAATCTGTTTTGCTATGGGTGACTTACTTACAGTCTATCTTTCAGTTTCTTTTCTTTTTTGTTAAAGCAGAGTACCATGAACATTGTATAAGTGTCTACCTCCTGCGAGCCTCAGTAGGTAGACACTGTGATTGTCTATAAAGGGACTTTAGTCTGGCATTCACTTTCTTTACTACACTGTTCTCTATTAATTCTCTTGACATACTTGGGTCAAAGGGGATTCCCAGATATTTTACTAAGGAAACTGAAGTGATGGGTTCCCCATTACACTGGAGATTAAAAGTATTTACTCTTTTCAGGTTATTTTTCGTGCTGAAGAGTATGACTTCCGTTTTCCCGAGGTATAACGATAATTTGTCTACTATTATTATTATTATAATCAAAAAGAAGCGCTAAGCCACAAGGGCTATACAGCAGTTTGTCTACTAACCATTTGCTGCAGGACTCCAGTTCTAGTGATAGTGGTACCTTTATAATAATCAAGAAGAATGATTTGCTATTTAACAGACAAAACAGGATATATCAGCAGTGTACTGCTACTTTATTCTATGAGTCACATATTGGGAACACAAGCAAACTATATTTCCCTGTTATATTCCTTCTCTCCTTCTCTCTCTCTCTCTCTCTCTCTCTCTCTCTCTCACACACACGCAGGATGGGGTGCATGTAATGTACTGAAATGAGTCAACATGAGCTGGGAGACTAAGTTTATTTAGGTACAGGTACATATAAGTACAATTATCATACACAGTTTAACGTGGAAATTATCTGGGATAACCCAAAAAAAATCAAGGTTACTTATTTCTACTGGGGTCCTTGCAATATATTATTATTTAGGTAAGATGAAGATATCGTCAAGTATTCCAGTAAGAGTTCATCAGCTATGGCAGCTTTCAAGGCTTCAGACGAGCTTATACGAATTATCGGGTAGCTCGATCGCTAGCGCACTTTGAGGTCCGTGATTCGATCCCCGGTACGGATGGCAAACATCTGGACGTGTTTTCTTAAGACACCTGCTGTCCATGTTCACCTAGCAGTAAATAGGTACCTGAGTGTGGGTCGGATCCTGGGGACAAAATTAGAAGAATTTACCATAAATCCTCCGCTTAACAAAAGACTTTCTATATAGTAAGCCACTGATGTCAGCTACGTCCGTATACGTTGTACATGTACGTGTAGAAATAAAGATTAGTATTATTATTTACTTCTGGATGAGAAGAGTTGCCCCTGACCTCCCTTTCTCCCCCCTCCTCCCAAGGCATGAAGTGAATCCAGGTTCTTGACTAGAGTCGAACACTGACCCGTCACCTACACTTCGTAGTTTTGTGTAGTAATCCCCAGCAGCAAAACTTTATTTCTATAAAGTGGAGTACAGTATATAACACAATTAGCGTGACATATATAGCTACTTATAGAAAGTCCCTTGTTATGCAAAGCACTTCGACTGACTGGTTGGTTAATGGTGGGTTTAAAACCTATGATCAAGGTCGTTAACGAGGCACACATCCCGTTCACTACGTCAAGAAAACTCTAAGCCTTAAAATAGGGATTAAAAAAATAATATATCTAAGTATAAATATATATAAATATATATATATATATATTATAATATATATATATATATATAATATATATATATATTTGTTTTCAGTATATAAGCAGTGGTATGGTGACTGTCTCGCCATACATTACACAGGCTGAACCAGCCTGGCTGATCAGGACCTGAACCACGAGATGCCTAGTCGAGGACCGGGCCGCGGGGGCGCTGACCCCCGGAACGACCTCCAGGCTAGGTAGACAGGAGTGAAACTTTCTCTCAATTGTTTTATAATTTAAAATGAAAAGCAACACATGATTATACACTTAATGCGACTCTTCAGTATTCGATACCTCGTGTCTCTAAATTAATTATTGTATTCGCGAGAAGCGCTAAAGCTGTTTTAAAATCAGTCAGTATCTTCTATCTCTTTCTTCTTCATATGGTAGGCTTCTCTTCGTCTCTTCCATCATTTCCATCCTGATATATATTTTTTCATTCCCAGCCTCGTGGGTGGAAATGAATGGGCGAAGCAATTTCCCTTCATCATTAGTTCACGTGTGAAGCATCATCCTCCCTCCCGTCTTGCTAATAATCTTTACCATATATGTATATATAAAATTTCATCTAAATATTTTTGTTCAAGAGGACATCAAGTTTTTCTACAGGCAGAGTAAAAATGAACCAGGTAACTTAGGAGGCTGAGTTGGTGTTGAGTATTATCAGTACTGTTCAGAGTTACCACACTGACAATACTGCCTTCCTGCATGACGTCCATTACCAATGACGAATACGATTTTTTTTTCATTTTCCAACAGTTCGTACACAGATACCTCTTACCCAACACTTTAATGTTAGCAGCAGGTACTGGAGTGTCTTACACAGTATATAACATTCCAGCAGGTACTGGAGTGTCTTACACAGTATGTAACATTCCAGCAGGTACTGGAGTGTCTTACACAGCATATAACATTCCAGCAGGTACTGGAGTGTCTTACACAGTATGTAACATTCCAGCAGGTACTGGAGTGTCTTACACAGTATATAACATTCCAGCAGATACTGGAGTGTCTTACACAGTATATAACATTCCACAGATACTGGAGTGTCTTACACGTATACAAATTCCAGCAGATACTGGTGGTCTTACACAGTATAAAACATTCCAGCAGGTACTGGGGTGTCTTACACAGTATACAACTTCCCGCAGATACTGGAGTGTCTTACACAGTATATAACATTCCAGCAGATACTGGAGTGTCTTACACAGTATATAACATTCCAGCAGATACTGGAGTGTCTTACACAGTATATAACATTCCAGCAGATACTGGAGTGTCTTACACAGTATATAACATTCCAGCAATACTGGAGTGTCTTACACAGTATATAACATTCCAGCAGATACTGGAGTGTCTTACACAGTATATAACATTCCAGCAGATACTGGAGTGTCTTACACAGTATATAACATTCCAGCAGGTACTGGAGTGTCTTACACAGTATATAACATTCCATAAGTATGTTTTTCTTAGTACTAGATGAGAGAGAGAGAGAGAGGAGAGAGAGAGAGAGAGAGAGAGAGAGAGAGCTAGTTCTACCATGCAGCCTAGTGGAAGTACATAATACAATTTAACAGAAGGTAGGAATTATTATTAAAGATTCGCCCGTATTTTCCCGGCCCGGGCCTTTTCGAAGTGGTGGCCCGGCCTTGAAGGTAGGAAGAAATATCTTAACCAGGCAGCAGCAGCAGCAGCAGCAGCAGCAGCAGCAGCAGACATCTCAGTGGAAATTAAGTTTTTGTTCCACACTTTGAGATGAAAACATCAAAGGAATTATAATAAAAATAACGTAAGAGAGGATGATAATCACTCGAGAAAGAGAGTGGCCCCAAAAAAATGATTAAGGAAAGCGGAAATTTTGGTACCTAACTAGTTTTCAGGGGGAGGTGACCCCCAGGATTTTAACACTGGGTACCTGGAGTCTACCTGGAAGGAGATGAGGGGGTCAACGCCCCCGCGGCCCGGTCCATGACGTTTATGTGTTGTCTTTATAACTGAAGTTAGAAAAGAGGTTTATTGCTGATTTACAATAAAATTTGGTTAAGTTTGAAGCCTATTCCCTCCTCCGTGGTTTTTTGCCCTTTTGTTTTTTAAAAAAAATTTATTTCTTTTTTTGCTTATTCTCCGCTAGAAATTTTTAAATGAGGCTTTTCCCTGGGCTCCCCTCCCCTCCCTCTCTCTCCCCCCTCCCTGCTAGGCCCCCTCCCTCCCCGGGGGGCCCCCCCCCTCCCTCTGTTTGGGCTCCCCCCCTCCCCCCTTCTAGGCCCCCCTCCCCCCCTTGCACCCCCCTCCCTCCCTCCTGCGGCTCCCTCCCCCTCCCTCTGCTAGGATTCCCCTCCCTCTCTAGGCTCCCCCCCCCCCTCTGCTGGGCTCCCTCCCTCCCCCTCTGGCCCCCCCCTCCCCTCTGCTAGGTTTTCCCTCCCTCCCCTCTGCTAGGGGCCTCCCTCCCTCCTGGCCCCCCCCTCCCTCTGCTGGCTCCCCCTTCCCCCCTTTGTAGGTTCCCTCCCCCCCCTTTTGCTAGGTTCCCTCCCCCCCTTGCTAGGCTCCCCCCCCCCTTGCTCTCTCTCCCCCCCCTCTGCAAAGGCTCCCCCCCCCTCTCTGGCTCCCCCCCCCTGCTGGGCTCCCTCCCTTGCTAGGCCCCCTCCCCTTCTTGGCTTCCCCCCCCCTTTGGCTCCTTCCCCTCCCTTTTGCTGGGCTCCCTCCCTTGCTATTCCCTCCCCCCTCTTCTAGGCTCCTCCCTCCCTTTTTCTAGGCCCTTTTCCCCCTTGTAGGCCCCCTTTCCCCCCCTTTACCCCTCCCTCCCTCTTCTAGGCTCTCTCCCTCCCCAGTAGGCTCCCCCCCTTTCTAGTTTCCCTCCCTCTGCTGCTCCCTCTGCTAGGCCCCCTTCCTCTCTACTCCCTTCCTTTTTCTAGCCCTTCCCCTTCTAACCCACCCCTCACTGCTAACCCCACCCTCCTCGGGCTAGGCTCCCGCCTCCCTCCTACTCCCTTCCTCTGCTGGTTTCCCCTCCCCCCTGCTAGGCCCCCTTTCTTGAAATTTCCCCTCCCCCCTTTTCTCCCTCCCTTTCCCCCCCTTTTTAAACCCCCTTCCCCCCTCTGTAGTTTTTCCCCCTCCCTTGTAGTCCCGCCCCCCCTTCTGCTAGGCCCCTCCTTCTGACTTTCCCTTCTACTCGCCCCCCTTTCTGCGGGCCCCTCCCTCCGCTGGGCTCCTCCCCCTCCCTCGCCCCCCTCCCTCCCTCTGTGGCTCCCTCCCCCGGGGCTCCCCCCCCTCCTTGCTACCCCCTCCTTTCCTATCTCCCTCCCTCTTTTTTTGAATCTTCCCTCTCTCTGCTAGGGTCCCTCCCCGGTAGTTCCCCCTTTCCGTAGCTCCTCCCTCCTCCTTTTTTCCTCCCTCGAGGCTCCTTTTCCCCCCCCCTTTTCGGCCCCTTCCCTCCCAACCCCCTTCCCATTTCTTGTGGACCCCTCCTCGGTACTCTCCCCCTTTTTTAACCCCCTACCTTTCCCCCTCTGCAGGCCCCCCCTCCCTAGGCCCCCGTAGACTTTCCCGGCAGGCCCCCCCCTCCCCAGGCTTTTTTAGGCCCCTCCCCCCCCCAAAAACCCCCCTCCCCCACCCCCCCCCCTTAAAACCCCCCCCCCTTGCAGCCCCCCCCCCAACCCATCCCCTTCCCCCCCCCCCCAAAAATTTTCCCCCCTTGCACCCCTCCCCCGTACCGCCCCCTTGCCCCCCCCCCTCTTCTCCCTCCCCCTCACCCCCCCCCTTGCTATCCCCCCCCCCCCCAAAAAACCCTCTCTCCTCCCGAAAAGGCTCCCCCTCCCCTTGGGTTTGTTCCCCCCTGCTAACCCCCCCACTCATTTTTCTAGGCTCCTCCCCCCTCACCTCTTCCCTCCCTTTTTGGCCCCTTACACCGCTAGGGCCCCTCCCCTACCCGGGGATCCCTCCCCTTGCTTTCTTTCCCCCCCTCCCTCTCTAGAACCCCCTATTGTAGGCCCCCTTCCCCCCTTTGGTCCCTCTTCACCAGGCCCCCTTTTCAGGTTCCCCCTTCTTGTAGGCCCCCTTTCTTTTCTAGCCCCTTCCCCAGGCCCCTATCCCTCTGCAGGTTCCCTTTCTTAGGCTCCCCCCTTGCTTTTCCCTCCCTGCTAACCCCCTTCTGTACCCCTTTCTGTACCCCCCCCTTTTCTGGGGCCCCCTTTTCCCCTTCGTGGCCCCTTTCCCCTTGCTAGTTCATTCCCTCCCTCTGCTAGACCCCTCCTCCATCTATTAATCCCCCCCTCTAGGCCCCTCCCTCCCCTGCAAAAAGATTCATTCCCTCCCTGCATTATTATTATTTTCGGGGGGCCCCCCCCGGAGGTTTTCCCCCCTCGAAAACCCCCCTCCATTACTAACTCCCTCCCTCCCCCCTTTCCCCAAATTTCCCTTTCCCCCCCCTCTGCAACCCCCCCACCATCAACTAGACTCCCCCCTCCCTCTCTGCAGTTGGGTGCCCCAACCCTTTGTACACCCATCAACACCTCCTACGTCACTAAAAAAACCCACTTTTCAGCAGAAATGACTTTAAATTTCAGTGATAAGGGCTCGCCCTTTCCCTCGGTCTTGCTGAATGACCACCTTCCCGGACGACCCTTGATTACTTTAATACCTTTCCCCACTAAAACCTAGTAACGAGCGGGCCCTCTTCTGGCAGGTCAGGTCTACGGTGGGAAGGTAAATACAGGGTTTTTCACTCGTAGAAACCCCCGGTAGTAGCCCCTGTAGTTGCAACGCCCTTTTTGGTACATTAATCTATAGTAAACGATAACTCGGGGCCTCCTACGAGGGAACACCCGTATTAATTCCCTTACCACCGCGGGGAAGGGTTTAATTAAATACGGGAGCTTTTCCAAGCCGTTAAAAAACAAACAGGGACACAAAGAGAAAAATTATATGACGATGGGGGGTTAAAAAAACATAAAATAACTTTGTAGGTAGTAGTGGGGTTTCTGGTGGTATATTTAGTCTTTGTGGTAGTAGTAGAGTCTTTGGGGTAGAAGTAGAGTCCTTGTGGTGGTAATAGTTTAGAATGTGATGGAGGGGTTTATTGTTTTTAAGGAGAATTTCTTCCCAAATATTCATGATGATAAGCTGCTTTATTATGTGTTAGTAATGGGTTTTTAATGATGCTTAAAACATTTAGCTACAACTTTGGGGTTTTTTTGATCTTGGGCGGGGCGTCGCTAAATTTCATTAGGGGGTTGGGGAAATTTCCGGGGGTTGTACCAGGCTTTGTTAAAATTACGTTCCACAGTATTAAAGGTTCACCGAAGTTTTCAATTTTTCTTGCTGTTTCCCCTACGTATATTCTGTCACAACCTCCACAAGGTTGAATAGACTTGCGCTGATTGGATCAATCTTTTTCAATTTCACCAGTCAATTTTATGGAACACTATTGCGATGGCAATGGTACTGATGGGCCCCCAATCAGGGCTGTTTAGCAAACTGTATAGGACACATGGAACTGAACGCTTCGTCAACATGTCCCCACTAGCGTCACTGGGGTTACGTTATGGGCGACGTCCTCAGAAAACCCCCCAAACTTTTTAAGTGTGGAATGTTCAGGGAAGGCTAAAAGCAGAAGAACGGGTACCCTTTTACACTTAAAAGAGTCCGGTGAAAAGTTACCTTTTCATACGGGGAAAGTACAACAAAACCTTCTTGACTACTTTTCCTTCCTCTTTCATCAAAGACTGCAAAAAAGAGCCCTTCATTCAATTGCCCAAGCACTAACACCACTTTTTAACAAAATATAATCCTTCCTTACCCAGGTTGAAATTTTTCTAACGTGCTCGCACAACTAACACAGAGTCGCCGTCGCAACTAACTTCCATAAAAAATCTGACCGATCCAAAAACGCAGGGGCTAATTTCCCTGTGGGGGTTGTGACAAATAAGTGGGGGTGAAACAGCAAAAACCTGAAACACTCTCATTGAACACATTAATACAGGGTAGGAAAGACACATGGGCAACTTTTCCGAAACGTTTCGCCTACACAGTAGGCTTCTTCAATCAAAATACAGAAAGTAGGCAGATTCATCGTCTTCCATTTTACTGTTCTGCCATTTTTCTGTATTCGTTTAAAGAACCCTACTGTGTAGGCGAAACTTTTTGGGAAAATTAAAGTTCCCTACTTTGCCTATTTCTTACCTCCCAAACCTGTCGGATTGTATACCATTTTGTTTTTTACATTTTAATGTTGGAACGACAACCTGGTTTAAAAGGCTTGAAACCAAAGCTGTCGCTTTTAAAATTTGTGGCCGAGGGTAAGGGTCACTCGAGAACCTTGCCATTTTCCCTTAGGGGGATCGAGCCCTCTGACTGCGTTTCTTTCTCTATATATACCCACCTCTGATTATTTATATATATATATTATATTTGTTGTTGTGTTTGTGTGTGTTGTGTGTTGTGTGTGTGGGGGTGTTTGTGTGTGTGTGAAAAGCCACCAAGGGAGGGGTCTTCTGTATAAAATTTTAAATTCGACAAAAAATTTTTTTTTCTTCGATTCGATTTTCCTACCAAATTAAGAAAGGTCTTTGTTTCCTCCGATTTTCATCAATTTCCCCCCCACAGTGAGCGCGACGGGACTTTGAAGAAAAAATTTTTGTCTTCCCTGGGGACACCTCGACTGCCTGCCGAGTTGACTCTTAAATATTCAGAACTTATTGACAATCCTTGCTTCGTGAAAAAAAATTTTTTATTAATCGTACTTCTTTTTTTTCACATTACTGATTGTGTATGCTAAATTACACTTTTTGGCGTAAGACACACATCACAGGGGCATCCCCCTGACCCAAGGTTAAGGGGTGTAACGGTAGGGCCCCTCGTTATGCTACCACCTTGGTTAAAACCAGCCAACAAAAAGGAAACCGCCATTAATAATCATGGGGAGCGCTAAACCCTGGGATTATCAGTGCCTGTGGGGGGAGATGGAAGGCATTCAGGCTAATTCAGGGAACTGGGCCAGACCAATTCCCTAGAACGAGAGCCCCTCACCAGCGTAAAGGGAACCTCCCTTGGGGGGAAGGAAGCCCGCCAAAGTTGTGAAAAGGATGTGATACATCGGAACAACAGTGGCGACTTACCTCCAATTTTTGGTCGTAAACCCTTTTCCTGTTCCTTTCTGCAATTTCCCCTTTTTTAAAAAATCCACTGAAATATTAAACATTAAATTTCTTGCTGTTTTTTGGGAAGGAAAAATATAAGCTTTACTTTTTGGTTTTTTTATGGGCCGGGGTTTCTACCATGGTTATGGTTCTAAAACCGGAGTGCAGCCACAGACACACCGTTTACGTAATACGATGCTAACCTAGAAATCCTTATTTAATATTGAAAAGTACTCTGCAGTACAAGGGAGGACCTCGAAGTGCATGGAAGTACACGGGAACCCTGCAACAAAATGGATGTTTTGGGAATTATGTACCTCAAGGTCAAATGAACGAAATAAAAACCACTCACTAACCATGGTTTCAAAACCCCACCGTTTTTTGGGTTTGTTTCAAATTTGTTTTTTCTCTTGGCGGTCTAAAATTTATATATAAATTTCATGGTATTTCACAGGAGTCTGGGAAAATAAAACATATATGAGGATACTGGTATAACGGGGAAAACATGGTAGTATAAGGGGGTGCATGGTATAACAGGGGTCAGGGGATACCCGGGGATACATGGAAAAACACAGGGATACATGGCGTACAAGGGGGGGTTAGGTAAGACCCCATATGCAAAAGTTAGGTATCTTTTTGAAGTTTCGCCTACACGAGGGTTCTTCATCGGGACGAAAAAAAGATAAAAGCAAAGATACTTGAAACGAGTAATCGCCATCACCCCTTAAAATTTTGGGTGGGCATCCCAAGTTTGGAAAGAGTTTTCCCAATTTGAAAAATATGGAGTAAGGGCAGGATGAGGACGATTCATCGTCTTCAATTTTTCTGCTTCTATCAACTTTTCGTACTCGACTGAAGAAGCCTACTGTGTAGGCAAACGTTTCGAAAAAAATATAATGTTTTTATAGTGTCTTTCCAACAAACCGTCGGTAATTTTTTTCCATTTTAAAGTACACAGGGATCATGGCAGTACACTGGGATACATGGTAGAAAGGGATACATGATACACGGGGGGTAAAGTAGTAAGTGGAGATGCATGGTATACACAGGGGTACATGGTAGTAAACGGGGGGGAAATGGTAGTACAAGGGGACACCTGATGGTTTCACGGGATACTGGTATAAAAGGATACAGTAGTACCGGGAAAATTAGTGCACGGGAAATGGTTTTTGTACACGGGGAACGGGGTACATGGGGGGTACATGGGAGTAAACGGGGTACAGGGTATGGAGACGCATGGGATACACGGGGGAGCATGGAAATACACGGGGATACATGGTAGTAAACGGGATACATGGTAGTACACGGGAACATGGGTTTTCACGGGATACGGTAGTACACGGGATACTGGTGTACCGGGGGTACATGGATACCGGGATACATGGTAGACCGGGGATACGGGGATACACGGGTACATGGAAATAACGGGGGTACAGGTAGTAACGGGAACATGGGAGTACACGGGGGTACAGGAAAACGGGGGTAAGGTAGTACACGGGATACATGGGAACACGGGATCATGGGAGTCACGGATACATGGGAAAATAAAGGGGGTACAGTTAAATACACGGGATACATGGGAGTACCGGGAAAACAGGAGTACCGGATACATGGGAGTCACGGGGTACATGGGAGACACGGGATACAAGGTGTAAAACGGTACATGGTAGTACACGGGATACAGGGGGTACACGGGAACATGGTTCACGGGATACATTTAAATACAGGGGAGAAACAGCTGGGGAAAAATTTCAGTTTACACGGGACAAAAAGGAAAAATTTTGTCCTGCATTTTCAAAACTTAAAAGAAAATTCATTATAAAAAGAAAAACTATTAAAATTGGGAAAAACTTGTCCTTTCCTATCGTTTTCTTTTCCCCCTTACTATTAGCCAAAATACAATTTTTATACAACCAACAAACAACATAATTATAATATAAATATAAAAAATTTGGTGTTAAGATCAAGTTTACACGGTGCATTAGCGGGAAATGGTAAATTAAAACATACGTGCCTCGTATCACATTTAAAGATTTTCAAAGATCGTAAATTTAAATTTAATAATGGAAAGACGGAAGGTATTTCCTTTGGGAAATGCTGTACCCCCCAAAAATTTAAACCCCCTGAACGGGAACCGGTATCTTTAAAACTACATTTAGGGGAACGAACCTGGAGTTTTCAGGGCGGAGAAGCAGTTGACAAATAACTATCAGAAAAAAGAGGATGTTGAGCCACAAAACTGGTTTCAAAAAACCCACACGTTTTGATGGGGGAAAAACCGTTTTTTAAGCCCCCTTCAATACAAAAAAGGATAATTGTGCCCCCCACTCATTCTTCCCTTTTTAAATTTTTTTACTTTTTTTAAAATTATTATAGTAATTTTTTTAAAATTAACGTGAAAGGGTGGAGGGCGGGAAGCCTTTGCTTGTCTAACCTTAAATCTGCATAAATAAACCATGATTTTAAAATCTAGACAAAACCAAAAATTTGAAAAACAGTAGTGTGGCCCCCTTCCAAACCCCCTTTTTTTCCCCTGACCTCGGCTCCTCTTCCTTCCCCCCCTCCCTTACTATCCTAAGGTAAGTTTATTCAACAAAAAATTTATGCCTGGTATAAGTATAAAAGGACTTTGAACACAAGATCGTTGACTTACTTTCTGTTAAAAAAATTTTGTGGGGGAAAGAAGAAAGAGAGAGAGAGAAAAAGAGAGAAGAGAAAAGGAAGAAGAGGGAAGGAAGAGAGGAAGGGAGGGAGGGCGAGTTTTCGTTAAACCCCCCAATAAAAATAAACAACAAAACAGAAAATAAAAAATTTCAAACCTGTTGGTTTTGAATTTTAACCCCTGTCTTGGGGTTTTCACTTCCCTTGGTAAAAAACATCAGACGGCATCACAGTACAGATACAGGATCCTATCACCAATTTATGTATGGGGTTGGAAAGAGAAGGAAGGAAAGGGGGGGAAGGGGTTTTTCTGTTTGTGGTTTTGTTTGGGTTTTACGAAATTAAAAACAACCGATAAAAATCAAGCCCCAAAACATGAGAATAATAAAACAAAAATGAAGAGCAAATACAAGGGTGTAACACCTGCATTTTAAAGAAAAATAATAGTAATTAACAAAGAAAATAAGAGTAGATAATAAAAATTAATAATAATAATAAAACATCTACAGAGTACATAATACCGCAGTCACGGCAAAATAAGGTATACCTTTGAATCCTTAATAATAAAAAGAATATTACTTCCTTTAGGCAACAAACATTACCGGCACATAAAATAGACAGTTACACTGAAGCCTAGCATAAACAAGAGTCATAACTGACCCTAGCATAACACAAGACAGTCATACACTGAGCCTAGCATAATACAAGACAGTCATACACTGAGCCTAGCATAATACAAGACAGTCATACACTGAGCCTAGCAAAATTTTACAAGTCATACACTGAGCCTAGCATAATACAAACAGCCCATAACTGGCCCTAGCATAATACAAGACATCATACACTGAGCCTAGCAAAAATTCAAACAGTCATACACTGAGCCTAGCATAAACAAGACAGTCATACACTGAAGCCTAGCAAAATTTAAAAAGACAGTCTACACTGAGCCTAGGCATAATACAAGACAGTCTACACTGAGCCTAGCATAATAAAAGCCCAGTCCTACACTGAGCCTAGCATAACACAAAAGCAGTCATACACTGAGCCTAGCATAATACAAGCATTAACACTGAGCCTAGCATAACACAAGAGTCATACACTGAGCCTGCATAAACAAGAATCATACACTGAGCCTAGCATAACACAAGACAGTCATACACTGAGCCTAGCATAACACAAGACAGTCATACACTGAGCCTAGCATAACACAAGACAGTCATACACTGAGCCTAGCATAAACAAGACAGTCATACACGGAGCCTAGCATAACAAAAGACAGTCATACACTGAGCCTAGCATAACACAAGTCATACACTGAGCCTAGCATAACACAAGAGTCATACAATGTGACTTACAGCAATGGGGTCCCCCGTTAATAAAACAAGTACTTTGTACTTTTACAGACCTAGCTGACATCAATGACATACTACTATTTAGAAAGCCCCTCCCCATGCTGAGCATTTCGGGCAAATTAGGTCAATTTTGCGGTCCACACCAGTCGACTAACACCCAGGTACCTATTTTACTAATATGTGAACATGGACGGGCAGGTGTTCTTACGGAAACACGTCCTGGTTCTATCCATCCCGGGAATCGAACCCACGGATCTCAGTGTGTGAGCTGAGCGCATTAGCAATCGAGCTACGGGACATATTTAAACATCTATACGCTATTAATTAACAGGTGGAACCAGGAGCTATGAATCGACCCCTGCAAACACAAGTAGGCAAGCAAAACAATGAATACACACACATTCACCACCACAGGGATTTTAGGAAGTTTTTCCTTTAAGCCATAAAGGTGTCAGGAAGTGGAATACTCTGGTAGTGATTTTAGTGGTGGCAGGATCCATACATAGCTTTAAGAAAAGATACGATTAACTTCATGGAGGGAAAAGGGAGAGTGGACCTAGTGGCGACCAGTGAAGAGGCGGGGCCAGGAGCTGTGAATCGACCCCTGCAACCACAAACAGGGAAGAACACACACATGCACAGCGGTTGGGGGTCTCTCTCTGGCCTTGGGGAGCTTTGAAGAAATCTTTCGTCAGCTGGAAGCCTTGGGCTATTACGTGGGTGGGAGGGGTCGTGTGGTGCGGCCTTGACAGTGATACACACCTTATGCTACCCAGCACCCATGCCCAAGGTCACATTCCTCCTGTGGTTACACTGCTTCAGTGACCACACTTCTGTGGTCACACTGCTCCAACGACCACACTCTTCTGTTTGTCACACTGCTCCACTGACCACACCTTTTTCTGTGGTCACAATGCTCCAGTGATCACATTTACTCAGCAAGTGGTCTCAACAATAAAGTTACCCAACTGTTGCAGCTGTGTCTTTTTAGTGAGTTGAAACCCTTTTGGAGGAGTTGACATTTTCTACGAGAGGAATTATATTATTACTACTACTGCTGCTGCTTTCTATTACTAACTACTGCTGCTAATACTACTATTACTACGACTATTTACTACTACTATTCCTACTACCACCTACAACACAGGTCAGTAGCCTACTCTTTTTACCTCACGTGGGGATTTGCCCCATACCCTTTGTTCTCTGATTGTTTGAACTTCTTGACAGCTCCAGGGGAGTGAAAAGTTCCCATAATAAAACTCACATTTGTTGCATCTGTGTCCATTTACCTAACAGTTGAAGCAATACCGTCTTCTCCGGGGGGACGAAGAACGATATATTTTCAGACAAAACAGAAAAGAAATTGCATATTTTCTACGTTTCTAACAAAGGTTTCACTGTAAACCATGGTTTTTTTTTTCCAATTTTTTGGGGGGTTTACTACCGAGCAAGGGGGG